>BCHZ01000006.1:949870-1469326 GCA_001599795.1 Exophiala calicioides | reverse complement strand
CCGGGGCAGATATCAACGCTCAAGGAGGACACTACGGCAATACACTACAGGCGGCATCATCAAGTGGCCACGACACGGTCGTGAGAATGCTATTAGATACCGGGGTAGATATCAACGCTCAAGGAGGACACTACGGCAATGCACTACAGGCGGCATCACGGGGTGGCTACGAGACGATAGTAAAGATGCTGGAAGATGCTGGGGGGATTTGACTGGGACGATAGGAATATTTCCCCCTCACATAATGAATTAAGATCTCCCTATTGTATTTACTGAAATATTGAATTGATCTCGTTCAATTTTATCAAAGATAGGTTGAATAAGTTCCATGAAGGTCTACCGAGGCCCATTGGAAGGGTAAAACCATATAGTCTATTCCCAATAGGTGAGAGGCTGGGGAAGCTTGATTCTCTTCCTCTAACAAACGTCCGTCTGGAGGGCTAACGAAGATGTTGGCTATCCACTACTCTAGCTACTTTGTCAGGAAACCCTACTCTCTCAGCGGGATGAAAACCTAACATCATCCATCTCCATCTTACTACATATGGGTGGTCCTATAACCGAGTGGAATCTTTCTCTTCCGCTGCCAGAGCTCCGCGACAGCTGGTGGTACTTGATTCGTAATGTGTCTTGTCAGCACCGTGAAAGCAGTCCTCTCTTTCCGATGCCGCGAGTTTTCCCGCATCTAGTGAGCTATCGACGCGCGTCTGACATGTCTTTCCTTCAGATTCATCGCAATTTCTTAGGAGGACGACTGCCACTGACACCGGGCACCGCGTGAAGGTGTGGACCGTAGCCCCGGCGAGCCGAAACTGCTCTACTCCATGCTCGCAGAGGCCCTTCTAATGCTCTAATTAATACTGGTTTGCCTGTGCAGAGATATACACTAACCGACATTACATCATGAGCTTCATTGTTATGAACCGCTCCGCTGGATTGAGGTCTTCACGAATCAGATCAAGGAGGGACTGTTGGGTTTGGGGGCAGAGCACCAAGTATTCAATAGTAGTCGTAGAGAAGAGATCAAAAATATTGGGCGTCAGCGTTAACACGATTGATTACGAATGAAAGAAAGATTTCCCCTGACTTCTGAGCATTAGTGATCCAGCAGACCAAGGGATGGTCACCTGACTAAGCAAGGCTGGACTCTTCCTCATGTGTTCCTCCTGCGTGGTCCTGCTGTTCTTGGCGTGGCCGTTGTCGTGACCTGCGTTCTGACACTCAGGACTTGTGTGAAGAAGTTGGAAGCTTACAAAGCTGCAGTACGTCCGCCGTGGGTTGGCTGATATCACATCTCACTGTGAGGAAGCGTCAGGACAGTGGGAAGACAATCGAATATGCTTTCTTTTCCGAGTGTCTCGGCAAGTCTAACCTAGGAAAGCGCCAAATTAAGCCTAGCGAGTCGGCTCGCATTGCCATTGCTATAAACAGCTAGTTGCGGATCCCTATGGAGCTCGAAGGAGGAAGGACGGACGAAGTCCTGAGGTAGATGTAGATATCATCATTGAAGCCAGTCCGTCCGAGTGATTAAATTGCAATTTGAACCTTCGCTTAGTGATTACATGACCGTGCTACGAGGTGCAAAACCACGATTTGGGTGGATCGGCGGCGCGCCGAAGTCTAGTTCCGCAGCACATGGAATAAATTGCTACTTTTCTTCCGCCGAATCTTGCCAAAAGTCCGTGAAATTGTTGAGGATGGCATTTCTAATACCGCAGTGCATACCGTCATATCACTAAGTTGTGCACTTCCCAAAAGGCAGTTATGCCTCTCACATTAAAGCTAAAAGTTTACAAAAGGCTAGAATCCTAGAAGCCTGCCGATGGATCGTCAAATCTGAGACGCAGTTTGAGCTTTCGACTCCACTGAAAACTCGACTCAACTGCAGACACTTGATTCACCTTGTGTCATATCTTGCGAAGTCACCGGTTCTTTCATCGGCCCACCCTTTCCTGGAACATCCATTGAACAACAATATAATCACCGAAGGGCGAAGGTTTATGATCATGTCGACAAAGCCATCAAAAACAGTTCTGATCACCGGCGGCAACGGAGCTCTGGGCTCGCACATAGCTTTCGCAATCGCCAAAGCACATCCGGAGGTGTTTTTCATCCTCACAGCACGCAAGGACAATGACGCTCAGGCGAAAAAGGTTGCGACCCAGCTTCACGACAAGGGCGTGACGGCTTTCGAATGCCTAACTCTCGACCTTGCGAGTTTCGCATCGGTGAAATCTTTCGCAATCAAGGTGGCCGAGAAGGTGCGGTCGAGGAAAATCCCACCAGTTGCTGTCCAGATCAACTCTGCCGCATTCTCGTCGTACGAGATGGACAAGAAAACCGAGGACGGGTTTGATCCTGTCTATCAGACGAATGTTTTGTCACCGTTCCTCTTGACAGTGTTGTTACTGAAGAAAGCTTTTCAAAGGGCCAATGGCACGCCGCGAGGAAGAGTGATATATATCAGCAGTGAGACTGTTTCACTGGGCAAAGTCGACTTCTTTGACACCTGGGGACCTACAGAGAAGAACCCTCTGGGTTCGGGCTTGTCGATCATGCAGGGATTGACGAGATATGGCAGCAGTAAGTTGATCGCAGACCTGGCAATGTATACTTTGAAAGAGAAGTTGCTGGAGGTAAGTCAACCCGGCCCAGCAGGGAGCTGAAGCCACACAAACAGGGAGCTGATATTCGATCTAGGCCGGAAACAAATCAGTGAACATTTTCTCCTTGGACCCTGGTGGGATGAACCACAACAGCAATCTGTCTCGAGGGACTATGCCGACGGCGCTACAGCTCAGCGCAACCATTTTGTCATTCCTGGGACCCTTGGCCAGACTCTTCCAGAAAAGCCTCATCAATCATCCCAGCGTCCCGGCGGCAGCGGTCGCTAAGGTTGCGTTCGATACGTCAACTGAAGGAGGTGACAAGGAAGTATATTTTGTGCTGGATGACGAGATCGGATTGAAACGCATCCAGAAAGCAATGCAAGAGCACAAGGCAAAGACATTCAAACAGGTCTTGAAGGACACCGGAATTAGCATCGAGGACATCAATCGTTTAGCGCTTGACGAGCAATGAAAATCCCAGCTTCGCACATGATTGTTTGTCTCCTAAGCTTTCTTTGTATCATCCCCGACGTACTCTTGCCTGAACCCAAGCCGAGCCTCATCAGCGGCCGCGGTAAGTAGTCTGGCTCTGAATCGTTTCCGTTCATGCCTAGACATTGTCGATAGAAAGTCTCCTCTGCTCATTCTCTGAGAGTGTGCGCCTTTCTAGCCGTACGAAAGAGCCCAGGTAATAATCTTAGCATGTAAAATACACAACCTGGTTCGGCTCGCGGTGCTGTTTACCCAGGACCGAGTTCTAATCCGGATCTGGTGTAATATCGGCTCGCCTTGCCACTACCCAATCCGGCCTGTCACCGAAGATTCGGGGGCAAAATTTAGACACGACACGATTCATCTGCTCAAGTACCACAAAGCCCCTTGCCTTGCGACTAGGGTGGTATCCCCGCGTTCAATTGATTGCCGCGGTAAATTAATCGAATCAGAAGACAATCATGATGTGCGTGCATCAAAGTTATGTCAGGGAAATATCTGCTGTTGCAGTCTGGGCACATCTTTCGACAACTTACCGAAGGGTGTATCTTTGAAGCCTGCTCACTCCGGCGCGGCAGCTCCAGATCTCATATAGCTTACTCCAGGAACCAGGTATGAACAACTTCAACTAGAACGCTTTGATCACTATATCGCACCCTCTACTCGATAGAGAGATCTTGCTTGGAATGAGTTCGTTCTTGGGCACTCGGGCTAGTTGCTTTCGCTTGATCAACCTATTCCGCATTTTCCACTCACGCTTAAATTCCCACTATCTACTATTAACGGATAGCGGTTCATCCGACCGATTCATCGGAATGGCTGGGGAAAAATTCTGAACACAGAGAGCAATTTGTTGGACGTGGCTAGCCCTGGCCCCTGTATCCATATCAAATAAGAATATGGCCCCCCCCCCCAGAGCGCGGAAGTCGAAGTGACTAAGAAAATGGAGAAGACCAATCATCATGCACCGGCGTTAAAGTACCTGGCTGACACCGGGATGCTGACCTCGGTCTTAACCATCTCCATGGTTTCTTTCGACGGATGATTCGCAAACCCTCCACAACCACCATATTGAGTGTCTAGAGAGCCATTCGAACCGAGAATCAAGCTTGAGCCTCGGCACATTGATGTGATGGACACATTCTGCGGACTTCTCTGTCAGAAACTTATTGGGGAAAGGACGGCATTCAAAGCTCATCATGAAGCCTATATAACCTGGACCCCAGGGGTTACCAAAGAAGACGAGATCATTCAATTCCAGAGATTGAGGAAGTTTGAAAGAAGCCGCCTACAGCCATGGAAGCCAAGTTCCTCATTGCGGGACTTTTCTTTGCCTCTTGCAAGCTCTGCTCCTCACAAAGTCTGCCCACTGTTGACCTAGGCTACGAGATACATCAAGCCATCAGTCTCGATGTTCGTCCCCATAACTACATATGTCCAATACCCCATTCATTACTGACATTCCTAGAAAACTGGCCAGTTCTACAACTTTAGCAATATCCGTTTCGCCCAACCTCCCGTCGGCGATCTTCGTTGGGCCCCTCCCCAAGTACCTACCGGCCGCAACACAGCCGTGCAGAATGGCAGCGTAGGACGGATCTGTCCACAGGCAAACCCAAGCTGGCTCACTGTCGCTTTTGAAAATTTACCCAACGTTGTCGCCGGCAATGCGTCAGAGTTCAACATCTCGCTTGTCGAACAAGAGCTCCAGTCCATTCCACCTGGAACATTTCAATTCGACGGCGTCCGCAATGGCCAAATGCCGCCACAGGATCCGCGGACCACCGAAGACTGTCTCTTCTTGGACGTCGTCGTGCCCCAATCCGTCTTCGACAAAGCCAACAACAGTACACAGAAGCAAAGTCAGGGTGTTGGTGCCCCTGTCATGGCGTGGTACGCAGACTACCCCGTCTTGAAACACCCGGAATATGAGGACTAATCTGAATAAGGATCTATGGGGGTGGATATACAATCGGCGAGAAGGCGTCGGGGAACGACGTCCATGGTCTGATGAAAGCAGCCAGCCAACGGGAAGGGCTGGTCTTTGTGGCCATGAACTATCGCCTTGGGGCCTTTGGGTTTTTGTCAGGACCTACGCTGCAAGCTGCGGGAGGCGTGTCCAATGCAGGACTCCTCGATCAACGGCTTTCGCTGGAATGGATCCAAAAGTACATCCACCTCTTTGGGGGGGATCCAAACCGGGTAACGATTGTTGGTGAATCTGCTGGAGGTATATTAAAGACTCCCACATTTCCCAGATATATCGGAATTGACCTTGACAAACACGCAGGCGGATCGATTGAGTTCCAACTCACGGCATATGGGGGTCAGAAGCCGGCACCGTTCCAAAGAGCAATGCCTCAGTCTCCTGGCTTCATCCCGCTGGCGTCGACATTTATCCAAGAGAACAATACGCAGACATTCCTCCAAATGATCAACGCCAGCTCGATCGCCGAGGCTCGAAAAGCGCCTTCCGACGTTCTGATACGAGCCAACGCCTTCCAGGTCGGGGCTTCGAACTGGGGTACCTTCACCTTCGGTCCCGTCGTGGACGGCAGCTTTGCGCCCGCAACACCGAGCATTCTGCTGAATGCAGGAGATGTAGCGCGGAACATCAGTATCTTCAACTCACACTGCGGGAACGAAGGCGCGCTCTTCACCCCTCCATACCTCAAAACAGAGCAAGACGTCGACCGCTGGCTGCTGGCCTCGTTCCCGCTGGCCGCTGACAGTGTGCGCCAATACGTCCTCCACGACCTGTACCCGCCTGTATATGACGGCACACAACCGTACACATCTCTCCTGGAGCGGGCGTATCTCATTGTCGGCGAATTGGCCCTCACATGCAACACGAACTACATGAACAAAGCATACAGCCAGAGCTACACGTATACTTTCGACATCGGTCCATCTTTCCACGGATGCGACTCGGCTTACAATTTCTATCACGGACAGCCGACGAATGCTTCTACTGGTATGTTTGCCTCCTACGCCAAGCAGCTGCAGGATTACCAGATCAACTTCATCACGAGCGGGGATCCGAATGCACGAGGCCTTCCGTCCTGGCCTGTGCGAGGATCGAATATGAGTTCGAACTTGTTGACTGTGAATGGCTGGACCACCGTCAGGGATTCAACCAGCAATCCACGGTGCGCCTGGTGGCAGAAAGGCTTGACGTACTGATTGGCCATCCCTGAGCCCACCAGTAGCATGTTTAGTACAGTTCCATGCTCGAGCCCCAGAGGGATTTCCCGTTCTGGTTCTCTTTCTCGTTGCAACGGTTGTCCAGCCTTTGATTGCGAGTCACTTGCCATGCTCGAACCACGGCAGACCCAAATAGCCAGCATAGAATAGCCATGGAAATCAACGAGTGTTCTGTGCTTCGCTTCTTAGCTTGTCACATGCATCAGGATTGCTACAGCGTAACAGACGAGTAGTTTGCGAGGCCAGGGGTGCGCCTTTCAAGGCGTTTAATACAGTTATACGGAGGACAGCCTGACATCAATCACAGGTCTTGCTCGATCTCGTACTCGCTGACCCCCATCCCCCACACCTGTGCCACATTCACAACCCAGTCTCTCCCTACGTTGACACGCCATTTCTCCTCGCCGGCATCGTCACCCGCGACGGCCGCAGTCCCAGACGTAGCGGCGCCAGAGCCAGAACCAGAGCCCGCGGTGCGGCAAACGAGCCTCAATCTCTCTAGCTCCCCTAGCTCGCGGTAGACACGGTCGCTCACCCCATTGCCCCGGCGGTTGGGGATGCCATGCGGATGCACGGCGCGGGCGATGGCCAGTAGCCGTTCGAGGGTGAATGGCCTGGGGATGCCGAGATTGGCATTCGCGGCGAAGATCGATTTGTTGCGCGACCTGGTCGGTGTGGCGGATTGGGAGTTTCCTTTGGACGGGGTCCCGGTGGGCGTGGCTGTGGATTTCCGCTTGGTGGGCGTCTGCCTCAGTCGTCGGATTTTCTTGCCCACGGTGCTGGACGTGGAGCTGAGGCGCGAGAACAGGAGGATGTCGTGTTTCGGGAGCGTATGGCTGGCTAGGTAGGCGGCTAGGAGAATGAGGGTCGGGAAATGCTTGAGGAGCGGTGGCCGCGTCGAGACCGATTGTGTTTGGGAGAGCGCAAGTGGTCCGGTTCCCGTGGACGTCAGCGTATCGAATGGATTCGGCACAACCGAGGCGGCTGATGTTCTCGAGCCTGGAGCCCCCATTGAGGTCGATGGCGCCCTTTCCGATCCTGCCGGTGGTGTCTCCAAAGGCAGTTCTCCGTTCGCCTGTGCGGACATCAACCCTGCAAACGTCCACGTCTGGCGGGTGGAGAGCAATGTCTCATGAAGGGCTGCCTCCCCTTCTGACTGGAACAAGGAACGATTCCGTACCAGCAGTTTGGCAAAATCCCAGCTTTTGGCTCGCCCGTTCCCCGGCGGGGCTTCTCCCGAGATCATCGGCCAGATGAACCTGGGCCAGAGCTTTGCGCAAGTCGAGCGGAATTTGTGTATTGATGTCGAAGACGTCGGCGAGATCAGAGAGTCGTAAACCGTCACGGCGAACTGGGCATGGATTTTAGAGATTGTGTCTCTTTCGACGTGAACTTCGGGATTCGGCAAGGGGTCTGGTAGCATGCCGTCTTTCGAGGACGTGACTATAAACACCGCCTCCGAGCGAGTATAAGGTGGGAAATGTATATACGGCACGCCAGTCTTGTGGAGGGCCAGAGGACGAGGAGAGGTCGATGTGAGGACGAGCGACAGACCGGGGACCTAGGTCATGGAGGTCAGCACGGCGTCGTCGGTCGTCGGTCGTCGTAATCAGTGGACACGGGGATTCCTGTATACCTGATCTCCCAGTCTTGCAAGGGCAGGGAGCAGCGTCGGGCCCGCCTGTTTCAGTCGGTCGATGCCTTCGATCACAATGACGAATTCGCGGTCCGCAGCGCGCTCGAACAACCTGCGCAGGTTCCCCAACAGGGCGTTGATGCTATCCACTTTGTCATATTGTTCGATCCTGGCTTCTTGCCCATCTTGCTCAAAGGCGCCGACGCAGGTTGCAAAGATCTTGGAAAGCAAATGGCGTTGTGAGAGGCACTCTCTGCTCTTGATCGTGGCGTGACGGATCTCCCTGCGCCTGAGCACATTCGTGATGACTTCTATTTTACTTTCTTTTTCGAGGCCGTAGGCGACGAGGATCGGAGGACTGGAGAAGATGCCCTGTAGAGTTCTTGGTTAGAGAGGGTTGCACGGTAGCCACGATGGATGGGAACAGGGGGATCACATTGTAGAATGTCGCCAGCTGGCGTATCTGCGACTCTCGACAGGGACAGGTGCGTGAGATTGATTGTAGTAGCTCGATGGGCAGGAGAGCCACCATATTTGCTGGAATGGTTTGTCCTGAATCCCAGTGCAGAGTTCTAATTTCTGAAGCAGGACTAAAGCAGGAGTTGAGATGGATCGACGACGCGTGCAGTAAGAGAGTCGCGTAGAATTTCCCCCGCACGCGTCAGGTAGACGAGGCTGCCAGTGAGTGGGAGGTATTCTTATTAATTTATTACCTATTATTAACTTGTTAATGTCTCAAACTTCCTCTCGTTGAAATGGTTCAAGGGACCGGCACGCCCGTCATCTGGTCTTGAAAGGAAAACAGAAGTAGATGAGAGATTTGAGAATCCTTATAGAGTTTGAAAGGATCCCAGCTCACAGCACACACCCTGCTTCTGCTGTGCTGCGCTGACCCATCTACGAGACGACAGAAACTACGAGGGAACAAGCGGTGCGCATCTCTAATAGATGCATTTTCTAAGCTATTCTAGCTCTTTTTCGATTTGATGGTACAGGCTCAGTTACCCTCAATAGAGACGTGGCCAGAAGGACCTTCGGGGACGTAAGTACATGACCAATCCTCCACGGCGCATGGGGCATCCCTTCCATTTCTCTCCAAACAAACGACCCATTTAGTGTCCAGAAGATCGGTGTCAGCAATTCCATGCGAACCAATTGCTGGAGAACCCCCAGGAAGGGAGTGGTGTCTTCTGCCGATACCTGGATTTGGATGTAACACATTTTGGGCGAGTCTTTTGTCAGAGACGAAGCTCGATGCCATCCGACCGTGAAGAGTGCAGACAAGGAAAAAGCAAGGAGGGAAAAAGGAAACCATGAAGCAAAACCCCATCATGCAAGAGTTCTGTTGAGCGCTTTGAATGCCCACAAACTCAGAATGAACCTCTGATCTCCCGCCAGACTGATGCTGGACCAATAATAGTCTTTGGGCATAATACAATGATGTGGGGCCGTGAGTGTTCGTCGTGAAAATGTCGAGTGCTTTTTGTGGATTTGGTACAGTCGTGAGAGACGCATCGTGACGATGAGGCGACGCTGGCCAGTCGCAGCTCTATGAATGCGTGTGTGCAAGGAAAAAGGAAATGATATGCTGGGGGATTTCATCATGTCGTGACTCGTAATAGCATCGGAGTCGTATGCCGGGATCGAATCTTGATCAAAACTGGTTGGCACCACCGTTGAGGAATCCATTGTAGCCATTCTGACCAAGCTCGCTGGGATATCCCTGAGGGTTGTACATGTTCATGGGTGCTTCGTTGGGGCCAGCGTTCATGCTGTTCATGCTGTTCATGCTGTGCATCATCCCATAGCCGTTGCCGTTGCCATTGGTAGCCATGGGTTCGTTGGCAGCTTCCCCAGATCCGTAGCCGTTGGTGTTGCGCATTCCGTTGAATCCGCCGCCAACAATCTGCACGTTGCGGCGACTGTTGGCGCGCCCACCGGTGAAGCTGGCCATGAAGTTGTCATTTGGAGTCATCTGGCCACTGCCAGTTCCTCCACTGCCTCCACGGCCTTGAGCATCGTTACCGAGGATCTTGCTGGCAATGCGTCGTCCATGGGGAGTTTGTTTGATGAACGGAAGAATAGGGCGAATCGCTTCCACGAGGCGCATCTTGGTCTGTGGATCGGCAAATTCCATGGCAGTTTGGACGACGTAGTTGGCGAAAGAATCACGAAGCATCTTCTCCAACTCGGTGCCGTTGAGCATCTCTTCGATCATGAGCTTCTTGGTGTCCATGTCTGCGGTACGGAGGCACTTCTCGATGACGTTGGAGCTGAACTTCTGCTTGGACAGCGCGGGGATACGGCCGGCAAAGCTCAGGCAGAGCGGCTTGGTGAATGCAGCTTCGTCAAGATCGAGAATGTATTGGACGACGTAGTTGCCAAACGGGTCTTGAACCAGGTCGAAGGCGCAATGGGTGATTCTGGCAATCAACTGAGCACGTTGAAAGCCTTGGGCATGATCGATGCATCGTTGCAGAACACAACATCCGTGACGGTGGGTACCAACAACCACACAGTATTTGCCAACAGCATCATAGATGAACTGTGAGCGCTCGGCACCGAGACGTGTGAGACATTTCTGAACAACGTGATTACCGTTCAGGTCTTGAACCAAGTCGACCACCTGGTCGGACAAAGCCTTGATGATGGTGTTGACTTGCTCGGGAGTGTGAACAAACTCAATCATCTTCTGAAGAGCACGAGTGCCGTGTTGGTTCAGAGCAATGGTGTGCAGAGCGGGTGAGGCAGTGTTGATCAACGTGGTGCGTTGGTCGTCGTTGCAATGCTCAAACAGCTTTTGACAAAGGTAGTTGCCAAAGGGATCAGTCATCAATTCAATGATGTAAGGACAGGTCTCGACGAAGATGGCTTGAATATGCTCGTCGTCGCCATCTTCAAGTTTGCGCTGGAGGTAGCGGCAGCCATGCTGGTCTTTACAAAGCTCGTACAACTGACCACGGTAGGACTCTAGAGGGACATTGTTGAATCGGGCCTCATCGGCGTGATTGCGACGGCCAGTGCTAGAACGTTGAGATGTAGCATTGAAGCCGTTGCTCGCTCCAAATGCCCCCTGGGTCTGGCCATATGTCTGCACAGGTCCACCGACCGCAGCTTGTGGGTTCATCTGGCTGACGTTGTAGCTTGACATGTTGTAAGCATATGGCTGTGGCGCAGCGTACGCGGCAGTTGGGCTTGTCAAACTCATCACGTTGGCATCAGACGCAGAAGTGAAAGATGTGCTGAATGGCGCTGCGCTGGCATGAAGACCCGACATGGACTTGTCTTCGGCCTTGAGAGCACCGTTGGCCACCTCACGGCTTTGACGATGGTTGACTGCGTTGGCAGGGATGCGTCCTAAACTGACGTTGTGGTTGTGGAATTGCTGTTCAGCTTGAGACTTGGGTGGGGTGGGGACAGTATCCAAAGTCAAAGACTTCTTGACCGTTGGGACGTCGTTGGTGGAGTAAGATGTCTGGAGTGAAGTGGGACGAGTTACAGACACAGACATAGGAGTAGGGAGAGGTGAGCTATCTTCGAAGGTAACTCCCATGGAATGGCGCTGAGACTTGCGACGCGTAAGATCCGCTGGGCGATCCGCTGGTGGGCTGCTCATACCGTTCAAGTTGCTCAGAACAGGTCGGTACATGGAAGAATCAGTATGCGGCATGCTCTGATGAGCTGGTCGATATCGAGATCCAAGCGCCCAGTCAAAGTCTGGGGTCCTTGAGTTGGCAAGATCCAGAGCAGCCGAATTCGCTGAGAGCTGTGAGAAAGGGGTGAGCGTGTGGTCACGAACAGAAGAACAAAAGGCATACCTTGAGACCGTCGCTGGTCAAAGTGGGGAACGTATCGTCACCTTCAAGCTGGGCAAAGGCCTTTGCAACTGGAGATTTCAAATCGATGGCGCCGAGAGAAAGATGTTTTTCCTCGTCATCAAAGAGAAAGCTGGTGGTGTTTGCAAGTCCGAATGAACTACCTGGCGCAACTCCGCTGACGCTCATACGCTGGGGATGGCGATTGCTATTGACAGGCATAGAAAAGCGATTCAACCTGGAACAAAGTGAGTTAGACCATGTAGTGTGGTGGGTGGATGGGTGGGGGTGACGGAGAGGTGAACGGAAAATGCGATGAGTTGAGATATAGACCAGCCACGCATTCACATCGTCACTTGGCGGAGTGAATGCAATCAAAGGGCGTAATAGGCAGGTGACCCGAAAAACCGAACAGGTGCATTCACACGGGGAAGGGAGCAGAAAACACTAGTATCAGGGAGCGACTTACGTGGCTGCAGCGCGGGTGGTGGGCAAATCTTCCGGGTAGTATTCATCTTCGTCAGATCCACGACGAGAGCCAGGAACCGATTTGGCAGACGGCTTCTGGGACTGGTTGAAAATGCCGTTGCCTGACAGACGGTTGCCTGGTGGAGAGGTAATCTGAGAGCTGGATTGAGAGATACGCTTGCTGAGACCTGGAGGGGACATGATGCTGTTCATCGAAAGCCGGCTTGAGCGAGAGAATCGGTTGCTGAACCCGTTCTCGGAATACTCGGGAGGAGTAGTGGGCTCGCTGACAGGACCGGTGAGACTGATGCGGTTGAATCTGGTAGAGATCCGCTCAAGGTCTTGCGTGCTGGCTCCCATCTGTAGGCTTCTCTCTTGCAACTCCAAGAGTCGCAACTGCTCCTCGGCCTTGCGCTTTGCTGACTGGATGTCGTCGTACATCTGCTTGTTCTTCGCCTGTGCGAGGGAATTATCAGCCTCCATGATCAACTCGGATATTTGACAAAGGAAGAATTTGACATGCGCCGCGGACGCCTGTGGTGGGGAAAAAGGAAGTGTAGTGTCTGAGAAACAAAGTCCCCCGAGAGATATTTATAAGACTCTGTCCTGAATTCATTCACTGCGCGCCGAGACTCTCAAACCCCACAATATGCCATTGTCTCTCCCACACACAATAGGCCAAGCTCGCAAGAGGGTTGTACAGGGTAATGTGACATACCGCAGTCGGTGTTATTGAAGTGTATTGTTGTTGTCCAAAGGGTCGAGCCACAGGCATCTTGCTTGAATCGGTGGTAAATCGTCTCTGCAGACTCGCTCGGGCATCGTTGGACGACGGGTGGATGTTCGAGAAAAAAGGACTCTGGTCACGGGCAGACGAGCCATTCGCACCGAAGGGGGTTTCTGAGTCGGGGGACCGCAGGCTGGGGAAGCGTAGCTCTTCCATGCGGCCACTGAGCGTGTTGGAGAAGGCCATGGTGGCAGTCTACATGATGATCAGATTGTCAGCAAGGCTGCTTACAGAAATTATGCAGCCGCAACCTGCCGTCCAAGATTTAGGACGAGTTGAGGAGTCATCGTGGGCTATAAGATATAGGGTCTGTCCTGACATAGGCACTAAACCACTGGCAGACGCGAGCATATGGAGCCGTGCGTTGGCGGTGGCTCGCACTGGTAAAAAGCACATACCTAGTTATGCAAAAAGGCAAACGGTGTGTCCAGCGATATTTCCGGACGTTCTCCTGTGCTCGATAGACGTCGTGGACAGCTGTCGGGCGCGCGTGGTGGGCGATGTCGAACGAGTCGAACGAGGTCCACAGGGAGCGAGAAAACGGAAACGGAAACGGAGCGACGCTGCATGCGCGCCAGGGGCAGCACGACAGCTGGTATATGCTATAATGACAGTAATAGAAAAATACAGGCTGCAAGAAAGGAAAAAGGTATGGTACAGAGAGAGAGGTACGAGGTGTAGGAGGAGGACCTCGAGAAACGGGATCGAATCTGGAGACTCGAGAGTAGCAATGGAGGTTGGACTCTTGAGTCGTGAGTTCTTGGGGCTTCGGTGATCGTGTTAGGCAAGCGCCAGAACCAGCGTGGGTAGTGGGCTAGACGAGGTTGTTAGGTTGAGCTGCAGGCTGCATCAGCGTGGGCTTTGTGGCCGGGCCACCTGGCCACTGGGCCCCTTCGTGGGCTAGCCCTGGTCCAATCCCAGCGACCAGGATCGAGGCACAGGGCCCTGGCCGAGGTCGAGGTCGAGGTCGAGCCTCCGAGGGGCGAGGATCGACCTCTGGATTTCCTGGCAGCGACCAAGCACTGTCCACGCGACCCGATGGCCTTGTGAGAGGTGCGTAGGGTAATAGATAGATGATTTAGATAGTTGAGGACAGAAGACAACACTCCCGCTGGCTCTGTCACCTGTACTTGGGAAGACTGGCCTGAGGCGTGAGGACCACTGGCAGTTCGACCCATGGCCGGCAAACCCCCTGGAGCAAATCCTCGGGTCGACCAGTCTAAAGTGGGTGATGGTGGTGGGCGTCCCAAGTGCTGGTGGGATTTTCTGACCACTGGGCTGTCGACTACCACCGACTGGCTGCTGGGCACCAGGCCCACCGTCCATCCCAAAAGGCGAATCGCGACCAGGTCAATCACCAAAATACGCCTCCTTCACTTCTGGGGATCTCTGGCAGTGTCCCCATTCATCCACCAACTTCTGCTCACGCGTCACCAGCTGGTGGCATGCCAGAGGGGGGGGCCTTTGGTTCCATCAAGCATGCACATCGAGTTTTGCGCCGTTCGCATGCATTCTTCCAGTCCACGTCGTCGTTTGGCCTTGGTGGCTCAATACTTGCGATCCCTCATTTCATCGACCACGGTCGACCAAAGGGCACTGATGTGGGGAAGACGACAACCTTGGGCTTGATGGACGCTGCGTGACTCTCCAATCCCAACCACCCTGCCCGCAGTGCAAAAGGCGGTCAAGGACAAGGGACAATAAGGGGTCCGCTCCGACCATTCATTCAACAAAAGGGCTGCCCTGTGGCCTCTGCTGGGGACAAAGCCGCGACCCATCCCCGCCGTAAATTATGCCGATTCTTGAACGGACCCCCCTCAGTGGTGTCTGTCTTATATGGGTTTCTGCTGCTGCTCTTTTTACTTTTTCTGATCTGCATGGCGCAATCAAGTAACGTGTGCGGACTAGCTTTGCGTTTCTGGAAGATGCACCCCACGGCCTTGTTAGGGATGCCGAGACAGCAATCAGAAGGCCACGCCCATTCCACACTTGTGCACCCGAGACAGACACATGGACACATGGACAGACTCCTCGTGGGCATCCTCCAGAGACACAGAGCACCCGACTCGGGTGCAGACACACATGATCTGGGAGTGGACGTGTGAATGCTGGTGCCCTGCTGGCGGATTTCCCTAGCCGCATAGGCCAGGCATCCTGGTCAACCAAATGCCAGATTCGCAGTGGCCAAAAGGCGCTTGCTTGAGTTTCTGCCGAAGAGCACCCACCGCCGCCACTGGCTGGAGTCAGGGAACAGGTTGAGATGCGGAATGATGTCGCCTGCTTCGACCCTGCATGCCTGCCCTGATAGTCTGGAATTCCAACTGACCGGCCATTCTCAGCCTCCCAATGGCTGCAAGGACAGTCGTTCGGTAATATAATACATAATAATACATAGCTATTCGCAATACGGAGAAGGTCATGTGCGGCCGACGGTGCAGGCCCGAGTCGTCGCGGTTGGTGGCTCCAGGTCATGGAGCGCGCAATCGGTGACAGATGCCAACAAGTCGAGCTAGAGCCTCGTTAGGTTTGAGGCAAGGCGTGGGCTTCGGGTTCCAATCTGATTTAGGGAGAAGAACCACAGCCGCCGCCGGCCCCTGCATGAAGAAGAAGCCCTGGCCCATCAGAGCCTAGAGGAGGCCCTCCCCGCTACTGCCCAACTTTCTCAAGCATCCCAACCACGCCTGCAGTCTTCGAGCCCACCCGGTGTTTCCTGTTTCTTTAGTATTTCCCCTCTTCTGTGCACCGTTGGACGGTTGTGTTTCAAAACCGACAGGGCATCTGAGTTGCCCACGAGGACCAGGATGGTGCTTACCTCAGTTTTTCCTCTTGCCTGGAATAATGATCCTCCCCTGGTACGGAGTACACCGGACGGAGTGGCGTAATCTTAATACGGAGTGCCTTAATACGATTCAATTGTCCGCCGTGTCCGCCGTGTCCGTCCTCCGGACCTCGTATCCCGTACGGAGCCCAGCTGTATTGGGTAAAATTGCATGGTGGGATGTTTGAGAGTCACGTGAGCACGACACGTGATAATCCGGGAAACCTTCCTAGTTAGCAATGCTCCTCGCTCACCGCCCGCCAAAATGAGCCTGCTGAGTCATCTCTGGCACCTCTGGTCCGGCAGAATTTTGAGGGTTGCCCACCTCGGTTTGTGGCTAGAGAATTTGTCCTGCGGTACAACTTAAGGACCTGACAACTTCTGCAACCCTGCTTTTCTGGTTTCTTACAAGGAAAAAGGAGGCTTTATCGTGCACAGTACTACACTTGTCGACTCCTCGTTGATGACAACGACCAATGCCACCAAAGAGGAAGGCCGACGGCCCTGTCGGTGCGCCTCAGCAACAGCCCGCAAAACCAACTCCAAAGGTATCCTAAGAATACGAACAGTGTCCTTCGGAATCAAAATTGACACATATGCAGAAACCAGCTGTTCCCCGAAAGCCGGCGCCCAGAACTCTCCCCGTTAGCAAACCGTCTGCCTCCCAAGATCATTTGCCGAGTCGCACCTCGAGAGACGAACCTAAGAACGAGAAACCGACTCGCAAAACGCATAATCATGCAGACGGCTTCGATGCTGCTCTGGAGCCCTTTTACTATGACAAGTTTTTGACCGACCCCATTGACACCGCACGCGACAAGTGGAATTTAGTGCCGGCCTTCCTCAAAGTGAAAGGTCTCGTCAAACAGCACATTGAATCTTTCAATCATTTCGTCGAGGTGGAACTACAGAAGATCATTGATGCCGAACCGATCATCACCAGTGACATTGACCCGGATTTCTATATCAAGTATGAGAGAATCTTTGTTGGAAAGCCGTGTCGATACGATGAACAACATACCGGTGAGGGGCGAGACGCCAAATTTGAATCTACCGTCACTCCGAACGAGTGTCGGTTGAGAGACATGACCTATGCTGCTCCAATCTTTGTCGATATCCGATACACTAAATCAAAGGTGGCCTTCCGCCGGAGGGGGATGCTGATCGGAAGATTACCCATCATGCTTCGAAGTTCAAGATGTGTTCTCTCCAACAAGTCCGAAGCTGAGATGTGCCTCATGGACGAATGCCCTCTGGATCCCGGTGGATACTTTATTGTCAATGGGACGGAGAAAGTCATCTTGGTTCAGGAGCAACTCAGCAAGAATCGAATCATCGTCGAAGCCGACACGAAGAAGGAAATGATCACTTCCTCAGTCACTAGCTCCACCCATGCCAGAAAGTCAAAGAGTTACGTTGTCCTCAAAAAAGACTTGTTGTACATGCGACACAATATTCTAAATGAAGACGTGCCCATCTGTATCCTGTTGAAAGCAATGGGTGTGTCATCTGACATGGATATGTTAGCTATCGTCGCTGGCACCGACAGCATTTTGCAAGACGACTTCGCCATCAACTTTGAAGAAACCATCAAACACCAAATTCATACTCAACAGCAGGCACTCGACTACCTCGGTGCCCGCATCAAGATCACAAGAAAACCCACACCCTTTGGGCAGGCTCGCAGAAACTATGTTCAGGAAGCATTGGAGGCAATCAGCGCCGTGTTTATTGCACACGTGCCAATTGAGAACCTGAACTTCAGACCAAAGGCTATATATGTCGCACACATGGCTCGCCGTGTGTTGATGGCCAAGCAGAACCCTGCGTTGGTCGACGACAGAGATTATGTTGGCAATAAGCGTTTGGAGTTGGCCGGGCAATTACTCTCGCTCCTCTTCGAAGATCTGTTCAAGAAGTACAACTACGACGTCAAGATGAACATGGATAAAGTTTTACGGAAGCCAAACAAGACCGAGGTGGCTGACCCTGTCACTGTGATGACTGGACTTTCGAATCATATCACCCAAGGGATGAACCGAGCAATCGCGACAGGCAACTGGAATTTAAAGAGATTCAGAATGGACCGTGCCGGTGTCACTCATCTCCTCAGTCGATTGAGTTTCATCGCCTCCCTTGGTATGATGACCCGGATATCAAGTCAATTTGAGAAAACTCGCAAAGTCAGCGGGCCGAGAGCTCTCCAACCGTCTTCTTTCGGTATGCTTTGTCCCGCGGACACCCCCGAGGGTGAAGCATGTGGTCTAGTCAAGAACTTGGCACTGATGACACACATCACCACCGACGACGAGGAAGCACCCATCAAGCGTCTTATTTTTATGCTTGGAGCAGAGGACATAGTCACTGTCGGTGGATCGGAACTGTATGCTCCAGGATCATATCTCGTCCTGTTGAACGGCACTCCTGTTGCGACCACCAGACACCCTTCCCTCTTTCTGACCTCCTTCCGACGTCTGCGAAGATCAGGGCGCATCTCCGAATTCGTTTCTATCTTCATCAATCACCATCATAGCACTATCCAAGTCGCAACTGATGAGGGTCGAATTTGTCGCCCACTCATCATTGTTGAGGACAAGAAATCCAAAGTTACGAAGCGATATCTGAAATCTCTCCGACAGGGCTCCATGGATTTCGACGACTTTTTGGCCCGTGGTCTGGTGGAATACCTGGATGTCAATGAGGAGAACGACAGTAACATTGCCATGTACGAGTCAGACATAAATGCCACAACAACTCATTTAGAGATTGAGCCTTTTACGGTCCTCGGGGCAGTCGCTGGGCTAATCCCATATCCTCACCACAACCAGTCGCCGCGAAACACGTATCAATGTGCTATGGGTAAGCAAGCCATTGGATTCATTGCCAACAACCAGTTCTTGAGGATTGATACGCTGCTCTATCTGATGGTATATCCTCAAAAGCCGCTTGTGAAGACGAGAACCATCGAGCTAGTGAAATATGACCAACTTCCGGCAGGCCAAAATGCGACGGTTGCCGTCATGTCCTACAGTGGTTATGACATAGAGGACGCGCTCGTGTTGAATAAGGCGTCTGTTGACCGCGGCTTCGGTCGTTGTCAGGTTCTACGAAAATACCCCGTCAGTCTGAAACTTTACGCAAATGGAAGCAAGGACGTCGTCTCGGGCCCTGAAGTAGACGACAAGGGGGTGATCAAAAAGCCACACGCCCTACTTGACGCAGATGGGATCGCTTCCGTCGGTGCCAAGGTCAGCCAAGGCGAGATTTATGTCAACAAATATGCCCCGGCAAATGCCAACTCCTCTGGGCTGTCGGACAATGGATCGGACAACACGGGGGTCGTGCCACAGCAGCAAAAATACCGGCTACCAGATCCCAGTTACATTGACAAAGTCATGGTATCTGAGGTCGAGTCCGGAAATCAACTCATCAAGGTCCAAACCAGACAGACCCGAGTTCCGGAAGTCGGGGATAAGTTCTCGTCCCGGCATGGACAGAAGGGCGTCGTGGGCATCATCGCCGAGCAGGTCGACATGCCCTTTTCAGACCTCGGTATCGTACCCGACATCATCATGAATCCGCACGGTTTCCCGTCCCGGATGACGGTGGGGAAAATGCTCGAACTCGTGTCCGGGAAAGCAGGGGTTCTCACGGGCAACTTCGAATACGGGACGGCATTTGGAGGAAGCAAGCTGGAACACATGTCCAAAGCGTTGGTCGCGGCCGGATACAGCTACGACGGCAAAGACTACCTCACCTCAGGCACTACCGGCGAGGCTCTCCCGGCATTTGTCTTCACGGGGCCGATCTACTACCAGAAACTCAAGCACATGGTCCAAGACAAGATGCACAGTCGATCACGCGGACCTCGCGCCATCCTCACACGACAGCCGACCGAGGGTCGTTCGCGCGACGGAGGTCTCCGACTTGGAGAAATGGAGCGCGACTGTCTCATTGCCTATGGTGCGTCGCAATTGCTCCGTGAGAGGCTGATGTTCTCGAGCGACAAGCACGAGGTCGACGTGTGCGAGGTGTGTGGGTTCATGGCTTTTGGCCGCTGGTGCCAGCGCTGCACCAGTGCGGGCGACAAGGGATCCAACGTCGTCAGAATGACCCTGCCCTATGCCTTCAAGCTCCTGCTCAACGAACTAAGCAGCATGAATGTCAATACCAAGTTGATCGTCACGGACGAGTTTCCGTCCGACGGCGCGAGGAGGGCTTGAGAAGTGCGAACACGAATGACTTACGCCAACGAGAGTAGACGACCGATCATGAAGGATCGTCATGACGGATTGAGAGTGCATAGCGCGGATTGGAACGAGATCGAGATCGAGCGTGATCAACTACGACATGCATGCATGCATAGCGACGGAGTGCAATTAGTAATAAACCAAGAACAGGCACAAATTCAAAAGCATGCCTTTCTTTCAATCGTAGCACTGGATCTCCTGATTTAGACCAACCTACCTACCTACGCGCGTATATACATTCCTAGGTACCAGTCACCTAACCAGCCGGTCCAGCCCAGGTGCCAGGTGGTCGAGTCGACAAGAGCACAGAGACGAGCAAAACACCGATGAATGAGTAATAATAGCTACGCTGCCAGAAAAAATCCCTGGATCCCCTGGATCCCCTGAATCCCCCGAATCCTCTGCTGCCGACGGAATACAAAATTAATCTGAGACGGACAGATGGACGAAAAGCTGTGTCTGCCACCACCCACATCGTCTGTATGATAGATAGCGGTGTCTTCCAATCAAGGATGGTGATCGTCATCACGATGCCACGCGGTTGAAGAGTGGGAGTCTTGGTGGTCTTGGTTGCTCGAGAGGGGCCATGCCAGCCTCGTTCGCTCACCTGCCACCTCTGCGTAGATGCTGAAAGAGAGCACGTGGTTTTTCATGAACGTCTTGTTCTTCATCTTCGTCATCGTCGTCCTCGTCCTCGTCTTCCCCTTCGTCCTCGTCTTCAGAAGGGACCGTGGCGGTCTGATTCACCCGCGCGGCACCTCCTCGTATATGCTGAATAAGACGACCTCTCTTTTCGTCGTCGTCATCATCTGCGCCTTCCATTTCGTTTGCACGAGGTACCATGCCTGTCACATTTGGCCGGCCGGGCCTTCCCAGGAAATGTCGGAAAAGTGCACCTCCACCTCCATCTTCTCCTGCCTGCTCTCCATGGCGCTCCCCTCGATCGTCATCTCTAACCGCAGGTATCCCAGGCCCATTCGCCCTACCCCGATTTCTTCTCTCCAATTGTCGGATCAACTCTTCTAGGTTCCCATTGCCGACATTGTCATCAGGCAAGATGTTGAAGCCTGGATTCTGAAACCTGGCTCCTGGCTGTGGTTGTTGTTCTTGGTTCTCATTCCGATCAAGGTGTTCGTCGGTGTCCAAGGATTCACGCTCGCCACCGTCATCTTCGTCGTCGTTGGATCCGTCCTCGTCTTCCCCTTCTTCTTCTTCTTCTTCTTCTTCTTCTTCTTCTTCTTCTTCTTCTTCTTCATCCTCCTCATCCTTATCCGACTCGGCAAGCTTTGGAAGGTTGGCGGATCCCATTGGGTCGTCTGTGGCAGGTAATACGTGAGGTCTAGAGTGAAGCTGAGACATGTCCGGAACCATCCCATCACGGCGATTTCGTGGGAGATCCAATATTGGTTGGCTGTCAATCTGCCGCCTGGATTTCTTCTTTCTGGTTGTGCGGGCACCGTCGCCATGGCCACTGTCGTCGTCGACGTCGTCGTCGTCGTGATCATCATAATCACTCTCCCCAGCCGACCCCCAATCCTTGAACCAGCCTTTGAATTTGTTAGACTCGGTCTCCAACTTCATAGCCCGTGCAGTCTCGTCCCGAATCTTTTGGGGGATTCCACCCCATATCTTCTCAGGCAACTGCAACTTGGCAAGGTCCGGGTTGGTGTATTCGGATTGCATGAGCACCTTGTAATCCATGGTGGTGACGTTGAAGCCCGCGTCACCCGGGGGCATGCTGTTGATACTGTGGTCCCTGTAGTAGAGCTTCGTCGTCGTCAGCGGGTTCAGGTCTTCGGGAGTTCCCCCAGTTCCCTCTTCCTCGGCTTTTTGTGCCCGGCGTACGGCCATGCGATATCCAGCCAAAGTTTCGTCGTACAGGTCGAGTTGGCTAGGCCGTTTGGCAGGATTGGGGTCCAGGCATCGGTGGATGAGGCTGAGTAGGCGGTGCGAGTAGACGCCTGGTTTGCGAGTCTGGACTTTTCTGATCTGGTGGTTCCCGTTCCGCTGGAATTGCCGGTGTGACTTGGCGCGGGCCCGGTGCAAGTGGGTAGTGTCAGAACGTCGGTTCATGATGACCATGTCGTACATGGCACGGCCGACGCCGTAGACCTGGAGGTGTGTTAGCTGGTCTGGATTTGAACGGACGTTTGTACGGGGATAACTGGGGTTGTCGTAATAGTGGTTTTGGGGCCCGGGGGGGTTGTATAAAAATGATGAGCATCGCCATACTTACGTTAATAGAATGATCCATGAATGTATCGACAAAGAAAGGTCGAACGAACCGATCGCGAATCTTGACAGCTTTGTGCTCCTCCTTTTGTAAGATTCTTGCCTCTGTGTATGTCAAACGTTGGCCGTCTTTATTGTGAGTCCTGAACGCGGCTCCTGTGGGCGGAATCTCCCAGTTCACACCATAGCGGTCTTTCTCCTAACATTGCGGTTAGTCATTGGCGGGCGAAAGCACCGAGTTGAGCAATCCTTACTTACTGGAGGTTGGAAGCCTCTCGTGCCACCATGAAAATAGGTCTCCGGGTTCAGAGCATCGTCGTAGCCGGTGTAATCTGCCAAGCCGAAATCTGCCATCTTTGCTACGGGGAAGTCATAGCCCTGGGCGAGGTCTTCTGGCCCGTCACCGAGCAGGATATTCAGGGGCTTCATGTCCTGGTGTATGCAGAACCAATACTTGGTGTCGGCCAAGTTGAAGCGCGGCCGGGGTCGGGGACGGTCGAAGTATAGACTGTCTTGGGGCGCGTCTTCCCGCAGTGCTTCGCAAGCGCGAGCCTGTTGATGAAAAACCTGCCAAACGAACAACTCCGGCAGGTACTGGTGCCAGGCGCGGTAAAGTGCCCTGACACGCTCGAGGTCGCCATGGGGACAATTCTCCAGGTACATTCGATATCTCCCGTAGATGTTTTGTGGATGGTCTGAAATAAACTTGTAGCTGAATAGGCGTGGAATGACCCCCGTGTCTTTCCGGTCGAGGTCCCGATGGATGACTGCTTCCTTCAAGATGCGAGGAAACCTCAGAACGGAGAACTCGAGGCCTCGGTAGTTGTGGAAGTTGTCGTATTCTTTTCGTTTCGGCCTGTACGCGAAGAGGGCCTCCTTGACCACGACTTCGTCGATGACCTTGTTTTGGCTGTCTCGTAGCTGCCACAGCCCGACCATGCCGAACCCACCTTTGCCGAGAAGTCGAGCAGGGCCCCATTCCCTATCGTCCACATCCTTTTCTTGGAAGAACAGCTTTCTGAGCATAAATCGCGAGGTTTCCTGACCGTTCCCGAAAGCCCCTCTCTGTACTTTATTCTTGAACCACGGCTTGCGCCGGTCAATTGAATCTCGTATCCCTAAGTTTGATTTATTGTATGGAACAAGATAGGCATCTCGGCCGAATCTGGCTTCCCTTCGAGAGTCAGAGCGTGGTGCCATTTTTTCTTTTGGCGCAGTGTTCGTCAGGAAAGGCCGCTGAATGGGATTTCCAGAAAACCAACACCCCAAAACCAAGAAGCTCTGAGGTTAGTGTCTCAAAAGTGAGAAGAGGCAATATGTGGCAAAAGAAGTCAAAGGGGAGTGCCCGCAAACGTGCAGACCAAACATATGGCACAAAGCGGGAGAAGGCGGGTGCATTGCTCTATCAAAGATGAATAAAGAGACTACGGGTGTAGCTGGTCGCATTCAGGCTCATAAAAACAAATATAACAATGCCGGATCCGGCCCAAAGCCATGCGCTTGCGGTCATGATTGATATGACCATTGAACTTTGAGCGAAGACCTACCGTTAGAGAGTGAGATGGTCTTTCAGACCAAGCCTTGTCGTTTTCGGCAAAGAATCTGTCTGATTCGAGAGGCCGAGAGAACTTAGGTAGTAGCGATGATGCCTAACACCTACACATGGTCGCGAGGAGGCCGCATTAGTAGTAACAAAGGAGAGAGGACGAGGTTCAGTTGGGTTGTCGTTGGATCAGGTGACATGGCGGAGCCGCATTGGGACTAGCGGCATGAATATCAGTCATGTGACCTGAGCCCAGAATGCACTGTCCGCTCGCCGAAGATGGCTTCCACTGGCTAAGGGTGATGTTGAGTGGTGTGAGAGTGGTAGAAAAAACTGTATCGAAAAATTCTCTGAGTGATCAAATACTGCAAATGTACGGAGTATTTGGCAAGTCGTGGCCCGAGACCACCGATGGCAAGGCTGAGCGTGAACAGCGACAAGGCCCTTAAAGCGGCAGGACCGCCGCAGGCTGCGAAATCTCAAAATCCCCAAACCCCTCCACCACGGACCTTCTTCTCTTGCAGTCTTTGGTGTTTGCAGCCAATTCAACCCAACGGTCGTACACGAATAGGCCGCGGCACTCAATACTGCCTAGGCTCTAGGATGCTTGAAATGATGCCTCTGTAACCTGAACGGTGAGATTCCACTTCCCCTCCCAAGGTTGGCCCCGACTGTGTACTATTTACATGCGAAGGCAGCGAGTTTCATCGCCCAGAACCAGAGTCAGTACAGACTATATCTCTCTGTCTCTCTCTCTTCCTCTCCCTCTGCCTCTCCCTCCCTCTCGACAGCGCACAAAATGAGCAAGGCCACGCTCCCGTCATCTCTCGTGAACACGCTCACCTCGCACACGGGGCCAGTCAACGCCGTCACCTTCTCCTCGCTAGGCGGCACATACCTGCTCACGGGGTCGTCGGACCGACAAATCCACCTGTCACGCAGCGAGCCGAGCGACGCGGCCAACGCCACGGCGCCGGCGATCCAGAAATACGTGGCGCATGGGTATCCGGTGCTCGACGTGGCGGTGTCGCATGACAACCAGACATTCGCGAGCGTCGGCGGCGACCGCAGCGTGTTCCTGTGGGACGTGCAGAATGCCGAGGGCACGCAGCGGCGGTTCGGGAGCAACACCAACCAGGGCCACACGAGCCGCATTACGTGCGTGGCGTTCGCGGGCGACGGGGACGGGGTGCTGGTGAGCGGCAGCGACGATACGTCGGTGCGCATGTGGGACGTCAAGAGCCGGGACACGCGGCCGTTGATGGTGCTGGACGAGGCCAAGGACGGCGTCTCCAGCCTCGCCGTGCTGCCGGCCGGGAATGAGATCCTGGCGGGGAGTGTGGATGGCCGGATCCGCGGGTATGATGTTCGCATGGGCAGGGTCACGGTCGACGTCATGCCCGCGTCGGTCACCAGCTTGGATGTCTCGCGTGACGGGAAGACCGTCCTGGTCGGCTGTCTGGATCATCGCATCCGCATGATGGATCGTGCGGACGGCACATGTCTCCGAGCGTTCCCGCCCGAAGGAAATGCAGGGGCCTTCGTCAATGATGGGCTGAGGCTGAAGAGTTGCTTCGCCCTCAACGAGAGCCTCGTCTTGAGTGGGAGTGAAAACGACGGCATGGTTCGAGCGTGGGATGTCTTGTCCGGAAAACCCGTGGGGAGTGTCGAGGTCAGCCCGGCGGCCAAGGTCGTCAGTGTCGTCAAGTGGAGAGAAGGCAGTCTGGCTCAAGGACGCCGGGGTCTTTGGGCGGCGGGAAGTGCTGATGGCCTGGTCAAGGTCTTTGGGGCCGCCTGACTACTTGGTACTGGTCTCTTATCACCTCCCCTGTTTAGGCCGATGGGTAGAAGTAATATCATGCTTGTATTACTTTCGTTTCAAGCGGCTATATGGCCATCTGAGATCCAACGAGCTCAAGCCAATGCTAAGTAGTAAATCACTTTTGTGCTTTTCCCCCAAAATACCTCCGCTCCTCAATGAGCCTCCAGATGAAGAGCAATGCAAACCCGTGCCATGCGACGTAATATTCGAGTTTTCCCAGTGGGCGCCCCCCCCTCCCCCCCCTTTGTTTGATGGCATGAAACCATCCATACCATCATCCCGCCAGATGCAATGCAATTGCCAAGACGAACACAAAGCATTACAAGTTTTCCTAATGCGTTTTTGGGGGTTTCCGGTGGTGACGACCTCTTCCCCTTTGGCCGCATCAGACCCCAAGACCAGCGACCCTTTTCATGCCGTATTCCAATGCTTCGAGGGCCCTTTCCAACTGATTGGCCTTGACGATGACGGTGCCTGCTCTCGTGGTGCTCAGGAACGAAATCTCAATGGGCTCGTCGGTGGTCGGGGCGCTGAGATTCGGTCCGTCAGGCCCATCGTGGCTATTTCCTTGCGCCAGACGGCCCGCCACCCCACACACAATCCCCGTCGCTTCCAGGGGCAGGTCGCGCAGGTCAAGGATGATGGGGACCAATGCGTCCTCGTCCGACTTGGCACCCAAGAGGGACTCGCCGAGCCGGTCGAGAAGTCGGTGTTCAAGTAGGACCGAGATGGGCTCGCTGGATGTGATGGTCAGCGAGAGGAATTTGGCTCCAATGTCCACCGGGCTCGCGACGGCCGGATCATCACAGACGTCGGGTCCTGGGGGATGCGGTTCCGATGCCGGTTCCGACGGCACCGTGCTCGGGAGCGGCGCTGTCGACAGCAGGACCTGGAGGAGATCGTTCTTGAGCCGCTCCTCGGTGACCGGGTCGTACTCTCGACTCCCGGCACAGTTGGCGAGCCGGATGCCGCTGTCGACGAGCGGGCTGATACTGTAGCGCTTCAGCTTGGTAAAAGTCCGGATCTGGAGTTCGGGGATGTCTTTGGCCGGCGGCGTCGTCGGCGCCGAGTTCTCGAAGAATGGTGACGACGAGTTCATGTGGCGTCCGCCTTGAGTCAACGTCGGCGACGCCGGTGACAGTTGGGACACGAAAGCATCGGCGCTTTGCGAAAACACGAATCCTCGTTGTTGGAGCGCCTTTGTGACGGTTCGTCGAGATCGGAATGGCACCACTATGTAGTCTGAAAAGTAGGTCGTGATGAAAAAGATGCTTCTGTCAAGAACGGTCAGATCGGTCTAGGGGGACATCTAATCCACCGTTCCCAACACTCACATTCCAGCCATGGCGAGAGGAGAAGTGAGTTCGAGCACCCTCTGACCAGCGTCCAGACCCTGTCCATCTACCTGGATGACAATGTAGTCTTCGGGGCTGATCTGAATTTCCTTTTTCGCTTTGCTCTTCTCGTCGCTGGAGAAGAGCTGGTTCAACACGGTCGCTATGGGCCGGATGACCCGCTCTGCCAGGCGCCTCGAGCAGATGATGGAACATTCGATCGGGGTGAGTGAGATGTTGAGGAAATCATGCCGGTTGGTCCACGATGTCCTCGCCGCCTCCTCATCGTGGTCTTCGCCGAAGAGCAGGCTTAAGATCGGCTGCAGGCAAAGTGAATATAGCTCGATTGGAACATGGATGAGTGCGAGACGAGGTTCCTGCGGTCCCGTGTTGCGCATTAGCTCGACTGGCTCCCCATTATTCCGCTGGCCTGTTGCTGTTTTCCCCCCCACTCGTCGCCCTGGTAGGGAGACAGGAGAGGGAAGCTAACCACGGCGACGGAGATGCGGACTCGAGTGAGTGATACTCAACACGGCGCGAGACTTACCAGAAATGATATCTGCGCTGTGATCAGATTCATAGAATCCGGCATGGCGCTCTTGTTTGCTCTGATACTTTGGAACCTCGTGCTCTCCTGCTCAAAGGCAAACCCTCGACCGTTAATAAATATATATGGGTTCTCCGCTCGCACTTTTCCTAGTGCACCCTGAAGATGAGAATCGTCGCACACCAGAGTCAGGCGGAATGCTGCCCGAACAACCAGTGCTCTCGTCTAGTGGCCCGAGAAATGCAAAACGTGGGAGAGGCTTCTGTCCACAGGCCGTGAAAGAGATGATATTACTTCAGAGTAGCTGGTGGCCTGTAAAAGGTCAAGCTGGACATCTTGATTGTGGCCATGTTACTGCCATGCTAAACAAAAAAACCAGAGAGACCTAGGTTAAATTAAAGTGTAATTTGGAAGTAGGAGAAGAGGAGGGAAGGCGGAACACGAGCAGGTCAGGTGAGCAGATGGATGACACCGACTGACACCCCTCTGTTGAGCGATGAGAAGGTGTGTGCCTGGGGCTGATAGCCATTCGCGAAGGTCGCGAAGGTGGACCGGACCGCACCCTGCAGCGATAGGTAGTCTTCTTAGAGCCGGCTACGCCCCTCAGATAAGAAACCATAAGATATGGAATGGAAGAAACGAATAGTGCAGGCAATGGTGTCAAAAAGGAATGTCATGCGTCGACTTCTGTGATGCTCGGCCTGATGATCGACTCACCCCGAGGATTCATGCACCGGAGGAAGTGGAAAGAAGCTGTGCGACCGAGGCCTTTACCGGATGGACCTATCACCATGTGGTCACGCGTGGAGTGAGAATGGTTTTGTTAGCCTTGTGTGGGCACGGAAACTCAACTCATCAACATCCAACTTTTGTCATGTCAAGTAGCGTGGGGGGAGGGATGGGAGAGCCTGAGCATGACCTTTTGGCGGCTAGATCTAACTTGGACCGAAGGAGCAGCGTGGAGCGTCAGGAACAAAATAGGTTCATCAAATCAAAAGGATAAAAGGAAGAGGGGGTGGTATGCATGGACGGGAAAACGGGAAAACGGGAAAATGCGGCCAGGGTGTGAATGTGCTCGGGTGAATTGGCAGCTGGCATATGTAAGCAGCTGATTGAACCATGAGCCAGTCTTCTTCAGCGTCGCCGTGGAGCCTGGCCAAAGCAAGATGACGTGCATCTCCGTTGCGCAAGCGCCGATGTCTAACCTTGTGTCTAGGGCAAAGGTGCGAGCAGGCAGTTTGTTGAGTATGAGGTCGGCAGGCAATGCGGAACCATCCAAGAAGGCCAAGGCGCATACTCAGTATGGTCTTTGTTCTGAACAGGGCTTCCGGTTCGGTCGAGGGTGTGGTCCGCTTCGCTTGCTTGGGCGACCTCGTCACTGTGCCTGGCGTGGTTCGTCTTGGTGAAATTTGAACATGTGCTAGCTGCTGGCAGTTGCATTTGTGGAGCAACACCTCTCGAACTGCGGGGCTGGAGGGGCGAAGGTTCAGAGATGCTCCTTGCTGGTTGCTTCGCCGAGGCTTCCTCGTGATACGGGTCGGCGACATCCAATGATCTGACGGCTGCACAACGGTGGAGCGATAACACCCGTCCCACCCTCGCCGTGACTGAAATGCCTGACTCACCAATTGCCGGCGAGCAAGATACCATCCCATGATTCTTCAAACATGTCCACGTCTCCCACCAGCTGACTCTGGGCCTGCAATACGACATGGCTGCTGCTCAAAATCAAGATCCTCCACCTCTTGAAGTTCCACCGCGCCCTCCTCTCCCTGCACCTCCTCTACCCCGACCACGCCCGCGTGCGTTGGTGGGATTGTTCAAATTCGCGGGTGGAGGCACATTGTTCTGTGCTCGGGGATGGAAGTTGGGATTGTTCTGAACAAGACCCGATTGGAAATCACCCCGATCAAGTGGTACGTATCCTCCTCGAGTTGTCTGAGTGTGCGATCCTCGTCCACCACGGCCATGTGACGTCTGCCCATTTGTCGCTCCCCGGGTTCCATCGGCAGGCGAGTTCGAGAAATTACGAATTGGCATAGAGCCAGTGATCTGACCACGACCGCCACCATTCGACACTTGTCCTGCCACTGCTCCACGCCACGACCCTCGCATGGGCGGTGGTGCGTGCGCCGGACGCAACTGGCCCTGGCCGTTGATCCCAGGTTGGCCGTAGCCGGCGACCGTAAGAGGAGTGGATGCGGTACCGTTGGCATTTCGATTTGCGCTGGCTTTTGACGAAGCGAGAACTTGCTTATTGGTGAGATTGAGGACCGACCACGTTGGCACCGTAGATCCCCTGAAGGGCGAGCATCGATCTCCCAATGAGGTTCCACTCATGAATGAAACATCAAAGACGATGTCAAGCCAAGTCTCCCGAGAAGTCTGTGTAAGGCCGACAACAGTACCCTTGGACGCAATTGGAACCTTGCCAGAGTCGGCAACATAGATCACTCTGTCTCCAAGAGCAAATCTTTGGCTGCCTAGACGCCACTGTGCATCCGAGGGTTTCAAAAGGCCGCCTCGAGGGACGCCTCCGATGGTCTTGTTCTGCGGTGGTGGTTCAGTGAGAAGTGCCGCATCGGCCGCTTGCTCGATGTGCTTGACAATGTCCGAATCCAGTTGTTCAGCTTCCAGCGGCACCTTTTCGAAGCTTTTGGATTGGGTCTCTTTGAGCCATGCTTGAATTTCCTTCACCTTGGCCCTAGCCTGAGCCTCATCACCAGGAAAGTATGCGGTGGCCGGTAACATGTCCCCCTGAGGGTTGTGATGAACACCCGCAATAAATACGGGGAACTTGACCATGTATTGTTGGATCAGTTCGATCGCCGCTCGACTGAATTCCCATCCACTCTCACTCTTTCGTGAGTAGCCTAGGACTTTGAGCTTCTTGGCCTCAAATTTCAAGTTCAGACCTAGGTTGACTCGCGTGTCGTCAACCTTGATGGAGAAGGATGAGGTGATTTTGGCCAGGGCCAGTCCATTCAAATTCAGACTTCGGGCAACCTGGTACGACGGTGTGTACGGTGACAATTTCTCAGCCTGGCGGGCAATGTCGCGGCCAAATTCCACTTGTTTCCCCTTGGATATAGCGATGAGGCATTTGGCTTTTCCGTCTTCGTGTCCGACGACGCTGACTGGTCTCCCGTATGCATAGTCCCCGAGGAAGAAGGCGTTGGTACCGTCAGGAAATTCCTCTTCAATGGGAAGGGCCGCCTTCTCAATGAATCGGACATCCTCGCTAATCACACTTTCCACAACAAGCTGTGTAGCGTGGATCGTTTCCATGCCTGGGAATTCTGCAAACTCTTTGACAGTAGAGCCGTCATCAAGCTTTTTCAAGCCCTTTAGCATCTCGACATGTACGAGAGATTCCACATCACCAGCGAGCATTCCAAGTCGCTTGCTGTACCACTTCTCAACGCGTTCTGCCTTCTTGTGGAACTGGTCAATCTCATTCCCACTGTGCTCAGTGGCCTTGATTTGACCGGATCCTTCCTCGGCCAGGGTGTAGTCGAAAAGCTCGTCCGAAACCTTGACGATCTTTGCTTCTTGCAAGAACGGGTATCCCACGTGGACACGTTGGTTGAGAAGTTGTTTAGCAAACTCGACCTTCGTTCTTCTCTCGGTGTCGGACAATGTCACGACCATGCTTTCATTCCGGCTGTCTTGCTGGAAGACATTCACTCCATGAAAACCCAGGGACCCGGTGAATGGCAACGTCTTCAAGCTGGGGAACCCAGCCAGAGCAGCCGCACCAAGCTTGACACCTTCTACTAGGCCGACATAGGGATCTAAACCATCCATGGTTGGAAGCTCGAACTCGTTTTGGACACAATGACAGTGTGGCAGGTCAGGGAATATTCCGACGAGAGAGGAAGGATAAGTAAAGTCAACTTCTGGAGAATATGTGAATTTCAGACTGATGCCAAAATCATTGCGGAGACGCTCCTCTTCGGATAGAAGCGCATCCTTGGGAGCCATGGCACCCAGCAGTCGGCGTTCTTCGATGAATGGGATCTTGACGACAGCTTCCCACTCCATTTTCTTGCCATTCATGTCCAGTTCGAAGTCTCGGGGGTAGAAATCAATGATGGGTGAATCCTTGGAAGTCATCAATTCATGGTAGACTTCGGGCACAATCTTTTTGCTTCGATCAGGCAATACGCCCATCAGCTGCTGGAAGGGTCGGAACGGTTGACCAAGCTGGAAAGTCATGTCCGCCCCGAGACCTTTCTTGACGTCGGAAATCATGGGTGAATAGTGGTACTGGTAGAACCATGGCCAGGATGCGACGCCTCGGTAGTAATAGTAGAGCACCCATTGGAGACCTTGGACATAGTTTTCTGTCAATTGCCTCATGCCTTCATCGTTCTCGAGGCCCCATTCGAATTTCTCCTTGTAGTATTTGTCCTTCCACTCGTAGAACTTCTCGTCGTATTTCTTCTTCATATCTTGCTGGGCTTCCTCATCTGTCGCTTCTTCAATTTTGGCATTTTCGTATCGTTTCAGAATTCGGGTGATAGCCAGGTGAGATTCTTCGTCCTCCGAATCGTCGTCCTCCTGCACTGGTGGGAAGTCAAGTTGAATGAATCGATTGCCATCCGCATCATCCTGGGTAGACCATTGTAGATGTAGGTCGGTAGCCAATTGCTGCACAAATTTGCGATCCCTGGCAGGTAAGGTAGGAGACAGGTTGAGGGGCTTTCTTGTCGCGGCATCTTTGTTCAGGGGAGAAATGAAGTATTTCTTGACCTCTTTGAATAGCGTCTTCTGTTCTGGCGAGATTTTGATAGGACCACGTGCGGCTTTGGCCGGTGCATCCTGTCCCTGGTCGATACGTTTGGCATTGATCCATTTTGCATCGGAATAGTCTGCCTCGAAGAAGCGATGTTCCACTTCTGACAGCTCGTTCAAAAGGACTTCTAGTCTTTTGAGATTGATGACACCATGCTCATTGATATATCCTCCAAGTGTTGGAAGAATTTGTTTGTACTTTTGGAACATGAGCGCCAGCGCTCCTTCGTTGATATGCAGATTGGGGAGGTTCGGAAGAAAATCATTGCCGACAAAGAAGGCCATCAAGATGAAATCGTCAATGATTCGTTCCATGTCGTAATGGAAATCGAGAGCGCCATTCTGCTTTAGTTCTTGGAATTCCAGTTCCAGATACTCTCTGACAATGCACAAGTGCATGAGATAGAAGTTCTGATGTTCCAGTTCTTTTGACTTTTTGGAGTTCTGTCTGCCAAATGTGACCTCTTCTCGGAGCAAGCAAAAGTGGGGGTCATGGCTGAGCAGACCGAGCATGATCAGATCGGCGTCCAGTCCGTACAGACAATGTCGCACATTGGGGTCGTATCCCGGTTGCGCTTTCGCCTGCCTAATGTATTCCATGATCTTGTGTTCACCCTCTCCAGGTACTTCGTGGCCGGAAAGAACAACTTCAACGCCTTGCCAATCAACATCCTCGGAGACTTTCTTGCTGACAAAATATTTCAGTTGTCTCGTGAGCTTAGCCATGAAGTCGGTTCCGGGGGTGATACAGTTGCTGTCAAATGGATCTTCTTTTGGCAGCTCTTGGCCCTCTTGGAGAGCCTTGTCGCGGGCTTTCTCGGCGTCTAGGGCAGTGCGGAAACGACGAGCACGCTGCTGGTTCATCTTGGCTCTGGGTGCCACCCCGTCAATGGCCATGAAAAACAGCTTTTTGGGTTTGATTTTGCCGAAAAGGTGCTCTATGTAATTGAAAATTGCAATGAACATTTTGTCCTCGGTCATGCGAAAGGAGGGTGAGTCAGAATCGGAATGCGTGCAGTTGTGGATGATCCCGTTCATGTCGAGGTAAAGACAGTCGAACTCCGGGATACGGTTCTCGGCAATCAACTGAGAGATGGCAGGGTACCGCTCACTCATCCAGCGGAAGAATTTGGGGACACCCATGATGGCGGTGGATGCAGACCAAAAAAGAAATCTTGAGAAGGGGAGGAAGAGGTTTCACACGGAATGTTGCGGTACAGGCATGCGGCAGATCAGCGGCGGTAATGGACACGGCAGATATACAGGATGATCCAAGAGATATCCTGTTTATCCTGTGAGATACAAGAAGTGGTCGAGAGAATGCGTCTAATGATGAAGTCGAAATCGAACTTGGAGTCTGGGGCCAAAGTTGACGATGAGGCAACAGGCTGAGTTCTTTGCCAAGCCCACTTAAAGATATGGCGGGCTAAACTCTTTTAAGCCAGTCCGCCTGCGCGTCTGGCTTTCGACTTTCACGCGTTGGCGGCACACCCCAGCGAAGTTCCAGACAAGTTGCAAGCGAAGCTTTGGTTCGTTTCTCGTTTTTCGGTTCGCACACCAGATCTGCAGAAAAGCCTCTTTGCTATCCCCTTCAACTCTCTCTCAACTCTCAGGTCACTCTGAAGTCTCACCTTCGCCGCCTCTCATTTTCCCCTCACCAGCCCAGATCAAGCGACATGGCGGAAGAGGACGAAAACAGTATGCCGGTGCACCTGGTGCCCTCTTTGGATGCTAACTCTTGCACAGTGAGTGAAGAGCTCAACAACGAGGATGCCGAGAACGAGCAGAAGGTCATCAACGAAGAATACAAGACGTGGAAGAAGAATGCCCCCTTTCTCTACGACCTAATCCTCAGCACGGCGCTGGACTGGCCGACCCTCACCACTCAGTGGTTCCCAGACGTCACCGAGTAAGTGAGCAACCCATCTCCCAGAGCAACGAGCTGACAGGACCAGGGTGCCCGACAGCAACTACTCAAGACACCGTCTCCTGATCGGCACGCATACAGCTGAAGGCCAGCCCAACTATCTGGAAATCGCCCACGTCCAGCTACCACGCCCGAAAAAGGCCGATGCGAAGGACTACAATGAAGAGACGGGAGAGATTGGCGGACATGGCGGCGGGCCATCGAGCAAATCCGAGGTCCAGGTCAAATTCAACATCATCCAAAAGATCGATCACCCGGGAGAAGTCAACAAGGCTCGATACCAGCCCCAAAATCCGAACCTCATCGCAACCATGTGTACAGATGGGCGGGTGATGATCTGGGACAAGACGAAGCTCCCGAGCGTACCAACTGGAAAAATCAACCCGACTATGGAACTCTCCGGGCATGAAAGAGAAGGGTATGGGCTGAGCTGGAACCCTCACCAGGCGGGTCAACTGGCCACAGCCAGTGAAGATTCGACAGTACGAATATGGGACATTCAACAGGCGTCCAAGTCGAACCGGCTGGTCAAGGAGTCTCGCAAATACACCCACCACAGCGCCATCGTCAACGACGTGCAGTTCCATCCGATCCTCCCGACTCTGGTAGGAACAGTCTCGGACGATCTGACCATGAAACTACTGGATCTCCGCAACCCGAGCACAACAAGAGCGGTGGCCACCTCAGAGGAGGGACAACACCGGGATGCAATCAACGCGATTGCCTTCAACTTGGCGGTGGAGACGGTGGTGGCCACGGGGAGCGCAGACAAGACCATTGCGATCTGGGATCTCCGAAATCTCAAAACCAAGCTGCATGCCCTCGAGGGGCACAACGACAGCGTGACCAACCTCGAATGGCATCCCTTTGAAGAATCGGTGCTCGGATCGAGCAGCTACGACCGGCGCATCATGTTCTGGGATCTGTCAAGGGTGGGAGAAGAGCAGACGCCCGATGACAGCCAAGATGGACCGCCTGAGCTACTGTTTATCCACGGAGGTCACACCAACCGCATCAGCGACTTTTCGTGGAACAAGAATGCACCGTGGGTGGTGTGCAGTGCGGCCGATGACAACCTCATTCAGGTGTGGAAGGCGGCAGACGCCATTGTTGGGCCTGACGACGAGGATGTGCCAATGAACGAGCTGGAAGGCTAGGAGCTGAAAAGTGGGTGGAATGGACAGGGCGGACGATTTGTTAGAGGGTTGGTCCCAGAGGCACCCTGGTTTTGACCTGCATGGATGACTGTGCTCCGAATGCACAAGCAGGACGCACAGGCAGGATGCACAGGCAGGGCTGTAATCGAGCAACGAACATGATGGGCGAATAGCGAAATGCGAAGGCCTTGACAAAAGTACTACTCGGGATCCCGTATGTGCCGTCTGCTGTTGTGGTCGGAGTCACGGAATACTCCCGTAGGGACGAAAGGTATGGAGTACGGATACTTTTACAGACGTCAACAGTCACCTGTACCCAATAGTACTTAGTGGCGCAGGGTGGCCGAGGTTGAGGGGCCGAGGGGCTGTGCTGGAATTGCTGGTGCCGCTTGAAACACTCAACTTGACCCCATAATAATAACAGTTCTGCCCTGCTGTGCCTCTGGTGTCTCGCCTATAGCTACCCGCGCCGGGAGACCGACCAGTGTCGTCACCGACCAGCGCAGCCACGCTCTCTCGTCCAACCGGTTCTGCTCTGTAAGTCCTGGGTAGTGCCTCTCGTGCCTGTGGCGCCCAGCGCCGCCTATTACCCAGTAGCTACTCACACGGCTGTAGTACGCAGTGTCGTCACCAACCAGAGCAACCACGCTCCTCTCGTCCAACCGGTTCAGCCCTGTACTTAGCCTGTACTTACTTAGTCTCTCTCAGCCACGCTCTCGTCTAACTCGTCGTCGCAGACCTGGGCTTCCCGATCCTAATTTGTTCGCAGCGGCAGAAATTCCTTTCTCTCTCCGCTTTCCTGCCGCTTATCATCAAATTCAGGCATCAGCCTTTTGTTTCTTCTGAGGACTCCGTACATAATCCCACAACACACGACCCCCCCTTCACTGTCTCCCCAATACGGTCAGTTTCCATCCTTTCTTCGACCGGAGGCAAGGTCGATTGTTCCACGACCCCCACCTCTCGCCCACTCCATGTCAAATCGAGCGCCTTAGGCATGGTCGGCGTTCCCAGGAGCAAAGGATGTAGAATCTGCGTCCAACGGCGCGTCAAGGTACGTGAATCCTCTTCCTCTCTTGGCACCGCCGAGCCCCCCTTGCTGACTGTCCCTGTGATAGTGCGACCAGACGCGACCGGTTTGTGAGTTCTTCTAGCGTCCAGCCCAGATCTCAATCCGAACTGCTGACCCCCTTCTCCAGGTAAAAATTGCTTGAAGGGCAACAGACCATGCCCCGGCTATGATTCCGATCTGAGAATCCACGATGAAGGCACCAAACTTCGAAAGCGATTCGGCCCACAAGATGCAAGTGCGAGCGTCCCCGAGACGCACAGCGACGCCGACAGCACCTCGCCAGCCACCAGTGCCACCAGTGCCACCAGTCGCTCAACAGCCTCGTCTCCAAGGGACGGCTCGGAACTAGTGGTGCTCACCCACAGGACCTCTCCCGCTGGTGAAGTCCACACTGCCTATGACCATTCCGACCCCTCGTATGCGTCTCGGAATGTCTTCCTTAGCCTAGTCGAAAATGAGATTTATCCCGACTTCGAGACAATCACCTCAGGACGCCCGCAACCCCCTTTGAGCGGTCTTCTCAGTGGCGGTTCCATCAACTTGGACCTACCTTTCGAGCTGGCCCTTGGTGAATCGGTGTACTCTCCTTATCTTGCCCAGGAACAACTTCTATACACCTTCTCCCTCAGCCTCGGCAGTGGAGGCATGTACCTTCCTCGTCAAATGCAGAATCACAATCGATGGCTTTCGCAACTTCCCACCATGTTTGGCACCAAGCTCCTCGACACCGCCGTGAGAGCTCTTTCTCTCGTCCATTTGGGCCGTGTCCAACAATCCGAATATCTCGTGCAAGAGTCGAGGACCTTTTATGGCAAGGCCCTTCGCCTCTTGAATCAGTCGTTGACGGACCACGCGGACGGCATGTCCACTGTGACGCTTTCTGCTACTATCCTCCTTTCCTTCTACGAGATGTTCGCTTCCGACTCTAATGCGGCATGGGTGCGGCATGCAGGTGGTGCTGGGACATTGATGCGCATCCGTGGCCCAGCTCGGCACCTCTCTGGTGTCGACCGGGATGTCTATCTAGCCTATCGACATACTATTGTCATCGAGGCATTTCAGCGAGACGACGCCTGCTTTTTGGCAGATCCCGAATGGGTCGAGCTGGCACATCAGATCCACGAGGACCTCCGTGATTCAGGCATGGATCCAGATCGGATGGAAATCTTTGATCTTGCCGAAGACCTGTACCTGGAAAACATCTTGATCCCGGCCACTTTCCGAGACGCGAGAACGGTCTCCAGCTTCCGCCGATTGTTGACCCCGCCGGAATACGCGGCTTACGAACAGTCTATCATAGACCGGTGCCAACAGCACCGAGCCAATCTCAAGGCTACCCATCTACGACTTCGAGCAACCCTCAGGAAACTGGGGGTCGAAACCATCACTTATGAGACAAATGACCCGGTATTCCCAACCCAATACACCTACATCAACGTCTTTACCTCTTCGGCCCACGTTGGCTACTGGACCATCATGCTCCTGTTGAATATAGTGTTGAAGGAGATGGAAAAGGACAAAGCACCCGAGAAGACTGGCCTCTATCTCATGGAGAATCGCGAAATTGCTCGTGAAGTCTGCCGAAGCGTGACATTCATGCTGACGTCCTCCTTCCTCGGACCCTTTTTCATCATCTTCGCTCTCAGGCTGTGTCTAATGGTTTTCGAACCAGGCCAAGAAAGAACGTGGGTGATGACAAAACTGGTTAAGATTGGCCAGACCCATATGCGGATGGCCTCAGATATACCAAAGAACGTACCGACAGACAGTTTCCAAGTCGTGGAGAACACTGCTCCAGATAACATGGTATGGGAAAAGGTAGATACCGGGGTCCAAGAGACATGATATGAGCTTTGCCCGTATCCAATGCGAAATTTCGGGAGGTTGGGTTCTCTTTCCGAATCCCAGGCCCAAGATTCGCGGCATTGAACATGTCGATCTCATCTGCCTGAATATGCTAGCAAATTCGTCGGCAGAGCTAGAGGCTGAGAAGTGGAAGATGCTCGTGGACTTTACACGGACGAATTTTTACTTTTAGCGATCAGCAGACTAATGCCTCAAACGGATGCGCATCAGCTAACAACCACGCAGACGATTAAACATTGGTGGACTTGCAACATGTCATGGATGTTTGGTCCGCCTGGGATTGCCTGATGAAATTCGTCCGTGTTGCGAGGTCGATATAAACGGCGGCGTTGCCACGGATGAAGATGCTTCCACACAACAATTCGGTTTAACACAGAAAGTCATCTGCCCGAAGAGGTCTAGCGCATCGATTGAAAGCCAGTGCATTTCCCATTGAACCCAAGAGAGATAGTTGGTCTGCCATAATGGCCACTCATTCAGCTGTTGCAACGATGGGAGCTGGGCTCCCACTGGAGATAGTCCAAGTCCCGACACCGACACCGACAGGTAACCAGGTTCGCGTTCGAAGCGAATGGACCGCCTCGACCCCGCTTGACCTGCACCAAGCCGACGGTGGTCTTCTTGTGAACCCACCGCAAGTTCTGGGCGATGGAGTCGCAGGAACAGTGGTCGAGGTCGGCCCGGATGTGTCCAAGTTTGCAGTCGGCGACAAGATCTTTGGGTTTACGTGGCGCAATCAGGCAGAGAGGGCGCACCAGGATTACGTTGTTGGACCGGAGAATCTTTTCGGCAAACTCCCCGAGGGCATCACGATGCCACAAGCCGTGACACTACCCAACAACTTTGTGACCTCGTGGCACACCCTCACGAAAGAATTTGGCTTCGAGTTGCCCTGGCCCAAGCCGGAAGGTTATGTGCCCAGGGAGAAGGACGATTGGATTCTGATCTGGGGAGGGAGCTCAAGCGCTGGCCAATTCGCACTCCAAATACTGAAATGGTACGGATACACAAACGTCATTGCAACCGCGAGTAAAGCACATCACCACAGGCTGCAGAAATACGGGGCGGCGAAATGCTTTGATTACCGGGACAGCGACGTGGAGAAACAGATTCAGGATGCCACCGGCGGGGGATTACGCTACATCCTGGACTGTATTGGAAGCTTGGAGGGGAGCGTGAAGCATGTGACCAAGATTGCCCGAGCCGGGTCGAAGGTGGCTATTTTGCTTCCCGTCATTGTCAAAGATGCGGCCGAGGGGGTCAAGCCTGAGTACGAGATGGAGGTGGAAAAAGTGGCGCCGTGGGCCACGGGGGTGGAAGTGAGCGGTGTCAGGACACACTACTATCTGGAGAACCAGTTCCTGGCGGACCATCTGCAGTCGGATATCATGCCGACGCTGCTGTCGCAGGGGGTTATCGAGCCCAATGATCAGGTGATTGTGGAGGGGGCGACATTGGTGGAGAGAGCGCAGAAAGCGTTGTCCATGTTGCGAAACAAACAAGTCAGCGGAGCGAGATTGGTCTGGCGGGTGTTTGACGGACCGAAGTAAGGTATAGCACCAAGAAGCAGGAGATATAGGCTGGTAGAGCAGAAGTCATTACGGAGGACCTACCTCTATATTAGGTACTTCTCAACCACCCTGGCACACTCTAGCACTGCACTAGTACTACTACTAGTACTACTACTAATATTCCGTACGGAGTAATACTGGGTATGTGAGCGAGTCATTCATTAGTCATTTACCCAATTCCTTGGCGACAGCATGAATCGAACGCGTTCAGATCGAGCGACTGCGCTTTCGCTTTCGACGTTCAGTATCATCCCCGCCAGACGCCCGCCGCTCGACACTCGACCACGAACCTCTGCCTCTCTTCCTCTCCTCTCACTCCAAATGCACCTGCCGCAATGACTCTCTGGGGTCAAGACACGGTCCGCGATGTGGCCGAGTCGGTCGGCGTGCTCAACCTGAACAAAGAAGTCAACCAAGCACTCTGTCGAGATGTGGAATACCGCATCTCTCAAGTGTTGCAGGAAGCGTTGAAGTTCATGAAACATGCGCGGAGGACAGTGCTATGGTCACAAGATATTTCGCAGGCGCTCCATGTCCTGGACATTGAACCTCTGTACGGCTACGAATCTACCCGACCGTTGAAATACGGCGAAGCGTCTTTGGGTCCTGGGCAGCCTCTCTTCTACGTCGAGGATGAAGAGATGGACTTTGAGAAGTTGATCAACGCGCCTTTGCCCAAAGTGCCTCGGGAGGTCTCATTTACAGGTGAGCATGGGGCGTTGGGAATGGAAATTGCCGTGACGGTTTACTGACGATCGGTCAGCTCATTGGCTTGCGGTCGAAGGCGTGCAGCCCTCGATAGCCCAGAATCCGACGTCGAACGAAGCACGCAATCTCGAGCTCCTCCCCAAGGGGCCCAATGCCAACCCGGCGCTGGCGGCGATGAACGGCGCCGACAACACGACGACGAAACCCCAAGTCAAACACATCCTGTCCAAGGAGCTGCAGTTGTACTTTGAAAAGGTGTGCGCGTCGGTGCTGGACGAGACACAGCCGGAATATCGCACGGCAGGCTTGGCCAGCTTAAAGGAAGATCCGGGACTACATCAACTCGTGCCGTACTTTGTGCAGTTTGTATCCGAAAAGGTGACGCACAATCTGAAAGATGTGTTTGTGCTCACGCAGATGATGCTGGTGACGGAGTCGTTGACGCGGAATGAGAAGCTCAACCTGACACCCTACGTATGGCTCTAGACTTTCGCGTGTCGGAGTGAAGACTGCTAACGGAGACCCAGGTCGCGTCGATGGTGCCGCCAATACTGACGTGTCTGATCGGACGCAGCCTGGGGGCGGGCATTGGGGCGTTGGACCACTACGACCTTCGAGATCTGGCGGCGTCCCTGCTCGGCCACGTGTGTAAGAAATATTCACGGTTTTCCCACAACCTCAAGCCACGACTGGCGCGGTCATGTCTGAAGACGTTCCTGGACCCCAAGAAGCCCTTCGGCAGCCACTACGGGGCGATCCTAGGGCTGAAAGCGATCGGTGGTGCGGAGGTGGTGCGACAGCTGATCGTGCCCAACCTGAAAGCTTACAACGAACTGCTGGAGGAAGAGCTGCGAGACCCAGGGCTGAAGAAGGCCGAGGCGGAGAAGGTGGTTAGTGCCATCCTCAATGCCCTGGGGGCGTTGGTGGATGATGATATTCCCATGCCGGCCATGACCAACGGCCACTCAGAAGAATCAGCGAGTAACCTGCGGACGAAACTGGTTGATCAGGTCGGCCAGGTGATTGGAAGTCGCATCGCAGATTCCCGCCACACACCGCTGGCCAAGGCGGTGCTGGACGATAGTCTGGGAGGGCTGTGACCGGGCGGCAGCGGATTGGACTGCAAATCAATCAATAGAGTGAGTGAGAGTGGCACGGCACATGGCATGAACACGACGGGTGGTGGCGCAAGGGGGATTCAGGGAAGCGAGTAGTGATTGTTTGGTGATTCGATGCACACAACCCACGTCAGCAATAATGATGCAGGAGATGCAGGACTCAGGAGTCGAGGCTGGAGAGGCATTTCTAGAATTGCACCTCGGGGTTCAGGATTGGAGGATGGGAGGATTGGAGGATTGGGAGGATTGGTACTGGTACGGAGTCGTCAGACCTGATGGGCATCCCTCTTCGACGCCACAGTCTCAGCTTTAACTTGACCAGCTTTAACAAGTTTCCTGTACCCAGGACCAGTAGGTAATACCTAAACTCACTACTGGCAGTAATTCCCCCGGCGCCGGACTTTGAAATTCCAGGCTACGGTTAGCCCCCGAGTCCCAGGCCCCGCAGTAATTGATTTCTCTTTTTCTCTCCTCCTCGGGGGCACCCGCCATTCTTCCGAGAGGCACGCAAAGCCACACGGCAGGCAAGCAAGGGTCGCTTTGGCTTCTTTTACTACTGAGTCTGACTGCTGGGTAGGCTTGGGCTTAGGCTTAGGCTTCGTTGGGTCTCCCTACCCGTCTGTCTCCTGGGGTCCCGGGTGTCCCTCCTTCCTAGGCAGCCGGTCTTGGCTGAGCCCTGCGCCACCGCCGGAACCTCCCTCCGAGTCCGTCCTTCGTCTCTTTTCGCTGCTTGGGCGGTGGGTGGGGGGAACGGGGGCTTGTGGCACCTGCGGCTGACGCCGTTTGACTACCGTCCGGGGGGCGTTGAGCGTCGAGGAAGGGGGGGGTTTCGAATGGGTCTGTGTCGCGGGTGCAGGGGGAACCTACTTACTTGCCGACCCCTCCCTAGGCCCTAGGCTCTGAGTAAGACGGATTGGCTCCTCGTCCCTCGGGGCGCAGCTGATTGATGGATTGTTGTCTTTTTTTTTTTTCAAGCTTCAGCCGATCTCGTCGCTTCGACTTCAATCTCCCTCGACGCTGCCTTCTCTCGCTTCTTACTCGTTCTTTCTTCTAACTCCTAACTCGTTCAGTTCTAACTCGCTCTAACTCGTTCTAACTTCTCACTCGTTCCTCATCACAATCTTCCCTCTTCAGCCTCAACTCTTGGTCTCTTGGTCTCTTGGTCTCTTGATCTCTGGTCTCTGGTCTCACGTGTCACGGCATGTCCCGCGGGGCGTCGTCCATCCTTGCCTCTCACAGGCGAGAGAGCTTGTTAATGATCCGCCCAGCACCAGCGCCACACCGGACTCCGTCTTTCCCAACCCTCCACTATTATTATTTGTACTACAGCACTCCTCCATGTGCGGACTGACTACAGCCTGACATTGCTGTTACTGGACTTCCTGCTGAACTTCCCTACGCCCCAGTACTGACGGCCGTGAGCGCAACAGCCTTCGTTCGTTCGCTCGTTCGCTCGTTCACATTCACCGTTCATCTTGCTTCTCTCTTCTGTTTCTTGCATTGGCTTGCTTATTGCTTGCTGCTTCCTGCTTCCTTCCTGCTTGCTGTTGCTCCCTCGCACTCCTTCCTCTAGCCTTATCTCAACTCGTGTCTTTCCCGCACAACAGGTGGTGGTGACAGACGACAGCAACAAGATGAAGTCACTCAGCCTGACCCTCGCCGTGGTGTCATGGTGCACTCTCCACTCGCAGATGGTCGCTGCCTTGTCCCAAATCACCTTCTACACCGACGACAAATGCATCGACTATCTTGGGGTGGTCACCGGCCCTGATGACGGCACTTGTACGCCCTTCCCAACAAGCACCACCGACTATGGGGGCTTCCGAGTCACCAGCCTCGACCAGACATGTGCAGGTAAGGCAGGGAGTTTCTTGTTACTCTTGAACGACCTTGTCAGGCGGTCGGCGGCACCGAAGACAACCTACTGACTGACCCCTTCTGTTCAGTGACCATCTACGGCAGCGACGTGGCCTACTGCAGTTCCAAAAACATAGCGCTTGCCGCACTTGCCACCTGCTTTACCAACAAGACCGTCAATCAATTCTCCGTCGATTGTCAGAACTACCCGCTGGCCACCTCGGCGCAGCCGTCCGTCTACATCAGCGCCACTCCCGGCCCTACGATAGCTGCTTCCTCCTCCAGCGGTCTGTCCGGGGGTGCAAAAGCTGGCATCGGCATCGGCGCCGCCGTCGTCGGGCTCGCCATCCTCGGCTTGGTGATATTCTTCGTCATCCGGACCAACAAGAAGAAGAGACAGCAGCAGCTGGAGGAAGCGAACAGGCTCGAAGCCGATTCCAAGCCCGCGCTTCCGCCCTACACCTCAGAACTCCCTCCCCAGAATGAGAACAAGTTCGCGGCCGAATTGCCCCATGATCAGATCATGGCCGTCGAAGCTCCCGGCGATCACCGTTGGCCCGTGCCGCGAGAACTAGAGGGCGATTTGGGTGCGAGGACTGAGATGGAAGGTTCCGCACCAACAGTCACATCAGGCCACGACGATGATATCAAGCACGTGCCCGGCCAGCCAATCTAAACTTCCAGCTCTGCAAAATATCAACGGCTCCAGGGCGATCGTCAAGTCTTGACGCGAGGCACACTCGATTCAATGAATGGGCCTGAAACCTGTGGTCAAGAAATTGGTACACTACAATGCACACCTCACAGCCATCCCTGGATTGGACGAATATCACTAATCCACTTTCCACCTCCAAACGAAGCACCGGGATCTCCAATAGGTAACCCAGTCCCGTTCCGAAAAAATCTGGGTCCAGCCTTAGACTCGCCCTCGGCGCAAAATTTCTACCAAAGCGGAACATGTCCCGGCTCATCCTTTCCCATCTAGAATGAAGTCCATTCTTGATTCCCCTTTCGGAAAATAGTGCCCAACGGGTCCGACACACACACAAACACGCGCCGCAGTTGGATGGAGTCGCCCCAAAGCTGACGCGAGATCGCCTTTGACAGTATTCGACATGGTTCGTTGGCACGGTCCTTCCCTTGTATGGGCGGCCAAATCCCGACGAAACGAGACCAGCCCCCCCTGGTCTTTTCGGCGAATTCTCCGAGCCATCTATCTTTCGCGCGCCACTACTTCCCACAAAGCTTGATGGTTTCCACACCACCGCCGTTTATTCCATGACGTCCGATGGCCAGAGAAGGCTAGATATAATATGGAGCTGAGCAGCTGATCGGACCGCACCACTTCGGGTAGCCGAGAGAGGGGCATAGCATGCATGACTCGACCTGTATGGATTGAAGGAAGGATGACGGAGTAATGCCTCTAAATCCTCGCGCGTTGGATTGTGTTCCTGTCCATCTCAGCGTGTCGAATGGCCAGAGCTTCTGATTGACATTGACCATGACCACTGGGTTCTACCTTCTATTCATCTATGGAGACGTTCGGCAAGGGGACTACAATGTTTGGTCTCATGAGCGCAAGGAAGTCAGCCATCTTTCCCCTTCCCTTCCATCCCCTCACCTCTGTTATCTTGGATTGTCTGTGTTTTGTCTCTTGGTCAGCGTTCAAGCCAGCTTTGTGCCGTCGGTCTTGGTTCCAGATTGGGCTCCAGGTCCCCAGGTCGACTATCTTCTTTGAGTACGGTGTCCATGAATTATGATATATACCTATACCCCATTTAATCAGGCGCTGCTAGGTAGGGTTTGGGTTTGAGTTTGAGTTTGAGTTTGACATCAGTACCTCGCTATGTTTTTTGTTACTAGGAATACGGTATACCACGTGGAATACACACATCTTTCACCTGGAGTACGCAGACTGAGTGCCTAGTAGTTCTGGGCCGACCAATCCAGTCAAATGACCATGTTATTAGCACTTGGGAGTGTGTCGCTGTTGCTGTTACCCCTGGCTTTCTTATCGCCGTCACCGTCTCAGCATTACTTATTACCATCGCCGTCACCATCTCTACTACTACTTCTTACTACCATCACAGTCACCACCTCCATTCCTCCTTCTTACCACTGCCTTAGTCACCATCTCCATTCCTTCTTCGTACCACTGCCTTAGTCACCATCTCCATTCCTTCTTCGTACCACCATCACCATCACCATCACAGCCATAGTCACAGTCACAACGAGAGGACTTACAGGACTTACATTTTTCAATGCCGTCGTTCCAAAGTTAGTTAATTAGTAGGATACATCTCAATTCCCCAACGTTCCTCTACCGGCCAGGGGGGGGGGCGGGGGGGGCATCGCAACACATTTCTTGCCTTCGTCCCCCCCCCCCTTTTTTTTCCCCCTCGTTAGATGGTAGCTTCTTTTCTGCTCTGGCTTCGTTGCTTTGGGGGGGGTTCCTTTCTTGTTGGTACTCTCGGCTGGATGCGGAATGGAATGGAATATAATGGAATTCGCAGAGAGGAATGGTCTTAGAGCTTGGATCTGGTTGTATTTCTGTCTTGATCTCTGTCTCTGTCCCTTGTTTCTGTCTTAGTCTCTGTCTCAATCTCGAGACATGAACTACCTTGGCTATTGCTCGGTGGGGAGGCGCTCTTTCAGCGTTTATTGCCCATTGCCCGCTTACCATTGCCCCCTTCTTCTCACTGAAGAAAAGTGGATCTGGTCATCGAACAGGAAAAGAAACAAAGCAACTAGATCCTCGCTGCGGCTCAGAGACTGATCGTTTCGGTGTGTGTGTGTGTGCGTGCGCTTGACGGAAGGGCGCTTTGGTTTCCATGTCCTGATTTTCCTGTCTGCCGTTTCATCTCATCTCATCTCATCCTATCTCAGCCTACTTCATGTCCGTCCATCCATCCAGCCACCCAGCTTCATATCCATCTAGCCAGCTTCGTAATCATCCAGCCAGCTTCGTAATCTTCCAGCCAGCTTCATATGTGTCAAGTGTTGATATCCTGCCTTGCCCTCCCATAACGTCATGTCCCTGTCGTCCTGGGTAAAACCCGACAACTCCAAAGCAGGATCTGAGCCAGCAGCCAACGAAAACCGAATCGATTCTACCACTCCTTCACGCTCTTGATGTCATCCTCAGTCTATTCATGTTTCATGCCGACGCCCCCTGCTCACGACTCTCACGCTCCCACCACGCAACACAGTGATCGAGGAAACTCTCATGCTCGCTTCTCAGCTTTGTCTCCGCCTGCGAAACGCCCTCCTTGACAATGGTGAACCGACTCCCACGCCTGGGTTGGCCGAGGTCCAGAAGATCGTCGAATCCATCATCACCGACGCCCAATGCCGCGACGCCACCGATCAAATCGTCCAACTCGTACTCATCTTCCTTCATGCCGTCAATGCGTCGGCTGTAGACCCGCGGAGCGTGGTTCTCGAGCGTGTCGGGCCGGACGTAGCCGTAGAGCATGAAACGCATGTAGTGCCTCTCCAGGCGCATGCCTCGGCGGAGGGCCTCGCGCACGATCAGCTGGTCAGGCCGCATGAGGGCGTCCGGGACACGGCCATCCAGCTGGTCTGGGCCTCGCAGGCCCCAGTACTCCAGCTTGCCGGTGCCGACCTTGTGGGGTGGGATTCCGAAGATGGACATGCCAACCTCGTCTGGGAGAGGGGTGTATTTCAGCTTGACCCATTCTTTCAGCACGTCGAAGCGCGTCGTCCAGATCTCGCGTTTCAGGACGCGCAGGATGGTCGTGAAGCTGCGTTGCGCCAGGAGTAGTTTGCGCATCCCGTCTCGCTTCTCCCCGGCCACAGGATCGTTCAGTCGCATGTCCAGCTTCACGAAGAAACACGCCGAAAAGTATATGTCCAGGTCGGTCATCAGTCTTCGGTTGTGTGTATACCCGATGCGTCGTGCGTTGTCGGGCACGTCGAGTAGGAACCACAGTCGCTTGAGAGCCAGGCCGCAGCGGTAGGGCAGTGGGATGCCGTCCTCGGCGAAGACGGCTATGAGTTCGTGGATGACTTTTTCGCGGTGCATGATCATGCGGAGCCAGCGGAACGACGGGATCGACCGTGGCAGGTTCTGCGCTGCGAGTCGGGCGTTTGGGTGTGGGATACGTGCGGCTGGGTCTTGTCGGCACAGGTGGGCGTATGACCGGAAGTTGAAGATGCGCGCCGACTCTGGGGCTTTGGCCAGTGCTTGGTTCAGGATCACCGTCGTGAAGCGCGTGTCGACGATGGTGTGGAAGTCCCGGCTCACCGCATACAGGCTCACCAGGTCTCTGATGGGCAAGGCTGCCGCCAGCGCGAAAACCAGTTCTGGGTACAGCAGAATGCCGTTGAAGATGTTGAAGTCGGGGTTGTTGGTTCGCTGATACACGTAGCTGGGTGGAGGGAGGATCGCATCGGCACGCTTGCGTTTCAGTGAGATATGGGCGTGGTGTCTTGCCTGCTCTACCCGGCCCGGGAATGAGTAGGTGTTCTCTGGGACGAACAGTTCAGGATGTGCCAGGTGGGCGGCGGGTTGCATTGGTGGCAGCATGGTTGGCAGGGGTAGGCCACCGTTGATGGGGCCGTCGAGTCGATGGCTACGTATGCCGTGGCTGGGTTGGAAGGGGGCGTATCGAGGAGGATATGCCAGGCGTCTTCCTCTTTGATCTCGATCCATGTCGACGTGAGGCGTAGCGTACCCCGTAACGTATGGTGCTTGGCCGCCTGTAGGCAGAGGAGCGGGCAAGGGACGATTAGGGAGTGGATGTGGCTGCACATGGTCATTCAGCGGGCCAGTGTCTCGATGGTATGTTTTCTGCGCCACGTATGCCAGAGCGGAGCCAAGATCTCGAACCTGGATGTTAGGAAGCCCTGGCATTTGATTACTTCGAAACGTGAAGCTGCGGCTTCCGCCAGGCTGGAGGAAAGAATGTCCTTGTATGTCCGGGTTGTTGGATTCTTGTGCTTCGGGGTCGGTGGCTTCCGTAGGGAGGAGAGATTCGACGCCGTAGATTCCTTCTCTTCGTTTGTTTCTGGCATTCGGTTTGATTGAAATAGTAGTTCCGTCAGGCGTGGTATTCTCTTCACCACTGGAATCCCACCCTTCATCTTGGACTTCCGTCAATTCTTCAAGATCCGTTTCGGCTTCACTTTCGGGATTGAGGTCTTGAGATGTTTCATTTTGATCATGTTGACTGTGCCTATTGACAGCTAAGGTTGGCTGAAGTCTTGTTCCAGCTCGCAGTTGTGTAGAAATCGATTGCGTGGCCGGCGGCGGTCCCTCACGGGCGGATATGAGGTTGTGTCGAGGCGAGTTTGTTTGTTGAGCGAAGGGCTTTGATGAGGAGCTGGTGTCCGTTCTGGTGGTAGCTGCTAAGGTATCTTCCGGTTTACCAGAGCCTTCACCTGATGCAGGCTTTCTGAAAGGATGAAGAATGTTGCCAATTTTGCTCTTGCCGTTGCTGAAGAACCGAGATTTCTTCCGGGGAGGAGGGTTGTCGTCCATCTCGGCGAGAAATGAGGGTTATCAAGTATCAAGAGCCGTGGAGGCGTTGGATTTCATTGAGCAGGAACTGTGAGGGTAGCTAAAGGGTGAATGTTTGGGGAGTGAGTATGAAGGTGGTGAGGTGGTGAGGTGGTGAGGTGGCTACAGGGTGAGGCAGTGAAGGAAATGAGAACATCCAGTTCGGGCACGGTGTACCACAAACAATATAACTCCTACCTGCATGTGAAGGTCGAACAATGCATTCAGCTGAAATGCCATTTCTTTTCTACACCTTATCACTACACCTCTTGCTTTATTTCAACTGCGGCGGCGGTCCAACCGGTCTCAAACCTCTGGGCGGATGATTATTGCAACTTACCTTGTTGAGGCTGACAGGTGAACAGAGCCATAGGATGATGATGAGGCCGCACGGGTATATACGGGGAGATTGGACCGATTCCTCCATCGTTCAACCATTGAACTGTTGTGATTTCTTCCAGATGTGAATATTGAGAAGCAGTTTGTTGTCGATGTTGACGATGTTGTCGTTGGTGTTGGGGAGAACTCCTGCGTTAACAGCATCAATGATCCTCCATACAGTACGGGACCGCACAGTATCATTTCGTGCAGCTTTCAGATCCATCTACCCAGTAAAGACAGTACCTATGTACATAGGTAGTTAGGCCAAAGGAGCTGGATGAGGCTCCCTTCCGGTCGGCTCAGGAGGGCTTGGGGAGTTGCTCAGCCACGCTCATAGTAGGCTTGAAGCTCAGCCTGATCTAACAACCTTGGATGCACTATGGCCTTGGTTAGAGCGATCGCTGTCGGCGAGCCCATGTTTCCCAACGGACTTCCGACATGTGCGACTGCTTCGATGGAAGGAGAATAAATATCCTTCATGATCGCTACCTGAGCATTTCGTTCGGGTGCATCGTCCTGATTGATGCAGACAGAATGAACTCGACGAGTAGGTTTTCCAAGTCGAGTTGATGGTCGATTGCTCGAGACCTAGCCGCCTCCCCATCACAGCCAGGTCCTCCCACCTTCCATGCTCTTGCCGCACCGGTATTGTTTTCCTTGATGAGGAAAGAGTAGGGAATTTGATAAATGATCGGGGGAAGAGGCCTAGATTAGGTAGCATGCCTTGAGCAGACAGGCAGACCGAAAGACACACACAGAGAGACAGAGAGAGAGAGAGAGGGGGGGGGGGAATCGAGGGAGGGCTAGATTTGTAAGTACTTAGAGCGGTGGTGGTGGTCCACCGAAAATAAATTCCTGTTAATAACGGACACTTCCTCCTACTTCCCCGAATGAGATCCGTCTTGATGCTCATCGTCGGCGGCGGTGGCTAAATGCGAGCCAAAAATGCAATACCAGTTCGAAGTATTGAGAACCGAGGGTCCTGCCGCAACTCACTGAAGGCGTTCGAATCGTCGACGTCGTGCTCGCGTGGAGTGGGTTGAAATGAAATGGGCAGACATTGCAGATGGAAAGGCACAGTAGTGGGTGGCATGAAGAAGACTCCTGGCACTCACCGGAGGAGCATTGACAAAGCAACTAGAAGAAAGTATATAACAAACTTAAGCTGGCGACCGGGGACCTGTATGACTCCCACGTTCGGTTCCCGTTTGAGCCTATATACCTGCCTCTTTTCGTCCCTTGTGTACCCTTTCCGACCATGGCTTTCAACGAACACGTCCAACGTTCAATGTCTGAACGCACCGACCTTCCACCTCCACCACGGGACAAAATCCACGGTCGAGACATCAATGCCCAATCCCTTGAGTTCCGAGGTATCGAGATGGCAATCGTAGGGTCTCAACGTGCCGTCGGGACCAGGTTTCCCAGCATCCCGATCCGGCACGAGGCCGTCGGCAGGCATGGCCATGATCTCGGCGAAAGTCTGGCAGATGCCGTATTTGGTCATCTTGTCCTCGCTGCTGAACTGGAGGATCCTCGGGAGATCTTTCGCTCCATGCTTTGACGCCGCAGAGGTATAGTGTTTCGCCACATCGACACAAACCCTCGCCACGTCCTGCACGTTCGTCGGGTACCGGATGGCCCAGTCGTCCATCTTGACCGGCTCTTTCTGTGACTTGTACAGTGCGTCCATGAGCACGTTCACCGCGCTCTCCTTGTTGTTGTCCTCAGGCTCCGTCGGCCCGTACAGGACCGGCACGCGAAGTACCACCGAGCTGCCGGCCGGGGATCGGAGGACTTCGGTCTCACCATCCGCCTTCGTCTGCCCGTAGATGTTGGGCGGGTTCGTCGCGGCGCTGGCCTTGTACGGCGCTTCGCCTTGCCTGCCGGCGAAGACGTAATCTGTCGAGATATAGATGAGGAAGCACCCGGCGCCGGCGCCGGCGGTGGCGGCGAGGTTCGAGGCTGCGGCTGCGAGGTGGGCGGTCGCCGTGACGTTCAGTCGCCGAGCGGCGTCGGGGTTCTTCGTGCAGGAGTCAGGCTGGCGGTCTGCGGCACCTAATCGAGGGCAGATGTCAGCTTCTTCGCACAAACCGCGGGAGGGACTTGGGAAGAACCCTGGGTGCGTCATGGATCCGTACAGTGGACAACAACTTGTGGTCTGGAGGCCGTTCCCTGGAGTGGTTAGTTTCCTGCGGTCTCTGTCTCTCTCTCTCTCTCTGTGTGTGTGTGTGTCTGGCTTGCAACTTGTGGTAGACACAACTAACAAGTTCGCCCAGGAACGTACTTGACCTCTTCAAACAGCGCAGTCACCGCCTCGGCGTCCTGAATGTCCACCTTGCGCATTTTGGAGCCGCTCGTCGTCGCTGCTGTGACCCGACTGAAGCCTGTGCCTGTGGTGTCCCAGCCGGCATCTTCAAAGGCTTTGGCAACTTGTCGGCCTAGCAGGCCTGTCGCTCCTGTTACCAGGGCTGATGGCATCTTTGGGTAGATTACTGGTTTCGGCGTACGTGGGCAGTGAGGTTGGTGGTTAGGTTTGCCTGCGGGTGGGCGGTGACGATGGAGGTGGTGGTTGTTTTCTCCAAATCTCAGCTGCGAGCTTTTGGGCTTTCACCTCGCCGCGGCCTGGTGGGCACTGTGGGCTTGCTGTTGACGAGGAGCCAATATTTCACGCGACTGTCATAACGTAGCGAAGACGAAGGCAGGTGCTTTGCTCTTGCAGATCTACGTGGTCTCTTCTGCTAGCTAGGCATCCCTCATCTTGTGGGCTTCATGACGCGGTCTGTGTCTACACATCTTTAACGACAACAAAGGCTCTTAGACTCTTCTCTCCCACTTCGCTCAAGGCGAAAGTGACAATGAAAAGGGTAAAGTGTGTGGTTTCCAAATATTCCCAGCCGAACCAAGGTCCAACTGAAGCAGTCAATATAGTTGTAGTTTTCTGGTTTCAATCCGTTAGCACTGTGTTTCGATGGAGGAAGGGACAGGTTTGAACGTACCAACTAGCAAAAACCAAATCTCGGCGGAACGCCTCACTGATGTTGGTAATGCCCGTGCACCTAAGGAGATGGTTGTTAGTATTTGCTCCAAAGCAAGGTGTTTTTGGGTCAAGGTGAGATTTGAGAGGAGCAGGTGCGAGAACAGAGACCGCCGCGAGCTGCGGTGAGGTCTAGACACGATCTGGGCAATGACAGGAAGGCATACAAAGGACAGCGAAGGGGTTTGGAGGCTCATGATCAAAGGTAGGGGTGGGTTGGAGGATGACTTACTAGAATAAAGAAAGTCAAGCAAGAGAGAAGCGAGAAGCGAGAATAAAAGGTGTTCGGACCGCCAAGCCTGGTGCCTGTTCCGAGAAGGGACTAGTGCAATTTGTCAATCTCGCTCAACCTTCCTGTCTTAACCTTCAGTCTTCGTAGGGAATTGTACTATTCACAGTTGCCTTCACTTCCCAAGTCTGCGAGCACAATAGAATTGAATGATTATTTCTCCGGAAACCTCTCAGGAGGAACTCCCCTGTCACTTGAAGCCCCCTAATGGTTTACGTAATATGCAACGATGTCATGGGACTGGGTTCCCGGTCTAACATGGCAAAGTACAAGGCTCTATCCAACGAGGCTCCAAGACAGTAGATGAAGATGGTCCTATCAACCGGGATATCTTTCGAAAATCACCCCTGTTACCCACGAGGGCACGTTCGTCGGCACAGGGACCATGAGCTGCGCCGAATGCTTCTGGCCCTCCTCTGCCGAACCCAGAAATGTAGGTGACGGCGTGCCTACTGGCCGAAGATGGCGTCATGTTGACCTGCCGTCCTGCGGACTCGGACTATATGCATCGAACATCAAGGTTCGGCGGCCATAGCCTTGCTGCCGTGTATTCCGGTCTTGGAGCAGTTCCCCGATGGCAAGACCGCCCATTGTGAGTGAAGTGGGAAATTGTGTACCAGTGGGTGCGGTGGGTGTGGGAACGTTGTCGCTTGCGCCCGCATAGCCCTGCTTGATGCTCATTTGCATGAGGTCGAATGGGGGCGCGGGAGCGATGCTGGGTAAATTCTCCGACACCTTGGCCGAAAGCAACGGCAGGTAACGAGAAGTCCCGCCTCGTAGTTGGGAGATCAGGTTGAGAAATTGGTTCAAGTGACCGGACGGTGTTTCGTCATTGGAAGCCACGGCGGGCTCCATCGGAACACACGAGATGACATCGGTAAGAGTACAAGCGACGTCAAACAACTTCTCAATCAACCCAACTCCGTGGACTTCCATCGAGGACAATGATAGTTTCTGGATATCTTGGATCAGGTCTCTTGCGACTTCAATGGGGTACTTGAAGGTCATGGAGGAATGCGGCGAGGTGGAGGAAAGGTATCCGTTGGTGATGGACAACTGCCATACCATGATCCTCAACCAGTGGAAAGTGATTCGAACATCGGCAACTTGACTCTCGGTGGTCTTCAACACTGGCGGCAGTGCATCTGTCAGTTGTTGTTGGAGTTGGGCGAGCCAGGAAGCCGAGCATTCACTTTTGGCTTTGTTCCATAGCGCCATGAACTCGTCGTCAATGCATCGAAAGAGGCTGATCAAATAGAGGACTCCGGACATGATGTCTTCTTCCTGGGGTCCTTGCGGAGTGGGCAACTCGACCGTGGGGTGAAGACTGAGCGGGTGGTGGCGCTCCATGGCGTAAGCCCGTTCGGTGACGAGCAGCAACCAGTACGTCCGTCGCCTGTAGACACTCTCGGCAGGGTCTCCAACGAGATAAGACGATTCTTCGTGCATACCCATGATCTGAGCCAAAGTGACGGCTTCACGCAAATGGAACCAACACACATTTTGTTTCTCGAGGGTAAAGTAGCAGCAGAAGAGGAAAAAGGATATCTGGACCGAAGTCAAAGTAGGCGATTCAATGTAGTCGATGGATTTTCGAACTCGTGTGACATCGTTGAGTAGCATATTTGCATAACCGTATCGACTTTGGGGCGGTTCCCCCTCGAAATGGCTGCCTGGGGCAACGGCCAGATTCATCCCCGGCTGGACCATGACGAAGGCGCACAAGGATGCAGTCAGGCAATACACTTCAGCATCCATTGCCAGCTGAGAGGCGATCATGTCCATTAAATGCTGGCGGCTGAGAATCCACGCCGTGGTTGCCATGCTGGTGAAGTAGAAATCGACACAGTTTTCAATGGTCTGCTGAGAAAGGAGAGCGGGATTCCGCGTGTAAAGAGGAGACGTAGGCGGACTGTTGAAATCGAACGAGGCTGATGTTGTCTGTGGAGAGGACGATCGCTGCTGGGTGACGCGAATTTGGGATATGACCTTGGCTCTCGAGCCTTTGGGCCCTTTCTTTTGCGGAATGGCAAAATACGTGCATTGGAGGCTCGTCTGGCTGCAGTTGTAACACGGTTGGCCTCCTGAGCATCGGATTTTGCGTCGATGGCAAGCATCGCATGCTTTCTTGACGGGCGGAGCGGCCATGTTGGAATGGGTCGGGTCGGCTATGCTAAGTCCTCCTAGCACGACGTCGAGTTCCTACATTGGTGTTTCTCGGCTGCTCACGGAACTGGATGGCGGTGGTGTTGACGTGGAGGTCGTGGATCTGACGGAGGAGTCGTCTGCCATTCTTGTCTCTGACGATCGAAGGCAAGCTCGGAAGCAATAATGTCGAAGCATCAGAAGCATCCCAGGTCATGCTGTAGGAGGGAGCTTGGACGCCGGAAGATGTTCCCTAAGCTCGGTGGAATTCATGGCCATGGGAGACGTGCGAGAGTTTGGTGGCGCGAGTTCTAGAAGGTGAATGACGATCGACGATTGAGCCCCTCGGCCGCTCGCCGCCTCTTCAAACCCCGCTGAAAGAAAGACAGCGTTGAACAGGGCATAGGCAGGGCCAGGGGTGCTTCATCATCTAAAGATGCTCTGTTTATGGTAGAACAGACTGCAGCGGCCACAAGCAGTTGGTTCTTGGGTTTGAGTCGACCCCCTACAGTCCAAGTCTGGTCGACTGGAGACGGATGTTGCCACTTTAGATTCTCCCAGTCTAAGAAGTCATGGATTCATCTGGCAAGGCAAGACATGGCGACGACGACAAAGCACCCAGACTCCCTTCCAACCGCCCTTGTCACCGTTGTGAATAGCCAGGATTCTGCTCTAGCTTCGTGTTGGTCATTTCCCGCCCATACTTTGTATCATTTCTCTCTGCGCCTGTCGGTCCCGGTTGACGCCAGTGAGAGGAGCCACACTCCGAAGGTCGCCCACGACGTCCTTGGCCTTTCCAAAGTAAACTTCTTGAAGCAGGTTTCGCATCTTTCCCTCCATGTCTTCAATCAGTCGGCCAGCATTGCAGACATGGCCTCCGTCTTTGCCCTGGCCGCCCACATTTTCCACCGTCAGATCGGCCTCGACCTGCCTCGTCATGCTGCCTGCGAGGTTGAGCGAACCGACGCCCTCGCTGTCTCGACCCAGGTGCAGGATCACCGTGCTCGTCAGCTTGTAGTGACATGTCCGTCCACTCCCTCTCCGCTCGTCAACCTCGAACACATGGATGCTGTCCCACCCCGCCTCTTGGCCCACGCTCTTCTTCAACAAGACCACTCCTGCGAATCCATCGTCGAGATCCCACAGGTAGACACTTCCCGTGCCACCCTCGTAGTACATCTGTCTGTAGACGTCGAATGCCGTGTTGGCCTCCACTTCCATCTTCCGCACCCGATCGCTGGGGAAGGTGGCATCCTCCAGCGGAGGTTCAAACTCGTTGCTCCACGGACTTCGATACGAGTCGCCATCTCGGTTGTAGTCGCATAGGAGGTAGTCGCGGCCAGTCTTCTTACATCGGGTAGAGGTCAGGGGTTGGTCAATGGAGGACAAGAGATCTTCGGTGAGGTCGGGGACGAGGGTGGTGATGGCATTGAGATTTTCCGACACGGAGAGAGGAGACAGGCGTCGGAGGAGATCTCTAGAAGGAAATACGTCTGGTCAGATATGGCCCCGTGGGTGAAGCAGTGTTGAGATCCATCTTGGTGCCTGCGTTGGTACTAGATGCCATTGAAGACGGCGGGGAACTCACAAAGCCGCATCAAACTGAGCTTCGCTTGCCATGGCTCAGGCGGGTTGGAAAGAGGGTATGTGGGTATCGATCAGGTAGAGAATAGAAGGACTTTCAACTTCTATAATCGTACCAGCAACATGAGCGACCAACCACCGTGTAGACCGGGTTCGAATTGGACGTTGGAAGGCGGCGCGGAGGGCATCAGACGCTAGCGCCAAGACCGGTATACTTCGGAGCATTAAGACCGAAACGCTACGGGCTGGCACTGCAGACTACAGCGACCACCGCCGCAGATTCATTGTTCTTCCTTCCAGGTTCTTTGGCATCCAGCAATGTAGCCGGACAGTCGCCAGGTCCTTATATAAACAGAGAACAGTGAGTAATCGGTGTTGTTGTCTGGTCCCTGCTGAATCCAAAGCTTTCCCTCAGGACTGCCTTCGTGACACTCGGGCTCAGCACGGACCACAGAATGAACACGACGGCCTTCAGGCACCCGTCACAGGGAAACGAGGAACTGTGCGATGTCTCTAAATTTGGCCACGCATGTCTCCCCACCACTGCGGGATGAGAAAACTCAATCTAGAGAACCGAGTCCTGGCTCAACATTCTCCTCCTCCTCCTCAACCACAAGCGCGATCATTGTTATTGAGCTGGCCCATCGATGACGGCGACCTATGTAGATGAGCGGTGACGGGGCACAAGCCTCGACGGTCTAACACTAACATCCTCCGAGATCCCCTCAATGCTCATACAATTTCCATAGGAGGCCCTAAGCCAACAACAGTTGCTGTCAGTGCGAGGAAATGTCACCTGTTTCGGCAAACTCGTCGCTCGAATCCATCCTCATCGCCCAAGTGGTGACTTGCACATATCCGATCAGCGACATATACGCCCCGACTCCACGGTATCTCTACTATGGACTGTTGGTTTTGTGCTTCATCACCCCCAAGCATGGCTGGCTGGCGAACATCATCCTGGGCGCTGCCGTCGCCTACGCCGCCACAGCTTCGATCGAGGCCTTTATCCTGCTTTCAGCTCAGCTCAGCCCTCCTCCGGCACAGAACGTCACAATTCCATACCTGTCGGACTCGGACCTCCCAGGCTGGCTGAGCTCCATCGATGCGCTGGTGACGAACACGAGCGTCCTCCAAGTCCAACCGGATTATCTGGAGCTGGACATCGACGCCGTGACGTGTGTTGTCGTTGCGGCCTATCTCGTGGGCCTGCCACTGCAACTCTGGTCCAGCACCACCCGCACAAGTCGCATCCTACACTTGCTGATTTTCGCTTGGAATATAATGATGCTTGCTGGTTCGATATCTGTCCTGGTGCTCTGGCCGAATTTGAATATTGCACCCCTTCAGTTCCGTTTCTGCTATGCGGGAGTCGACGACGGGCCTTGGCTGCAGAATCCCGGATGGGACGCCCAGTATTGGGCGGGATCGTGGAACGCCAGTGTCTCTCGCCTCTTCACGCCCAATTTCGATGACAACGAACTGTGGTGGAACTATTCAGCCAATTGCTTCTATCCTTGCTTCAACACCTCGCAAATCCTACGGCAGCCGACGTCGTTGCGAGCGAACGTTTTCGGTCGCGACGCTCCCGGCGCCAAATTGCACACTTGGGTCGCTTTCTCGGGCGACTCGTTCCAACCCCTGATATACAGCTCCATCATCGTCTTCACAGTGGCGCAACTGTTCATCTTGATCGTGGGGAGATTGAACCTGTGCACATCAAGAGTACCAATCTACCAGCCTGCCCAGATCTGGACCACAAGAAAAGAAATCCTGCAAAGCTTCAAGGCGGACCTCCGAACCGGTTGGCTGACTCTGAAGGAGATGAAGAAAACTCCCCAATCTGTCATTGCGAGGCTGAAGTCGAAGCCATCCCAGGGACTACGACCCGTCAGGAAAACACACAACCACACCGCGTTCCATTTCATGCTTGACCTGGTGACACTGGTAACAATTGCCGTCGTCATGATTTTCGGCCCAATGACCATTATTGTGTTCATCGTCTGGATCGAGCATTACATCCGCTTCGACGGGAAACCCAACGAGGGCGTCGAGGCCGTCGGTCAATGGGGCCTGGTGGTCCAGATCACCGTCGTACTGATCGCTTCACTCCTGATCCGACTGAGGTACAAGGTGGCCTCGGAGGAAGAGTTGATGCGAGACATAGAATCCGCCAAGACCCATGTTGACCGGCTGGAGAAGATGGCAGCGAAGAAGAGGCTCGACAGGGAGGCCAAGGCCGAGAAAATGAGTCGGGGGCAAGGGTTGAAGTGGCCTTGGAAGAGGTAGGCGATAGACAGAGCACTGTCGTCTTCAATGCACACAACAAACCAGGACAGAATGTATCAATCCAAACCGTGAATTCTTGTGCATGATTTGTCGTGAAGCTGGTCCAAAGCAGACACAAGTGCGACCGCCTCTTGACTGTGATGCCACCATCCCCATGCGATATAGTAGTCGCGCCAGGTAGTCCTAGGAGTCAGCATTTTCACAGCCGCACGAGAAGAAGATGAAATAAGATCTACGAGCATCCATCTGAGGGATGTGAATACAATGAGGTAGTGCCCATTCACAGATATGAGTGGAATGAGGTAGTGCGCTTTCAGAGATACGAACGGAATGTGGTATTAGTATTACCCCTTCCGAGATACGAATGCAAAGTGATAATGCGCTTTCAGGGGGGGGCCACAGCCTTGTGCACGTGATCCGAGATTCTGCATCCTTTCGGGGGGTGCATCTGATTCCGATTCCGATTCCGATTCCGATTCGCAATAATAGTTCACTCGTGGCAGAGGACAAACGAACACCGTTTCCCAGTCGCCCGGGAGCGCATGAGGCTAATACTGCAAGGACAATACTGCAAGGACAACCTGCAAGGACCATACGGCAAGGCCAACACTGCAAGGCCAATCCGTGTCTCTCGGACTCTCAATCTGTCGATGCTGGCTAAGTAGTCGCTCGGTTCTGGTCACCGACAGGACACGGCTTTCTTGGAGATATGACCATGACTATGACCATGACTATGGGTATCATTACTACTTAGTAGGTACGCCGAGCGAGGTCATCGGCCTCGATCACTACCTCCAAAGATATCCATGTATTACATACATACATACATACATACACATGAGAATGGGGGGTTGTGTTCCTAGTGATCTAGGAACACATATATTCGGGCCGGCGACTCGAGAAACAGCCGTCAGCAAGAAGACAATTTCAAGGACAGCAGAGTAAGGGAGGGAAGGAGGGGAACGTCTCGGCTTGAGTGAGTTGAAAATCAAATTGGGAAATGATGATTCCATTCGTTCATAACACAATCGACCTCGGAGGATCCATAAGAATTATATATGCACATGTCGTGAAGTGGAGTGCCCTTCGTCGCCGAACCGGTTTGAGAATAAAGCAAAAAATGCCAGCTTCCTCGGGACATCCAATCCTGCTCCCGCTCCTGCTCCTGCTCCTGCTCCTGCTCCTGCGCCAGCAAATGCTATGCAATACTCGCTAAAAAAATCCCCATCCCATCAAGGCATTTGCTTCCCATGCCCAAGAGTTCTAGATCGGTGTTTGTTGTCACAGTTCCTTCCCACCCCCAAACCCCGAACCCCGGAAACAAACCTTCTGGTAGGTTCCAATCCCACCCAAGGAACGCCGTACAAAAATGCATCAAGTGTTCGCCTGGAGGCATGCAAGCCGCCCAACCACAGATTAATCCCAGTTTGACGTAGCCAAGTCTCTGATTTCAATCGCTCTCCGGCATCCGCATGTAGGCATCGATGGCGGCGGAAAAGGCCGCGAAGCCACCGCAGCCCAAAGCGGCAGCCTGGGGCCCAGCCTTGTAGGCCAGGCCACCGCCGGTGATGCAGCCGGCCAGCACCGAGTTGGTGAGGTCGGACTTGGCGCGGAAGCCCTCGATGCAGCACTCGGTGCCGCTGTAGATGGCGCCGATCATGGCAAAGTTTTTCGCCGACGAGTATGATTTGGTCCCCATGTCTTTCAGGCCGCGCCGGAGTTGTTCTCGTACGGGAAGGTTCGTGATCGACTGGCCTTGGGCCGAGAGGGGGGTATCGTATGCCATCTGGATTTGCATGTCAGTCCGCCGGCCTGCACAGAGGATCGCCACAGAGAGAGAGAGATTTCCGAGATCTCCGAGATCTTACACTCGACATGAACAAGCCGAAGGCTCCTCCTAGCACGAATCCCATGCCTCCTGCCAATGCCGACTTTGCAACGCAGGATTCCATGCCTTTCTGCATCTGTATTTTGGGTAGCCTTGGTTAGCCTGCGTTTTCTCGCATTGAGTCTCCGCACAGAATAGATGGAACGTCATGGCGTGCATTCATTGCATCCCAATCCGGTCCAAATCCGTCAAGAAGGGGGGGAAGGGGGGGAAATTGTCCTCATACCATTTTCACCATGGCCTGCTCTTGATCGCTCAAGCCTGCGTTGCCGCCTGGCGCATTCATCCCGGGCGTCCCTGTCGGGGTGTACATGCCGGGGAAAGACATGGCGGAGGCCTGGATTATGACGCCGACCAAAACCAAAGGAAAAGACCGAGTTGGGACGGGGGGGCACGTCGACGGATGGGGGAGGAGGCGATGCAGACGAGAAGGAAATGTTTCGATAAATAATGGAGATTTACGGAGTAGCTTGCGGCAAGAAATTGTCGCCGAACAAACTGCGCAAGGCGAATGAATGGACGGCGCGACGGATCGGGGAGGTCGAGCGGGACTTTACGGCGCGTCGAATGCTTTTCTCCGATTGGTGGATAGGGAGTCTGTAGCCTTGATCACGTGGTTGGGCCGCATGCCAGGCTACGCAAGGCTACGCAAGGCTGCGCAAGGCTGCGCAAGGCTGCGTCCCGAGCACGAGGTACTCCGTACGTATATGGTATATGTCCCTTGCTCTTCAAACACATTCTGTGCTGAAGTCTGTCATCTTAATCGGCACCTGGATTCCATCTAACCCCTTCCCCACCGTTCACCGTTCGTGGTGCGCACGCTAAGCATCAATCCAGCGACTCATTACATGGCCAAGCGGGGTTGTTCAATTCCCATTTCAGTGAGAACTCGGTCCAACTGTCAGTGCATAGCAAATATCCTGCACCTCTTTCTCGGTCTTGACGTCGCATCTTCGTGGACACCTGGACAACAGATCTGATGGCCGCTCTTCCAAATGGCCGAATCTTAATTAGATTGGCGGCGTGGAAATGACGGCTGGACGGACGGACGACTTCTTGCACAAATTTAAGCCGTCATAACGCGTGGTATCTTGTTTTCGTGGTCATCATCGTGGAGCCGCTGCGCTGCGTGAGCACCCTAAGCGGGTCAAGGTCAAGTTGGCCCCGTTCTCGGTCCCAACATCATGAGAAGTACGCCGTAGCTCCGGGGTCATTGCGTGGCGGGTCATGGTCATCGTCCGCGCCCTCGGCCGCCTCCACCGCCTCCAAAAGCTCCTCCCATTTGCTGCATCAAGGCATTGAGATCCATGCCTCCACCGCCCATGCCTCCCCCTCCTCCAGATTGCTGCAACATCTGCATCATTTTGCCCATGTCGCCCCCCCCAGGTAGGCCGCCTCGGCCCGCTCCACCCATCGACTGCATTCTCTTCTGCATTGCCGCCATTTGTTGTGTCTTGTTGCCTCCCTGCATCATGGATTGGGCTCTTTGCATGTTCTTCTTGTTGGCGCCCATGTTCTTCGCGATCGATGCCATCACTTTGTGTTGAGTGAGGAGGTCTTCGATATCTCGAACGCTGGTTCCCGATCCGCAGGCAATTCTCACCATTCGGGAAGGTTGTGAGATCAGAATCTTCCCATCCGAGTCCAGCTCTTTGGTGGTCATGCTGTCGTAAATGTAGATCATGCGCTTGAGCTTTTCCGTGCCATCCTCATCTGACATGCCCTGCATCATGCCTCCGAGTCCCGGTACCATACTGGCCACGCGGGAGAGTGGGCCCATCTTCATGATGTTGGTGATCTGTTCCTTCATATCTCGGATGGTGAAGATGCCTTCGGCCAAATGCTTCTGAGTTTCCTTCATCCCGGCCGAATCTCGGGTGATGGATTGGATGTGTTCGATCAATCCCGACATGTCGCCATAACCAAGGAGTTTGGAAATAAAAGGCTTCGGGGAGAACCTCTCGAGATCCATCATGTGCTCTCCAGTTCCCAGGAAGATAATCGGGGTATGTGTCGCGGCAACGGCTGAAATGGCACCGCCTCCTGCGGCGCCGCCATCCGTCTTGGTAATGACAATAGCCCCAAAGTTGGCAGTAGCTTTGAAGGCGGCCGACTGTGCTTCGGCGGCCTGGCCAATGGTTCCATCCAACACCATGATGGTCTGATCCGGCTTGATGGCGGTCTGGACTTGCACCATCTCGGCGAATAGATCGGCTTCCTGCTTGTGCCGGCCGGACGTATCCACGATGATGATTTCAAACTTCTCCTTCTTGAACCTGGCCACACCCTCTGCGGCGACCACAGCAGGGTCCGTCTGAGTCAAGGAACCATAGTATGGAATCTTTGCTTTGGTCGCATTCTGTTTCAGCTGATCATACGCTCCCGCACGGAAGGTATCCGCGCACACGAGACAGGCTTTGAAGCCTCGCTGCGCATAGTGCCGGGCGAGCTTTGTACACGTCGTCGTCTTTCCTGCGCCCTGCAGACCCACAAACATGATCACATTGGACTTCCCCTTCTTGGGCTTGTAGGGTTCCGCATGAGGATCAACCAGTTGGACCAGGTGGTCAAAGACTGCCTGTTGAATGATCCGCTTCTTGCTGTTGGAGCTTGTGTTGGGCGGGAGTTCTTTGAAGTTGACGGTGCTGTGGATCGACTTCCGGAGTGTCTTGACCAGTCGCACGTTCACGTCGGCAGAGAGCAAGGCCGAACAGATCTCTTTGATCATGGCATCGAAGGCTTTCTCGTCGAGGTTGGGTTCGCGGCTGAGATTCGAGACCGCGGCATTGATGCGCCGTCCGAGGTCGGAGAGAACCATCTTGCGAACGGATTAGGGATGTAGCAGGAGGGCTTTGAGGGCGGTTTGAGATGGTCTGCGCGAAGGTGAAGGGAAGGTGGTGCCATAGACGAACGCAGAGGGCATTTAATGTGTGGGGGGGATCGATGAGTGGGGCGCAGTCTGGACTGACTTGGAGAGTAAATTATTACTACTGCGTACGATAAGTAGAAATATTTCACCGCAGTTTCGCCGACGAGAAATTCATCAACCATTTTCCAGCATCCCTGTTCCCTTCAAACCACTCACCGACACAGTCTCTCCACACAGTCTCTCCACCGCCAGATATGTCCAAGATGGCTCCTTTGTCGGAAAAGAAGCGAAAACTCCAAGATGGAATGCGAGGCAAGACCGAACGACCTAAGAAGCGCTTTCGAAAGCAGCGCGCATACCACAGTTCTTCAGAGGATTCCGAAGGGGAAGACGAGGCTTCAGCGGGGATCAAGCTGGATGACACGGATGAAGAGCTGGAGGACAGACCTGCTGAAGAATCAAGGCCCAAGGGGCCAAAGCCCAGGATTCCCGCCGAGGAGGCCGAAGAAGAACGAGCGTCGGATTCTGAAGGAGACACGGCTTCCGGCGAAGATGACGACCAACAGTCCACCGGTCTCGTCAAACGAAAGAGAACAAGCAAACGAAACGATCCCGAAGCCTTCTCCACCTCCATCTCGAAGATCCTCTCGACCAAACTGTCGGCTGCGGCCCGGAAGGACCCCGTGTTGTCCAGGAGTCGGGACGCCGCCGAAGCAAGTGCGTCGCTGGCCAACGAGCGACTGGAGAGGAAGGCCAAATCCAAGCTACGGTCAGACCACAAAGAAGAGTTGGAACGAGGGCGGATCAAGGATGTGCTGGGTTTGACGTCGGGCCAAGCCGGTGAAATTGCCGAAGAAGAGAAGAGATTGCGGAAGATTGCCCAGCGGGGTGTTGTCAAACTGTTCAATGCCGTGCGCGTGGCCCAGGTCAAGGCCGAGCAGGCTGCAAAAGACGAACGGAAAAAGGGCACCATCGGCATAGCCCACCGCGAGGAAAAAGTCGCTGAAATGAGTAAACAAGGCTTTCTGGACTTGATCGGAGGGAAAAAGACGGCGAAGAGCAAGCCGGCGCAATGATAAGGCCTAATGAATCCTGGATATTGATGAGAAAGCATTGTTTTATTTTATAAAAAAACCCGGAGCCTGAATCCTGACCCATCGAGGAGCATGAGAGCCTGTCATGGTGTTACAGATCAACTATCGAATGAATATACATGTTGTGTCCCCCCCTCAGCTCCGTTTCTCGAAATCCGAAGCCTGCAGGTTGCGGGTCATTTGTGGTAGCTTGACCACCAGCCCATCCAGTTCCGGCGACATCTCGACCTGGCATCCTAGTCTCGACGTTTCGGTCAATCCAAACGCAAGGTCCAGCATATCGTTTTCGTCGTCGGTGGCTTCGGGGATTCGATCGTACATTTCATCCGCATCAACGACTACATGGCATGTGGAACAAGCGCAGGAACCGCCACAGGCACCTGGGGGAAAACGTGTTAGCGATTGCAATCGCAGGCTGGCGCAGGCACCAGGATTTTTTTTTCCCTCGGGGGTTTTTCCTTTTTGGCTTACCTTCCATCTCCAGATCATTGGCCTGCGCTATGTCGAGCAGGTTGTCGCCTTTGGAAACCTCAAAAGTATGGTGCTCCCCGTCTTTGTCCACGAAGGTGACATGTAACCTGTACAGACAATCGATCAGCTTCCGGGGAAATCCCAACAAAAGGCATTATCTGTAGGTCGTACTCTTCCCCAGGCTTGGGCGGATCAATGTGACCGTGTCTCTGGATCGGGGTGGTGGACAACCGCCGCCTCCCCAACTCCAGCTCGCGGATCTGTTGTCTGATCTGATCTCTTTTGATTCCAAGCTCGACTTGGTGCCGTCGACAAAGCGTCAACGAGGATGCATGGGATCCATGGAAGGTCCGGTGGAAAAGTCGATTCGTGACACTTGGTGTTGGGTGGCTCGACTCGGATCGGAGGCATCTGGAGATACTCCTCAAGACTGGGCTCCGTACTCCATTCCACCCGGGCATTCTTTCTCTCCAGGCCTCGAGGCGATGGTCCAACTGCGGCTGTCACGGTGCAGAGTTGGTTTGATTAACAATTCGACAATTCGACAATTCGACAATAAAAGCGAAGCCTGCGGCCGAAAAGCGACTCGGCCGAGCGGCCAATCAGCGCAGCCGATTGACCGGAGCTTGGCATTGCGTGTGCGGTTACAATGCTTCGCGGTAGCGAGGTGCCGGTCTTGCCGTTCCACCGTACCAGCCTTGTCGCTCGTGCCGCTCTCCTTTTCCCCCTCAGCAGTATTGTCGCAGTCGATGCCTTCATGTCTTTGCAGTGGAGATGCAACTGATATGGATGGATGCCTTAATTGATCCTTCCATCTTTGTTCATTGCTGAACCAAGGAACGGTCCGCAACTTGGATGAACCCAAGCTCTGAGACTGCATTTATTTCATGAACCAGATGTCCTAGGTGTTTGTCCACTCAAGGCTGCCGATGGTTCACGGCAGATTCTTTGGAACCTCGAGTGCCCTCCTTTGGCAGGCTGGGTATCCTTTGATGTGTGACGAGACATTTTCTGAGCCGCACGCCCAACCCGGCTACGAACCCGTTTGTTGTGTCTCCGTTCCCCTCATATCCTCACCAACCGCTGGGTTCGCTAATCTACCTTGGCTCAATCTTTTCGTGATCCTTTGGCTAAGTAGGGGAAAGTTTCCATTTGCAAGATATTTCCATCCTTTGAAACGAGCACCAACCCTTGAAAAGAAATGAAAAACGTTGTTGTTGGGGGGCGGATCTGGACAGCATATAGTATATATTCCGCTTCAGACAGATTTCTTTCTTCCCAACTTGCTCATCAGCCTACCCACCACCTGGAAGCACTCCCAACGTCTCATTTACCACATACAAGGTCAAAATGGTGGCAATCAAGTTCTTCACGCTCCTGGCCGCATCGATAGCCTCTCTTACGGCCGCGGTGCCACTCGCCTATGGGAACGCGTCTGTCCTCAAAGAACCCATCGACTCTTCTCCATCCACACTAGACCGACACTCACTCGCATTCGACAAGCTCCTCCATGATTCCCGCCGGCACTACCACTTGAACATCAGCGATTTCAAGATTGCCAATCCCCACCGCGGTCTCCAGTATGATGGCACGCCGGCGGCGGCGAAAGACGCGAAATCGACGACCCAAAAAACAACCTACCTGACAACCCACCTGACAACCCACCTGACAACTCGTGACCTCCAAGACGGTAAACCGGCCGCCAACCTTCCCGTCGGCAAACCAGCCACCAACCCTCCTGCGCATACGGGCGGCATTCTCTTCAGCGGCCCTCCCCCGGCGGCGTCTCCTCCAACCGGCCCCGTCAAACCACCACAGAAGACCGGTATTTCCCCGCAAGAAGCGGACGAATTAAGAGAATTTCTCAGGACTGCAAAATCGAGCGATCCCCTGATCCAGAGCTTGCGCGACGAGTGGTCGATTATGAAGGCGAAGCTTGCACGACTATTCAAAATGTATCACCAAAAATTCTCTCATCAAGATCTTCAAAACGGGCCGGGACGTGGTCACAAAGAACCTTCCAAGGACATCTCGATAACAAAGGCGGCCGAACACGACCAAACCGAGCTGAGGACTCTTAACAAAAAGACAGGCTGATGTAGGGACAGCTGGCGGCTTCTGGGGACGATGGGAAAAGGTGTTTTGGACTTGACTGATTTTTGCGTCTTTTGAGGGTTTGGTTGTCGATTTGAATGCTTTGATCAAGGAACTGCAGCTGAACGATGCGATTCGGTTTTGGCCCGGGACTCTGCCCCATGTCGCTCTCTAGATGCTATTTTGTACTGCTCAATTTTGTCTATGTGAAAACGGAGAAACGAGAGAATGGTTTTCAAGCCTTCACTCTTCCACCAATATATGAGAAACCTGTCATTTGTGCAAACGATTCCTCATGATCCCACCATTCCATGCAGAGATGCTGTAATACTAAGTATCATTCATGGACCCAGGTTCTAGAGTCGTGAGATGCATCCGCTTCCCAAGTCCGAGGTTCGGAGCGGATGAATACTTCGGGGCGGACTTAAGCTACGGAGACCGAAACCACCCTGTTTCTCACCCACTACTCCGTCTTCCTGCACAAGAAGCTTGTGGATATGAGAACAGTTTAACAGTATAACTGTGCTTGGAAAAAAGATGAGACCCCGGTTAAATCCATCCGAGCGAACTGTATCCCACTTGATGGCTCGGGTTGTATCAGGCCCTCAAGCTTTTCGAGCCAGCAAGTGACCGATTCCTTGTAGACTACTTAGGGCCTCATCCTTCTACACAACTCCAGTCCAAAACTCTGGACAGTTTATTCAGTACGGTCAAGAGCGCCTTGATTCTCTACGACCCTCCTGAGGAGAAATTCGGTGCATTCCTTCAGGCTTCCCCAGCACAGGCACTTGTATACTTGTGGTGGTACTTGTATCTCTGTGGTTTTTTAGTCGTCTGCCATACCTTGCAGCTGGCCGTATTGAACCGACACGGCATTTTCTTCCTCTGGCGTCCTTGACAGCTGAATTTGGCGTGCGTGGCTGATGGAAGATTGATTATGAGTGGCTAGAAACAACTGAACCTTTGGGAATGAGCCCTTCTCTTTCCCCTGCTTGCCTGCCACTGTGGGAGCTTGTCCTCGTAGCAGACACTGCACTATCTGGTTGTAGCACTGATCTGTATCTTCTTTGGTGGCGTGGATGACCTTGTCCCTTCGAGGCTCGGACGCGATATAGGCACCCCTGACTAGTTTAATGCTAATAAATGTAAAAATTAACGGCCAGCTCACCCCCCCCTTGGGATCAGGGTGATCCCGCCCTATGAACCATGGGCGGAAATCCAACGATCGGGCCAATGAAGCGATAGCGAGCCAGACTGACGAGCAAGTATGGTTACAAGCCTGCTGCTACCACTGTTTGCTTCTGCAATGTGCCTTGACGTAACGTTACGTTTCTTCTACTGTCATCGAGCATATAATCCAAAAAATCACATCCTCCGACGGCGCATCTAAAGTGCAACGCCCGAGGAATGACCTGATTGTCTTTTCCCCTAGCAACTTGTAGCCGACTTGAATGGAGACTTGGACAGTCACAGGCCGGATTCTCAAGATGAATGCCACGCATGTCCCCGAAACAGGAGTATTTTCTGCAGGCTGGACACCTTGTAGAACGGTCGTCCGTCGTTGTCATTGTCGATTCATTCCGTGATCTCTCTCTCGGTCTGCTCTGAGCAGGTAGGATTGCGACAGAGCGGCGGCGACTTAATAGCCCAATGATTTGCCCAGGGATCCATCTCTGCTACTGTAGTGCAATATGTACAGTCAGATTTGTGTGAATGGCTTGGGTGAAGGCACTTGTGGATTGACAATTACTAAGTGCGAAACGTCCAACACTCGGGTGCATGTGCAGCCAACCTTCAAGGCTCGCAAGCGAGGTTGCATCGCCAGCATCGGGATCGATATCACGTCCAACAAACCCTGCGGACATGTTCCAGCAGATGCGATTGCTGATCCAGGCCCAGAGGCATCTGGAAAACGAAGGTCACACACAGAAATGCGCCCAAGTACTCGAAATGGCCACCATGAGTGGTGCAGAAGCCGTCGGCCTCGGCCACATCATTGGCAGCGTCACACCCGGCAAGAGGGCCGACCTCATCATCACGAGGTGCGACTCTCCCAGGATGACGCCCGTGCATGACCCTGTTGCGGCACTGGTGCTTTACGCCAATGGGTCGGATATCGATACCGTGTTCGTCAACGGCGAGATTTTGAAGCAGCGGGGCAAGTTGACGGGAGTGGACAGGCCCAAGGTCCGCGGCGAGCTGATGGATTCGGCGAGATCGATCATGGAACGCTCAAAGAAGGCCCCCCCAAGGAGTATTTGGAAAAGTCAGTAGCCGCTCTTATGCGTGCCTTTGCAGGTGAAGGAAGGGGTCCCAAGTGAGGTGATATCTTGGCTCTGGACCCTCCTCTGGTCGGCTACTCAGCGCGCGGATGGCGTCTGGCAGTCTACAGCGAGACGTAGCGGCTAACCAGCCGTTATCGGCTTGGAGGTTGGCAGTGGGCAGAGGGCATCGGGGGAAACTTGGTTGTATGTAACATATATAACATGATAACATGTCACTACTGCGGATTTGTCAATCTACTTTGAAATGCCCATGCCCTGGACCCGCCCCAGCATGGAGATGAAAGATAACAAGAGTGTTCGCATTCTTCGCGCTGCCACCAATGGGCGCTACGGAGTTCCCTCAGTCGTCTGTGTAAGTGAGTTGGACCGATAGAAAGCACACTTCTGTTCTTGTACACTTCAGTCGCTGGCACTGCGGTCCGCCAAGTTCTAACACTCGTCCGCATCTGCAGTACCATATGCAACACGTTATCGCCACAGTCCGCGCGGCGGAACACAAGAAGTCGCCGGCGATAGTCATGCTCTTCCCACATGCGATTGAGAAATACGGGTCATTGCTCGTCAACCTTGCTGCCGAAGCCTGCCGCAATGCCAAAGTCCCGGTTGCAGTTCATTTGGACCATGAACAAGATGAGCAGATGGTAGAAGCTGCCGCTGACATGGCTTTTGATTCCATCATGGTCGATATGTCACATTACGAACTGGAGGAGAACTTGGACAAAACCAGGAGGCTGGTCGAATACTGTCACGCGAGGGGCGTTGCCGTGGAAGCGGAAGCAGGCAGAATTCAAGGTGGCGAAGATGGCCTGATGGACACCGGACATCTCGAAAGCATTCTCACCAGCTCTGCCCTAGCCCAGCGCTTCATCGATACTGGTATAGACTTTCTGGCCCCCTGCATTGGTAATGCGCACGGGGTGAGCCCGGAGAATATGGGCCCATTCGACTACGAAAGGTTAGTCCGATTCTTGTTCGTAAGAAATGGTTTGGCCGAATCAGTTGACCAAAGGCACGTACAGATTGGCGGAAATTTTCAAAAGCGTGGGCGGCAAGACGCCGCTTGCCTTGCATGGAACCACAACAGACCTCGAGGTTCGAGAATCTGTTAGACACGGGATAGCCAAAGTAAACCTCAATCGCCAGTTGGAGCTGTGGAATGAAAAGCTAAGGTCCATGTCCACCTTCCTACCGGTAACGGCGTTGATGGATGGGGAGATCGATGTCGCTGTCCAAGAGATCGAGAGACTTTGTGATATCTGCGGTTCAACTGGCATGGCTTGACGATCCCCTTGTCCTCACCATGCAAGGTGTTCGATGTAGTATAAATAGGTCTAGGTCATGTTCATGAATTCCCAGCAGCTTCGGCAGACCAGGCACAGACCAAGTCTTAAGTTCCAAGGAGTGCCGCCAGATTCCCCTTCAGACCAAAGAGAGAGAAACCCCTGTTCGTTGGACGGTTTTCTCTTCTCCTTCTCTCTCATCCTCCCTCTCTATCCCAAGAACGTGCTTGTTTAGTCTAGTTTGAACCTTGTTTTCCAAAAGGGATAGCCTTTTAATCATTACAATTAGAAGGAATCGGGAAAAGAGAGGCAATGACGAGATACAGGGAGTTGGCAGTGGCGAAAGACGGATAGATAGTCGACCAGCCTTTTTACATGTTGAGCATTGCTCAGACTTGTAGTCTTATCTAGACATTATTAAAGTTATTCCTGCGGAGGAGAAATGGGAACTGAGATCCCCTATCCCTTATCGTGACTGATGGGGGGTCAACCAATGGGGAGCAGAGAGAAACCAGCTACGCGCTATCAGAAAGCAGAGCTTTCGCTGTGGATTTCCGACTTTACAAAAACCACTGTTCATCCCCATCCCGTCAATATCAATACCCCTAGCAAGTGGGATCATGATGAAGCCTCCATGTCGGCGCACGGTGAAAACCGGCACAGAAGCATCGATAAGCCATAGTCAGACAGTACAGTACATAAGCTTGACTGCCAGGTCCCCAGATATTAACTTCAAGTCAATCACCGCAATTCAATCAATCTCCACGACCACCTGCTCCTAATTCACTTGATTCCATGGCATCAAAGATGTCGATGTCGATGTCGAAAGACGAAGAACTCAACCAAGTCACAACAGTGCCCACGACAGAGGAGCCTGAGGAGGGAACAATAGCCCCATCGCCCGCAGTCCACGGAGAGTACAAGAGGACAATCTCTCCTAGAAAACTCCATGTATGTAGATCCTGACCCTTAGCTTCTTTCGCGAGCCTGACCAAACTTGTTTGCTTGTGTGAACATGCATGCTGACCCAAGCACTGCCACAATCACCTCTAGGTTATCTCTCTGGCTTCTAACATTGGCGGTGGTGTCTTCATTGCGACCGGAAAGGGTCTTGCGAATGGTAAGAAGAGCGATTTGACAGTGATTGTGAATTCACGACAACTGCTTCAAAGAGTTCCCTCCCTCCCACCCCCCGTCCACCGGCTCAGGCTCCTGCTCCTTCTCATGACAGATCCTAGAGACTAACGCAGACGCGCATGATATAGCCGGTCCCGCGGGCGCTCTGGTTGCCTACAGCCTGGTCAACATTGCCTGTGGTGCAGTGTTGCAGGTCCTGGGGGAAATGACCATAGCTTTCCCTGTGTCAGGCAATTTCATTGATTACGCAGACCGATTTGTCGACCCTTCAGTCGCTTTTGCTGCCGGATTTGCTGAATGGCTCGGTATGCTCTCCCCCTCTCCGGCTGTGTTCCCAGTTCTGCAGTAGCTACAAGCTGGCATCCTCACAATCCTGACCAATCTATTAATTACTCCGTATAGGCTGGTGTGCTGTCCTTGGGTCCGAGGCCACCTTCTTCAATCTGACGATTAACAATCTGGCCAACAAGGACATACACGAGGCAATTTTGCGTAAGTTCAAACGCTGTCTCGATAGTTGACTGTCACACTCTGGCTGACCGCGAATTCTCCCCCCTTAAAACAGTCACCGTCTTCATCGTTGGGACGACCGCCATCTTTTTGCTGCCAAACATCTGGTTCGCCAGGTTTCAGTATGTTGCCTCGGTCGTCAAAGTATTCGCTTTGCTGTTGTTCCTCACCATGGACCTCGCCATCATTGGCGGTGCTGGGCCAAAAGGCGAAGTTCACCACGGTGAAACATGGCGAGATGGCAACGCGTTCAAGAACGGTTTTGGGGTGAGTCCATCTGGTTCGTTTCCTTGGAGAATGTTTCTCCAGTTTAACAGAAAGACTGACCTTCCCCCCCCCATTCCAAAGGGTTTCTCAAGTGCCCTCCTCCTTGCTCTCTGGGCTTTTTCAGACCAAGTTTTCATCGGAATCATGGGCGGCGAAGCAGAGTCACCCCGTTTGTCCATTGGCCGGGCAGCGAAGACTGTCCCGGTCCGTGTCGCGTTTGTGTACATCCTCACCCTTATATTTTCCTCCATTTTAGTCTCTTCCGATGACCCGCGGCTGTTCGGAGGCTCCGCCACGTCCCAGTCGCCCTTCACAATTGCCATGGCAGATGCTGGCATCCGAGGTTTCGACAAATTCCTCGATGTCGTCATCTTGGTCATCTGCCTGGGCTTCGGGACCGAGAGTATCTACATCGCATCCCGACTGCTGCGAGCACTTTCGCACCAGCGACTAATTCCCGAATTCATATCCCAGGTGGATTCGCGTGGACGGCCAGTCATATCTCTTCTGGTGACCAGTGTCGTCTCCGTTACCTTGACTTATCTGAACCTCAGCGGTAAGTCACACTTTCCCCCTTCCTTTCATACCCAGGTGGCGCCAAGTCCTCCCCCCCAAGATGTCGGTGCTAACAGGACTGTGCTGGTCAGGAGCGGGTGCCCAAGTCTTCGGTTGGCTTTCGTCCATTACATCGTCTTCCTTTTTCATCGTCTGGATGGTCATCTCCATCAGCTCCTGGCGCTTCCATGCGGCCTTGAAGGCGCAAAACGACCCTCTCTTCACCGAGGTGTACGCCTGGCAAGCTTGGGCGTGGCCTTTGCCGGCAGTATGGCTGTTTACATGTAGTGTGTTGCTATTTATCAGCTGCATATACAGCGGGTTGTATCCTCTGGCAAGTACCTTACCTCCCCTGACTAGATCGGCAATCATCCGAGGTGTGAAAACTTGACTAACCCCCTTGCGTCCCGCGGCACAGGGCAGTTCCACAGTCTCCGCTGTCAACTTCTTTCAGTACAACATCGGGGTCGTGATTGTCCTGGTCTTCACCATCACGCATAAGATCTTCTACCGCACCAAACTTCGCAAGTCCGACGAGGTGGACCTACAAACGGGCAGACGAACCCTGGGGGAAGGAGAAATCGACATGTTGCGCAAATACTATTCGCAGCCACACTGGAGGAGGTTCCTTTCGTATTTCAAATTCTGGTAAGTGATAAGCGGCCAGCTGGGCCCTGGAGGCGGCGGTACGAAACCGTAGCACACCGTAGCAGGAGGTAACAAGTCGCGGCCCTGCCCTCTGTCTTTGCGGCCTCAGAGTAGGGAATCAGGGATCAGTCTACGTCCAAGTCCGCGGGCGGTCAGTTCGGCACGCCGTTAAAGATGAACTGAGAGTGGTATATAGAGTCGTGGAGGCCCAAGAACGGTCTCCAATGCTCGGCAGCAGCAGCAGAGAATGGTTTATTGAGGCTGCTGATTGCTTGATTCGTTTCCTGCGTCTAAAAAAACTATTTCTTTTCACTGATGCTTGGGAAGGAGGCGGGGACTAAGTAGAGTTTGAGATTCTGCAATCGACATACGGACTCTTGATTGGTACATGACCTAATTCTGCCTTGCCAGCCTCCAGGTGATAATGAATGATAGGATTCAGGGATAAAGAGCACCTCGGAAAGGCGGTCGCGATCCAGGTCATGTTCTACTACTAGCCTCTCTAGATTCTCAATGGCCAGTATCGAATTAAGATCGGGTCGCCCCCTTGCGGTAGGCAATCGATAGCGAGGCTTTCGGCGTCGGCTTCTGACTCCTGAGAAGCAATTTTTGGCGCCTCCACCTCCGAAAACTTTCATCATTGGCCTAGCGAGCCCCAATCCACCCCATCATCCATGCTTGCCATGCTTATCTGGATGTGGGCCGCGATGGAAAAAAGCCTACCTAGGTACGTAGGTAAAGGTTTGCGATGCCATAAGAATCATGTTAAAAGCCTCCGATAGACGCTCTCTTGAAACAACCAGACACAACCATAATTAATCCTTTCAACTATCATCATTATTCTCTTTTCCAGATTTCGAAACCACTGCAGAACAAGTGTCAGCCACAATCCATGATGACTTTCGACCCAAAGTCTTTCGCCGGGATTTTCTTCGACATCTATGCAACTCTGATCAGTTGGGAAGATCCAATCTACCAGTCGTTGCGCCAGCTTGCGACCCGTCTTCCGGAAGATGATGCTCGTCGTGCCGACACCAAAGACAACAAGCGCAAACTGCTCATGTCCTACTCTGCGAATGAGAAGGCCGTAGAGAGGGAAAACCCAACGCTTCCATACTATCAGATACTGGAACGGGTCTATGATCGTATTGCATCGCAGCTCGGCGTATCCTATTCCAAAGACGAGGCCACCGCGTTTGGCCAGAGCATTGGCGAGTGGGATGCCTTCCCAGACACGGTCAAGGCCATGCAGACTCTGGCCAAACATTACAAACTCTTTGCCCTGAGTAATGTCGACAATGGGTCCTTTGGCCGTACCCTGGCCGGCCCTCTGAAGGGTGTTACGTTCGACGACATCTACACGGCCGAAATGATTGGCTCGTATAAGCCTCACCCTAACAACTACAACTACGTCGTCAAACGTCTGGAGAAGGAGTGGAACATCCCCAAGGACCAAACCTTGCTGGTTGCTCAGAGTTTGGATATTGACCATCTCATGGCCCACCAGTTGGGCTTCAGGCCGGCGGTGTGGATTTCGCGACGAGGCCCGTACAGTGTGGGCGGGATTGGCGGCAATCAAGAGGAACTCGAGGCTTCCGGACAGATTAAGCTGGGAGCAGTCTATGAGACTCTAGGCGAATTCGCTGATGCCGTCGAGAAGGCCTTTGCCGAGAAGTAGTTTGTTCTTACGCAGAGTTCACCCTCCTGTGGACAATCTCTCTCGCTCTCGGAGCGTGAACGTCGTGACCTCGAACTCAGAGACGTTAGAAGTCATGAGAGGGAAGCGACCTAAACAATATACTTTACATTCTCGCCTATTGGTCAGTGCTATGCCTCTTTTGTAATGAAGCAGGAACTCCTTCACGAACTCTATGAGTCGCCTTGTCTGTGCCTCGGAATTTTCCATCATGAGTGCAACATAACCTCGGGCGATAACAACAGTGTCTTAGGGTGACAGGAACCAATCATAAAAGGAACCCACGGCGAGAAATTGGAGGAGCATTTCGCCACCATATTATCGTCACGTAATATATCTCATAGGTGGATACCTAGAAAAACAAGGGAATGGTCAATAGTCGATACTCTGCTGCGGTCGATAGATAGTCCTTCGCTGTGGACTTCCGCCTTTCTCAAAGCCATCTTTCCACCTCTATATGGTTGTTTCGACTGGATAGAAGTGGACAAAGAGAACTGCCTTCACGGGCGCTTGGTGGAAAGATGGACTTTGCAAAACCTGGTATTGGCTATGCTTCGGAGGGTCCCAAGGGTTTAGAAAGTGCAGTGCCACGGAGTTTCGTACAAGAAACACTGTATTCTCTTCTCCTTTAAAATTGTCCTCTCCTTATTGACTCTTGAGCCATACCTTTTCTTCTGCGTTTCGTCTTCTCTTCGTTAGACAGACAGGATCGTTCTCCTTTGCGGTTTGTTTCGTCAACCTCCCCAAGCCGAGGGAAAGCAAACATGGACATGCATCTCCAAAACGGCCATACGGGGAGCGGTGCTGATCTCAGAACTGCCCTTGATGACGCCTACTCTCGCTTTACGAAACGGAACCCCAAGTCACAAGAATATCACACTCAGAACGAGACTCTCTTCCCCGGCGGCAACACCCGCTCTGTGATCCATGCCACGCCATTCCCCCTGACGATCGAGCGCGGCGAGTCGCACACCCTCTACACGGTGGACGGTCACGCCTACGTCGATCTGCTCAACGAGTATTCAGCAGGCATCTACGGCCATACCCCCGCGCCGATCCAGAAAGCCATCGTGGAAGCGGTGGATAAGGGATGGGCTTACGGAGGGAATAATCTTCACCAGACCACTTTGGCCAAGATGTTGCTGGAACGTTATTCCAACAGCATGGATCTAATCCGATTCACCAGCTCGGGGACCGAGTCTAACTTGATGGCCATAGGGGCGGCGCTGAATTTCACCGGAAGGAAGAAGGTTAGCTATGCTGTTGAGATTAATCCCAATGTGCCCATCCCTATCCCTCTACTGACTGTATTTCCTGGAAACAGATCTTGGCCTTCGTTCGTGCCTATCATGGAGGCGCCTTTTCCTTCCCGACGGACACGCCCGACTACGAGTACAACATGAACTCACCGTATGATTTTACCCTTGCCCCTTACAACGACATCCCGGGTACCGAGGCGGTGATGGCCTCATTGCCGCCCGACTCACTGGCCGCAGTCATCGTCGAACCTATGCAAGGCGCGGGCGGATGTATTCCCGCGAAGCCCGCATTCCTCCACTACCTCCGCAATGCGACCACGCAACTTGGCGCTCTCCTGATCATTGACGAGGTCATGACCTCGCGTTGTGCCTGGGGCGGCCTACAGGCGAGGCTTGGCTTCCGGCCGGACCTGCTGACGATCGGTAAATGGGGCGGGGGCTCGTTGAATTTTGGCGCGTTCGGTGGTCGGCGCGACATCATGGACATGTTCGACCCGCGCTCTGGGAAACTGGTCCACAATGGCACCTTTAACAACAATGTCATTACCATGGCCGCCGGGGTCGCCGGATGTCAGATGCTGGATGTCGGTACAATGGAGCGCATGAACACGCTCGGTGATAGGACCAGGGAAAAGATTGCTCTGTCCATCCAGAAGATCCTCGGATCGAGCTCGACCCAGCCGCCCAAGGTCTACACCACCGGCATCGGCAGTCTGCTTAATGTCACTTTTACAGGCCCAGACAAAACGCTTCTACAACCACTATTCTACCACCACGTGATCGAGAACGGCATTGTCATTGCCACGAGAGGCTATGTGGCTCTGAGCATTGTCGTGACCGAGGAACAGTGTGCGAGGTTTGTCCGAGTTGTGGAGGATTTCATCGTCAAATACAAGAGTGCACTGTTGTAGAGAAAGGCGTTCAATCATAAATCATTTACCGTCAATGCGCCATGGAAATCTCCAAAGTCGGCAGTGTTTCACCGTTATCTGCCTCTGTATCTGTGCCGGAGCCTGGCGCATCTACGGCATCGCTGAAGATTGGTTATTTCCCTTGACTCCCTTGAGCCTCCAATGATGTCCCATTGTAAAAAGATTACCTAGATATGCTCCAAGCCAAATAGAGGAGTGAAGGGGGTGCGGTCGACATTATGCTGCTTCATGACGCATTGATAGCGCGTCTCCAGTGTTGGCAGTGCCCACTAACCCATAAAAATCGGCATTCGATAGCGAGTCGTCGTGCTTATCTCAGCGTCAAAACCGCCTCGAGTTGGGGCCGAGGGGGCCCCTCGGGCTCTCGGCTGGGGGTCGATCTCGCTAAGTCGGTCGAAGCCATACTATCGTAGGATAAATGTATGAGGTGAGTCAACTTTCAAGAATCTCTTCAATTGAATCCGGGCCGTGGCAGCCTGGGCAGGGGCTTCAGCCTCCAGGGGCAACCGACAGCGAAATTTCCAAAGCCGTCCTAGCTTTCAATTCGCTTTGGGGGAAGGGGGGGGGGGGGGGGGGGGGGACGGGGCTAACCTATCTCTCGACCGTTCGGGTTCAATCACCTTACGATTTCACATAGACTGCCGCATTGCTTAGAGGACTTTTTGTGGACATCCGAGTTTACCTCTACCTAGTCATTGAACATTTGGAGACATGTCGTCGACAGGAATTGAGAAAGCACTCGCAGCCACCTCCAGCACAACCAAGACCCGGGACCGGACAGGATGTTTGAACTGTCGAAAGCGCAGGAGAAAATGTGAGTACCTGGTAGGCACAGCGCATGATACCATTGCAGCATCGCCAGTATGCGACTCCTGACTAATTCGAGACTCGTCCCCTAAGGCGACGAGATAAAACCCCATTGCGGGAGGTGCAAGAAGTATGGCGACGACTGCCGCTGGCCCGAGCTGCCGATATACACCTTTCGAGACACTGGCGTTCAGGCACAGCCGCTGTCCAACATGACAAAGCAGCCTGCCAGGCTCAAGGTGCGTCAAGACTTTAGTAACCCCCAACCCCTCGGTCTCGGAGGAGGAACTAATGTTCCATTATTTCGGCCCTAGATGGTCGAAGTCACTTTTGATCGCGGAGGCACACTGCATACAAGGAGACATGATCCAGCCTCGACGCCGGACCATGTCTCTGGTGGCATTGGCACAACCAGAGCACCAAACACGACGTGGAGCCTGAGGAATCCAGGCACGGACACCGATGTGTCTACAATGGGACACAAAACCCAGCGGCCCTTGGTTAATCCCGTAGCGTGTGCTGCACCAACAGCACAGCAGCCACTGCCACTGCCACTGCCGCCTGAGGAGAATAGAAATGTTCGATCAGAGTCCCTGCAGAAGAACTTCAACCAACCCGAACAAGAGCCTTCGCATCCCGAAACCGACATCTTCTTAGAACATTTGTACCCTGCACGAGCATCCGTGGGCACCGTGACGAGTGACAGCAACGGGTCGGCAACATCTGTCCAAGACGTTGATCTGCAAATCTTGAATTCGCTCGCGACCAATCCCTCCAGCCTGGACTTTCTTGAGACTGACGATTCGACCGATTCTGCCATGGCATGGAATCGACACGAAAGCACAATTCAGCCATCTTTTCCCTTGACACGAGAAGCTGACTACGAGCAATTAAACTCCATGTTTCATGATCGCGCTGCCAGGATTGCTAATGAGGGCAGCCACCAGCGCGGCACTTCAGAGCCATATCAGAAGTCGCAGGTGGCCAGTCTGCCGTCATCAGCCCAGTCTCTTTGCACCCCCCCACTAATGCCCACATCTTGTGAGAATGATGAGCCTCATCGGAGCATGCCCGTCAATCCAGATAGGCACCTCCATTTATGGCAGAATTATCTCCAAAACATCGCTCCGTGGCTAGACCTCTTCGATATGGAGAGACATTTTCAGATGACGATCGCCAGGATGGCACAAGGAGTGCTCTGCCTCCAATACTCGATCCTGGCGCTCTCGTCATGGCAGTTGGAGCAGAAAGACGCAGCCACAACGCATGGCGAAAGTCTGGGTCTCTATCAAGCAGCGAACAAGCAGATTTCTGCGCAGCCTCACCCCTTTAGCACCGAGATCATCACAGCGTGTGTATTACTGTGCGTCCTCGAAATGATGAGCTCTTCACCCGAGTCTTGGGCTAAGCATCGAGCTGGATGCGCCGTTATACTTGAAAGCGCTGGAGTGAGTGGTGCGGTCGGTGGCGTGAGACAAGCGGTATTCTGGTGTTTTGCCCGGATGGATGTCTGGGGAGCTTACCTTGATGCCACATGCACCAGAATCCCAACTTCTCGCTGGTGCAAAGACCCGTTTTCAACAACAGCAACAACAACAACAACAACAGGGGAATACACTACTTACGCCAACTATGCCGTTTTCCTCTGCGCAAGCGTGATCAATATGATATCAAACGATGGGTTAAGCCGCGGCCACGGCGACGCTACTTCTCGCTGGAGAGAGCTCTACCGTCTTTTGGAAGGATGGTACGAAAATCGGCCAGAAGCATTGAAGCCATTGCTAAGTGTACCGCCGAATGCAGGAGAAATGGATTCACCTTTCGATACTATTTTATACAGTCTACCGGCTGGGTCTTACGCCAATCAACTCATCCATGCCTCGATGATTCTAATGTTACAGCACAGGCCCAAGGATGTCCTGCTAGATAAGGGGCACAAGTCGCAACTATGGCATGCCCGACAGATCTGTGGGACTGCGCTTTCCATTCACGGAGCGGGCATCAATGCCATTCAACCGCTGTGGATCGCGAGCAAGTTGATGTCGCATCGTTCCGAGCACCGGGCCATCTTGGTGGCTTTGCAACGATTGGAAAAGGATGCGGGATGGGTGACCTCGTCGCGCGTCCAAGATCTACACGAATTTTGGGGGGTTGCTTGACTTGACTTGACTTGACCACCTGTTAGTATTTAACAATACCAAATGCGAAGCAGCAACCGCCAGCAGCTTCGACATACCCATGGGCAAACACACGCCAAGGGCTGAAAGAACAAAGGGTGATTCCAAGTTACAACTATATGATGGAAGGTGGAATACCATAACTGGTACATGGTAGACAGCTCCATGCTGTGTACGTCTGCCATCAAGTCGAAAGAACCGTAACCTTGCTTGTAGCTGTCTACTAGACAAAAGATGGCGAGTAAGCTAAGGTCCTTGTTAGACTATCTTCCAACCCAGAAGTCACTTCTGTTGAACATGGCTGGGGTGCGTGTACACTGTACAGTGTGCGGACCGCAGCACCCCGAGCGAGATCTTGTTATTGCTACATGGCATGGCCAGTAACAAGCGAATTAACGTTACGTACCATATGATTGTGGCAGCATAGACTGAGACGTCTTGCCACCGTCAGGACTCAGGGGAGGAGCGCTTGTCTTTGCCAGATTAGGAGATTATTCTTCCACAATAGAAGCGAAGAGCCACGAGCGAGAAGTCACGAGCGACGAACGAGAACCAAGAATCAGCGATGATAGTCTAACCATGCTCAACCACAATACCCCAGTCGGGCAACTCCCATTGGACAGTTTCACAGATTTCCCTCGCTGGTAACTGGACGGTGACGGCCGAATGGTAGTGTCCACGTAATACGTAATACGTAGGTACCATTCGGTCACACATATTCCACATACACAGCCGCTTGCATATCAAATATAAATATAATATATCTGCCGCAGGCACTCAAGGGTAAAGCGTGCAATACATCCAAACAATAGGTAGCGCAGTCTCTTTCTGTGATTACAGCAGCGGATCCTTCAAAATGGCTCCTTCCATGGTAGTCTTAGACCACAAGGCCGCTTCGGAAGATGTTATGGCAGACCAGCTGCAGCTTGCCAATGCTATCCGAGACGTCAAGCAGCATGATCGGGTTCTTCGGGTAATTCGATGTCTGATAGCTGATCTATGCGAACAATTCCAGGGAGGTCATCCTGGTGGAGCTATGGGCATGGCTGCTATTGGTGTGGCTCTTTGGAAGTACACGATGAAGTACTCGCCGCTGGATCCAGCATACTTCAACAGGGATCGGTTCGTGCTGTCCAACGGTGAGTCCAGAGTTCCTGCTCCTCAAACGCGGCGAGTGACTGGATACCTGTCCCATCATTGATCATTGACACGGTTCCAGGCCACACATGTCTGTTTCAATACACCTTTTTGCATTTGGTCGGCTATCAATCCATGACCATGGAGCAATTGAAGTCATATCATTCCAAGAGAGCCGACTCTTTGTGTCCCGGTCACCCGGAGATTGAAATCGAGGGCGTCGAAGTAAGAGATCTGTATCCTCTCTTCCTTGCCCACTGAGCTGGAGCTGGAGATGGTGTGAACTGGAAACTTACACTTGCTGATCCGAGATTTGAAAACACAGGTCACCACAGGACCTCTTGGCCAGGGGGTTGCCAACGCCGTTGGTCTTGCCATGGCGACCAAGAATCTGGCAGCCATCTTTAACCGCCCAGACTACACCCTTGTCGACAACATGACATGGTGCATGGTCGGAGACGCTTGTTTGCAGGAAGGCGTCGCGATGGAGGCAATCCAACTTGCCGGTCATTGGCGCTTGAACAACTTGTGTGTCATCTACGACAACAACCAGGTGCGCAACTGCAAATGCAGTCATAGACTTGTAGTCAATGGACTGTCAATCCGACCGAGCAATTGCTGACCCGGGGCCCCCCTTGTGTTGGCTTAGATTACCTGCGACGGTTCTGTCGATGTTGCATGCTCAGACGACGTCAATGCGAAAATGCAGGCATGCGGCTGGCATGTCGTTGATGTGTTTGACGGCAGCTTCGACGTCGTCGCCGTCACCAAGGCCCTTCACCAAGCACGCGCAAGCCAGAACAAGCCCAGCTTCATCAACGTTCGCACAATCATTGGGTTTGGCAGTACTCTGGCTGGCACCGCCAAAGCCCATGGAGCTGCGTTCGGTCCGGATGAAGTGCTGAAGATAAAGAGGAACTTGAGACTGGACAATCGAGAGTCATGTTACCTCCCAGACGACGTCAAAGACTTTTTCCGCGACGCTGGGTCTGCGCCAAATGGCAGATCTTACCAGCGGGAATGGCAGGCAACGCTCGACACTTACACCACCCATCACCCAGATCTGGCGGCCGAGTTCAAGCAGAGGATGAAGGGCCAATCTTCCAAAGACTGGAGGTCGCTCATACCCACCAAAGACCAATTTCCCACCTCACCGACGGCTTCGAGGAAATCGGCCGGCCTGGTGTGCAACGCTCTCGTTGTGGACTTGCCCCAGATGATGGTTGGCACAGCGGATCTCACGCCATCGGTTAACTTGGGATGGAAGGGTCAAGTTGATTTCCAACACGTAGGTTCAGACTCTCTCTCTCTCTCTCTCTCTCTCTCTCTCTCTCTCTCTCTCTCTCTCTCTCTCTCTCTCTCTCTCTCTCTCTCTCTATCTCTCCTGACGGGAAGAACCTGAGAGCTCACCTGGACTCAGCCAGATTTCCGGAGTGCCTGTGGCTTGACTGGCGACTACAGTGGTCGATATATCCACTACGGGATCCGAGAGCACGCAATGACCTCGATCGCGAATGGACTCGCGGCTTTCAACCAAGGGACGATTCTCCCTGTGACGTCGTCCTTCTTCCAGTTTTACATCTATGCTGCAGCTGGCGTTCGCATGGGAGCCCTTCAAGGCCTTCAACAGATACATATCGCCACCCATGACTCGATTGGGGCAGGTAAACGGCCCCCCTCTCTGTTCTCCAGTCCACGCTGTTCTGTGTGTGTGACTGTTCTGACATCAGGTGTGCAGGTGAAGACGGCCCAACGCATCAACCAATTGCCCTGCCCGCGCTCTACCGTGCGATGCCTAACCTGCTTTACATCCGGCCCTGTGACTCCGAAGAAGTCGCCGGAGCCTTTTGTGCAGCTTTGGAAGCCACCCACACGCCCACCATCATTTCACTGTCACGGCACGCCCTGCCGCAATTTCCGCAGCACTCCTCTCGCGAGGGCGTTCAGAAGGGTGCCTACGTCTTCATCGAACAAGAAGATGCCGACGTGACCCTGATCGGCGTCGGGTCCGAGATGACCTTCGCGGTTCAAACACGAGAAGCTCTACAATCCCGGGGCCTCTCGTCTCGCATCGTCAGCTTCCCGTGCCAGCGTCTTTTTGCCCTTCAACCACGGCAATACCGGGAGTCTGTGATGCAATATAGCCGAGAGAAACTCGTCGTCGTCATCGAGGCTTTCTCCGTCACGGGCTGGGAGAGGTATGCCGACGCAGGTTTCACCATGTCTAGCTTCGGCAAGTCGTTACCTGGCGCAGAGGTGTACAAATTCTTCCAATTTGACGGTCGAACCATCGCGCGGAAGGTGGAACACTTGTTTAGGCAAGTTGAACGTGAAGGAATCGCCTTTCTGAGAGGGAATTTCCAGGACTTGAACGGAATATTGGCCGTTGAATCCCATTAGACTTGGGAAAATAGCAATCAATCCCATCTTAACTGGTGGGCCGTGAAGATTCCAAAAGTCGACTAGTGTCATATCACCATTGTGTCGGTCTCTGGATCGATCACGTCTCTCCACGCGACCGAGATGGTCCCTGGATCTTGACCAGTCACCATGGATGTTGCCCGCCGCAAATCCCAAACCTTCTCCAGCACGTCCCGTGTCGTTATACGGTTCAACATGCCGGCCGCGCGAGTTTTCTCGAACAGGCATCTACACTTGGCCTTGTCCGACTCGGTGTACAGTTCCGTGCCCGCGATGAAGACCGACCACATGGTGCAATTGCCGTTGCTGAGTTTGTAGAAGGTCGAGATGCAGGCCAGAACTTCCGAGGCGTACGACGCAAGGTCTTGCGGGCGCCGCTGGTCGAGACACTGGTGGTAGTAGATGACTGCCGCCGCCGTTTCTGCCCGCAAATGTAGTTGCTGCACAATGAGCCTTTTGGTCTCCTCGTCCCGACCCCAGACGGTCGCGTCCAGCGCGGCACGGCGTGGGTTGCGACATTCTGACAGCAAGGCCAAGAGAGATCTCCTGATCCCCCTGCTGTCGACCGACAATCCAGGTCCCTGGGGTCGCCGTTGTTGTTGATGATAGACCTTGTTGATTTGCGAGATACAGGCCATGACCGAGCTGGAGGCACCCATGGTATGGCCGAAGAGAGGATTGGAAGACAAGTGGGAAATCACTTCGCCCTGCTGCAGATCTTGGGTCGAAGCATCGTCTGGCTCTGTCGAGCCCACCCACGGACGCATAGTTTCGCTTTTGATCCGGAGCAGACACAGACTTTGAGTAACATGCCACGCATCGTCCGAGTCTTCCCATATCTTGTGACCATGCAGCTGTCGCAGTAGTCTCCATGCGGCGTAGTGGTGATGTCGCCATGTTCTCGGATTGCCCTGAAACAGCTTGCTCGAGTACAAGCAAGCGGTTAGTCTTTTACACCCAGACAGACAATTCACTCACGCACGCCGAACTTCAAACTCACCTCGATAACAATGAAGGTCAACATGGTCGTCAAGACAATCACAAGGTCTGCGGGCTTGTTTTCAATGTCCGCTCGGAGCTCCGCCATTGCCCTGACGTAGTTTCTTGCTCCAAGATCAGACATGGCGGGTTTGTCAATTCCCGTGTTGGCCAAGAAGAAGGCCGCGTGTGCGAGGACAGCATAAAACAAATGAGATTGTCCCCTGACCAAGCCATGAAGTGCTCTCGAAGGATAGGTGAGCCATGGATTGGTTGAATCGTGTACCGGAGTCAGGAGCGGAACCAGGCCATTGACATAATGGTGAAGCAAAGAAACCTGCTCCGGTTGTAAAGCAGGACCATATCTTGGAGACACCATGATTCGGTCATCAGATACCTGGTCCTCCTCCTCTCTTGTTGAAGAGGAAGTTGCAAAGTCCTGGCAGGTAAGCAAGGCGTCCGGGTCCTCGACGGACTGATCTGGAACCAGTGTCGACGACGAATCGAGTCGCCCCGCTTTGAGTTCCGAAAAGGGATCAGAATCAGGATCATCTTCACACCGCGGCAGATGCATGCCAAGGGGTTGAGGAGATTGGACGTAGGCACTGATGGGTAATGCCTGGATATGTCGGGGGGGGAATCGAAAGACAGAAAAGGGCGGTTGTGAGACGACCAGAGCAATGTCCTGTGGAGATTCCGGGTCGATGTCACATTTCTGGATGAGATTGTCGACAGACCGGCTATCAAGCACTGGAGACCCTAGCCAGGTGGCACCTGGGAATCGCCAAATTTTTGTCAGATAGAGAGCGCGGGGGACCATGGACATGGACATGGACATGGACAGTTCCTAGTTCCTAGGGCAGGCTTAGGCTCACCAGGATCTTGAAACCGCCTCGCGTTCGCGGGATATGACTTTTGATCGGGCTCTACCCAGACGAGGTTTTGCAGATAGCCGGCACAGTGTCTTCCACCCTTCTCACAGGGGGAACAGCTGGGTGCCTTTTCGTCACACTAGAAAAAGTGATCAATCAGCTTCAGCGTCTTCAGGCAAGCGATAGATGGGGGCAAAGGGTACAACCTTGACTTTGCGGGTTCGACAACTCCAGCAGCCCTATAATTTCCTTTGCGTTAGCTGACACTACTACCGGACTTTCCAGAAACACCACTCACGGTGAAGGTTTTGTTTCTTCCTACTTGCTTTCGGCGTGGCTTGGCGACGACTACCGGCGGTGGTGCCATGTCGGTGTCCCTTTCGCAAGGTTGAGGTATCAGGAAGAGGCGGCTGACGTGTCTGAGACGGGGGGTTGCTTCGCTGTGAGATGCTCTGCTCTTACGTTTCGTGCTTGGGTCGTTGATATATAGGATAGCAGTGCTCCGTCATGCAAAGACCAAAAACCGGGGTCTAGATGGAGTCTGAACCCCCTCGGCCTTGGACCCATTTATTATCTAGACTCTAGAATTATCCTAGTTGTGATTATTTCGCTGTCGGCTGCCAGCCCTGCTGAGCCCGCACCTCTACGCCGCCCGCGCATGCATCCCTCGGGTCTCCCCATTGGGGCTCTCGGGCGTCGGGTTCTTATCAAGGTTTCGCCAAAGTAGACAACTAACCAAAAGTGGGACAGTGGAAGTAAGAGTACTGTAATTACCGGATTCTAAGTAAGGTACTCCGAGTGTACTTCTTTGGCTCCCAACATCCTAACTCGTAGTTCTGGGTCCAGGAATGGGCACCTTGGCAGATACTCCCTGAGTACTCAGTACTCCATACTACAGAGGAGATAACGGCTGCCCAATACGGCGGATAGAGGATGTCGTCACCAATGGGAATTAGTGCCGAGGGATGATGCGCTTTAGTGCCGAGGGTGCCTGGGCCCTTCAGTGCAGCCCTCGGGATGCAAACTTCCAACTAGTCTTTTCCCGAATCGACTTGGACGTTTCAATGCACTGAATGCGGACGATCGCGAACCTTGAACTATCAGGAGAGAGACTGAAAATCATTGACATCCAAACATGCTGCCTTGGCCTCCGTGAAAAGCTAGAAAACAGCAATAACGTTGGGAGGCGTGGCGACACCACCGTAAGCGTGGAGAGGGGCGCTGGTCAGAAAGAATGACCAGCGGGCTTGCTGTTTGCAGACGGTCGCCAACCTTTCCAGGTTCCACAGCTCTCCGATCGGCATGCCCCAATGACTAAGGAGCCATTCATGCAGGCACTGTGAGTCTGACCCTGCGCCTTTCTCGCTGAACCTCATTGGCTCCACCTCGAAGCCCAGCGTGTCTCCGGCCACAGCGGCGAAATGGTGATTTCAGATCCATCTGGCCTACTTGATCAAGGATTCGACGCCAATGAAGGCGCCTTTGTCCATTGACGACTGCCGCTCTTCCAAACTGGCCTGCTGGTGCCACGCCGTGAACCTAGAACGGACGATGAGGATGTCGCCAACCTGAAATTGCGTTCCCTGATGTTCGGCGACCGCATCGTGCTCGTCCACGCTGATTGCGAAAGCGTCGTTGGCCGTGGCAGGAGGCTGTCCGGTCTGCTGTCGCCATCCATAATAGTCCAAGAGGACGCCTCGTCCGACGATCCCGCCACGTTCCACCCATTCTAGTCCGAGAATTGTTGGTCAGCAAAGTTACAAGTCTGCCTGAAATTACTTTGCTAAAAGGAATGCCTGACTGTGAATCCCTAGTCTCCCGTCATGTTGCTTCTCGTCGACGTCTCGGTGCTTCATGCCGTTGTAGTTGATTGAGAGCTGCTCTGTGTGTTAAAGGTGAGGACGTCGTCGTGGGCGCAGATCTCATATTCAGTGCCGGCGTAGCGCTCCTTGAAATCGATGATGTGATGCTTGAATGGCTCGCGGCCAGCCACAGGGACGTCGAAATGGTTGAGGCGCAAATCTAGTTGCACTGTGGTGCCTGCTTTGATTTCTTTGGAAGCCTCGAGAACAACGTCCGCAGTCAAAAGATTCAGCGCTGCTATCACGTTGGTCCACAAGTCCTGTCACCAAGCATGCAACTCACCCACTGCCCAATTCGTCGTCTTCTCCCCAAAGTCCCCAAGCATTGCCCTGAGGTTGTCCATCGACCTTGGGTAGCGAGTCGAAGTCTGGGTATTGAGTCATGCTGTTTGGTAGGTAGTATGATCGCGATATCTACGGTCTCTATTCAATCAAGGACCATTTTATGCTACCCCGGCTGGAGAGAGACTCGGCGACCGCGGGAAGGGAGGCGCTGTTGAATGTAATAATCCAGCCATCTCAAACTCCAGTGTGGTCAATTCCAATCTCCCCTTTCGAATTTCACCAAGATGCTTTTTAGTAACCGCTCGGTACACATCCTCCCGTTCAAGTTTGCCTGCCGCACCCACTTCGCTGTCGGTTGCCGCAGCCTCAGGCGGCAGGACGGCACTAATAAGAAGCGCCCCTCTTATGCTTCGGAATACCACAGAAGGCTAGCGTCTTCGGCCGATAGACTGGTGCTTCTCGCTGCATAGCTATTCATCTTATCGAAATGAGTTCGGCTAGGCAGTTCAGTCCATAACTCAATCCCTTGGAATGGACTGTCGCGCCCGTATCTTTTCCTGCTGCACCTGTACCTGTACCTCCTCGGTTGGCAGTTATCTTGGGAAGAGAAATCTACGTCTGTGCCGTCGATGAGAGATAAGACTTGAAGGTTGAATTGTCTGTCATGGTAGCACTCTACGCCTCCTAACAGAAAATGCCAGAAGTACCTAATTCCCTTGGGCTTATATAACCGCCACACTTTCCCTGGGTTACCCAGTACCTGAAACCCAACTGACAAAGATGGACTCCTCTGACGCTGCACCTTCGAAGAACTTGGCCCCTGTAGAGGCGAGATCCGCCGCTTCTAACCACAGTCACGAATGGACAAATACAAGCTCTCCCAACCATGATGCCGAGGCAGGCCTGCAACGAGACTTCTCCCTTTGGGGCGTCTTGAGTCTGTCGTGGAACGTTGTCAACATCTTTGGCTCCATCTCGTACATTTTCGTGGTCGGCTTTACCGCAGGTGGTCTCCCTGCTATATTCTACGGGTTGTGAGTCAGACCGATGCTCCAAAATCAAAAGGTGCCGCTGACATCTGGTTGCACGGTAGCATTGGCACCTGCATCGGGCTCACCTGCATTGTTGGCATTCTGGCAGAATGTGCATCCATCTTTCCCACGGCCGGGGGGGCATACCATTTTTCTACTTTTCTGGCCCCCGAGAAATATCGACGGCGTGTGGGCTATCCTCTTGGTTGGCTCAACTACCTTGCCTGGGTCTTCACCACTGCTGCCATTGCCTCGATCGCCAGCGGTCTGACCTACTCCTTGGTGGTGTTGACGCGACCTGGGTTTGCCCTGGGACCGAGATGGCAACTGTTTCTAGCCTACATTGCCTGGCTAATGGTAGCCTGGCTGACCAACTTGTACCTGATGAAAGTGCTCAGTGTCATCGAAAATATCGGGTGTCAGTACTTACACCCTGCCTCAAATATTCTCTCCAGTCCGGGTGACTAACTGATGCGACATAGTTATGGTCAGCGCGTTGGGCTTCATCTGCTTCGCCATCGCTTTACTTGCAATCTCTCCCAAGGCAAGTGCCAGCTTTGTCTTCGTGGACATCGTCAATGAAACAGGGTGAGTCGTTTGGCCTGTCAAACAGACTTCTTACGACCCTTCTCTCTGACTCGGCTGTTTGGCAGTTACTCAAGTAACGCCATTGCTGTCGTACTTTCATTGTACAACAGCATGGTCGCTTTCGTCTGCCTCGATGCACCTTGTCACCTGGCCGAAGAAATCGCAACACCCACCAAGGAGATCCCGAAAATCATCTGGCTTACCTGGGGGCTTCAGTCCGTGGTTGGCACCGTCTGGGTGCTGGTGGTGGCCTTCTCGGTGAAAGCAATCGATCCGATCATCAACACTCCCACCGGGTAAGCCAGCTCTCAATCGCGATCGAATGCGGCAGTGGCCATGCTCACACCCCGGCAGGGTCCCAATCCTTGAACTCATGCGCCAGTCGCTCTCCAGCAGTGGTGCAGCAATCGTTTTCAATCTGATCCTGCTGGCTACCTTTGTTATGGCTTTAATCAGCTCCATGATTACATCAAGCCGACAAGGATATGCCCTAGCGAGAGACGGAGGACTTTTCTTCAAGCACCAGTGAGAGGCACAAGATCATGCTGATTAGGCCGTTGACTGATAATGACCTAGCCTTACCAAAGTCAACACCAAATTGAACATACCGGTCTATTCCGTCCATCTGGCAGCCTTCATCCCGGTCCTGATGGGTCTGATGTGTGTTCAAACCCACTCCGCGGGTTCTGGTTCTGGCTGATTGAGATCCCCTATTAGATATCTCTTCTCCACGGAGGGGTTCAACGCCATTCTGGGTGCAGAGGCTGGTTTCATGCTGCTCAGCTATGGTGAGTAGATCTTCCATCCACCTTGACCGACCGATTTGGATTGACGGCTCACTTGTTATTTTCTCGCAGCTGCACCTGGATTGATGATGCTACTGTTCGGCCGCAATCAGCTACCGACAACAAAGTACAGCTTAGGACGCATGGGATATTTCTGTGCCGTTGTCTCGGTGCTATATGCCTTGCTCGCGAACTCTTTGGTCATGGTGCGTCCGAAGTTGTTTCACTCAGGAAGACTCAACTGATGTGTGCCACAGATTCCCGGCGTACATCCAGTCACAGCGACAAATATGAACTACACGTGTTTGATATACGGCGCTTTCTTTTTTCTCATGGCTTTCAATTGGTTTATCGATGCTCGAAAATCCTACAACCCTCCTTCATTTGTCGACTTTGTGGCGACAGTTGTCCCTGAGAACGATAGACAAGCGTATCTACCCGCTGGCACTATGGAGAAATTGGACATTGGAGCCACCGAGGCTGCACCTTCTCATCTTGGTTCAAATCGCTCTACCGCAATAGCAAGACTTGTATAGGTAAAAGTATTCAGCAATGAGACTAGGCTGGGACCTGACCTGGGATCGAGTTTGCCTATTCTTGGATATGGCGATCCCTTTCTAATGGATAGTGTCCAGGATCAGACCAGTGTCGACTAGGATTAATGCGGATTAAGCTGGTGGGATAGATGTTTTAATGCACTGGTTGCCGCACGCAAAGCAGGCTTATGTGCCCTTTCTCAAACTCGGATTGGAATTGGTAAAGAAGGGCGCGTTAAAGCTTTAAGGTGTAATCGTGAACATAGTGAAAGAATTGAGAAGACAGACTGGTTGTCATGCAAAGTAGCCTGTACCGAGATACTAAGGCTCTACCTCGATTGTATATTCGGAAAATTGTGTACCTAGGTGGGAGGTAAACAGCATGCCATAAGTGTACCTTGGCGTACCACCGCGATTTTAAGGGCCCCTCGGGCATGTAAGTTAAGGTACTCTTTAGCTGATGGACCGCCGGTCAACCATTAATAATCCTCCGTATTTATCGGCGCATTCACACTTTGACCCCCTCGACCAAGCAGGTAATTAGTAACCTGGAAGCTACTACTACTCCGTAGAAACGTAAGCTAAAAGCCGATCGTAAAGGACCTAGAAACGGTCCCCCCGAGGGTTACTAATTTTAAGTCCTAATTTAGGAGGACGGCGCGTACGAGGACTATAGGATAAATAGGACCGTTAAGGCGAGGGTGAGTTAAAGGGTGAGTGGAAAGGTGAGTAGAGATGAGAGGAGGGTGAGTCGTCGAGCGGGTGGGTTTTAAAGCGGCACGTTTTGGGTGAGGGCGACGCGAGCTGCGAGCAGTTTTTACTTTGCTTGAGCCGCTAATACACCACTGTTCGTGAGCTGCGATGCTCAAGTGCTGTGCGAGTTTCTCGGGAGTTTCTTTGAGATATGCCTGATAAGTATTGTAGACGGACGCCCTCTCTGTCGTGTTATATCCCCTCATCAGAGCAAGTGCCAACTGGTCGATCGAGGATTTGAAAACTTGCTGTTCGGCATCAGTCCAGAGCCGGCACTTCTCCTGGACAACGGCGGAGCAAATTTCATGTGCGGCCGAGACGAACGTTGATGCCGTCGTCGAGGCTGAGTCGAACATAGTCCCTTCCTGAAGCACCTTTGATGCACCAGGGCCCGCACCTGTCAACCTAACTTAATTGGTCAATACATGATCTCGCGAGGGGGGCGTGTTTTGACCCGTCAAGATTGCTACTGGTGAAGGGAGTGATCTTTGCATAGGACCTTCATTCTTTTTTGTTCATTTGGTTGAAGGATTTCTGGATGGCAAGTGAAACATGAACGTACTTAACGGCAAGTATGTCGTTATCGCCCAGCAAGTTGACCGTCTTCAGGTTTTTGTCGCGCCATTCCAGGATGTGTTCTTCAACCAAACCCTGCCGTGTCTTATCCGACGAAACATTCTTTGACCCAACGGTCATGAAGGGATCGTCAGCCAATGAAAAGTTCTTCGTGATTACTTCACGCCCATGGCCGATGATGACACCTTTGTATCCCATCGATTTCAGGGAGTCTCGAGTCCGAGATACTTCCGTTTCGTTCTCGCCAGCGCAAAATATGTTATAGAACCCATGTTTCCAGAAAATCCTCAAGAGGGGATTGCGGTCAAGTTCCAGTACGAAGGATCTGGACTCGGTGACTCGTTTTGCAAACCGGAAAGCAGAGCCTCTGATCCCAGGGGAAGAGATGAGTTTGTAAAGAAGCCAGGATCGAAATACCTGAGAGGTGCCTAGGATGGACAAAGGTGGAAGGCTCAGATTTGACCGCCTTGAATCACTTGACTGACGCCGCAAGTGGGTTTTAGACGCTCGACCGACAGAGAGATGCCTGCAGTCATCCTCAAGAGTACTTGGAGAGCACCACGGATTTCCACGGCGTTTCTTGGGCTTCAACGTCAAGTTTCGCAATTTGGCCAGCTATGATAATTCACCATGACGAATCCCCATGGCATGTGATCTCGAAGATTCCGATCCGACGACACCTCAAATGCCCTGGAATTTCTGGAGTTCATATACAGAGAAGACGGTAGGGCAGGGTGGAGGACTCTCCGTGACCAAGGAGATAAGGGTGCATTTGCCTCTCACAACCCCTCAGCCCCACGCTAAATCTCGCCTGATACGGAGTATTTCTCCATCAAATATCAGATTTCGCTCGGCACAACCAAACTCCACATGGATCGCAACTGATTTAAGTGCACACCTTCATCAAGCAGATTTCAGCAAGAAATGAAAAGCAAGGTAATGCGTCGGGTAGGGATGTAGATGTCGGTGTGCCATAATTGAATTACTAGACTCCTATATCCTAATTGTCGTGCCCGGGACATAATCACCCATAAATCCATCGATGTTGCTGTTGAGTTGAGCGATAAAGGGGGGAGACGCTGATGGAGTTGAACATTGAAGAAATCAGGTTTCAAATGACGAGTCACGTGACAATACGGAAGAGCATTCGCGCTCTGCGCCACCGTACTTTCGTCTCAAGTCGTTTCAAGTTACGCCGACACTTGACCCTCGTCGCATCTTTATATCACCTCTGTCTTTGTTCATCTCCTCCCTCACAACCAGGGCCCGGAGAAAGCCAGTCACTGGAGAGGGTTGTCTCCCGAGATTCCACGATGCAGAATTCTAGGCAGGCCGCCAATCCCCTGCGCCCATACTACATTCCTCCATCCATCGGAATAGACTCACCCCCCAATGCCACCGCAGGCACCTCCAAGCCTTCGTCAGGACCGGGGTTTGGCTTCCGAGACCTCGATTATTCCGACTACATTTCCGAGGGCTCTCCTTCAATACCCGGGTCGATCAAGTCCATCTTCGACCAAGCGTTGTGGAAATATACGAGTGTTGTGATATCCCAGCCGTTCGAAGTTGCGAAGCTCATCCTCCAAACACGGGTTGCACAGGAAGAAGAGGATGAACCGCGGAGGAGACACAGCTATGATGCCGAAAATGGAGGAGAAGGAATTGATGAATATGACTATGGACAATCTTCCGACGACGAGCCCAACTACTTTACGCCCAATTCGCCCTTTGAACATCCCACATCCAGTCGTTCACCTCGTCGCGGGAGGCGCGGAAGGCCTCCCCGGGAGCCTCTATCACCTCGACACTCCGACCATAAACAACACGCAGATGGGCGAATCCATCTGAAGAACCCTCATTCCCTGATTGACGCACTCTCATCTTTGTCTTCGAGCGGTGGAGCTCTGGCAATGTGGCGTGCGACCAATTCGACGTTTATCTACAGCATCCTGGTTCGAACCTTGGAAACATTCTTCCAAAGTTTTCTGGCGGCGGTGTTGGGCATGGCAGAGAATGACATTCTGGTTCCAACCTCATCTGGTTCCATAGCCGATCCATCTATACTGGCCTCGACGACTCCGGTAGCCACGATTTTGATTACCACTGCCGCCGCTGCAATGTCGGCGCTGGTTCTCGCACCGATTGATGCAGCAAGGACCCGGCTGATCCTCACGCCGTCCGACCAAGAACCTCGGACCCTCCTCGGAACGCTACGCAGCCTGCCCAGCATGTACCTAATCCCCGGACACCTTATCCCGATCACCTTCTTTACCTCGACCCTCCCGACGTTGATTTCCGCCAGCACACCCGTTCTTCTGAAATCATATCTCGGTCTGGATCCAAACATGAATCCCGCGAGTTGGAGCCTGGCAACCTTTGCCGGCTCCGCCCTCGATTTGTCCATCAAGTTTCCTCTCGAGACGGTCCTCCGTCGCGCGCAAATCGCAACGTGGACGTCTCCTGCCCACATGCCGCCATCGACATCCTCCAAACGAAAAGCAACTACGACCATCGTCCCGGTGCCACAATCTTATCGAGGGATCCTGCCTACCATGTGGAGCATCACGCGAGAGGAAGGATACTCGGAGTCGTCCAAGGACAAAACTGCAGCACTGATGGGCAAGGCGCCGAGAAGGAAGCGCAAAGGCCAAGGGATTGAAGGGTTATACCGTGGATGGCGAGTCGGGTTTTGGGGCCTGATTGGCGTCTGGGGCACATCTTTTGTCGGCGGGCTCCAGAGCGGCACTGAGGCTGCGGCTAGCGGTGGCAAATTCTAGCGATCTGCTCGGAGCCTGAGGATGTCGACAACGTGAAGGATTTATGCGTGGGCTGGCTCGGCGACGGAGGACCAGATTGCAAGGCGTTTCGGGTGCTTTTCGAGATACCCCCCTACTCCGTACTTTTCCGTTATGACCGTGGGCTTTTGAGATTCGTTGCATTGTAAAGTCGCCCATTGTGCCGGGTCCAACGTCCAACGTCCAACGCCCAGCGTCCAGCGTCCAATGCTTCGAACGCGAAGCAGCACATTACAGGTAGCGAGGCTAGAGGCTGGCTGGCCAATAGCAGCAGGCGGATTCGGTGGCCTGATGTGCTAGTTGTGGCTAGTGTGGCTAGTTGCGGCTAGCGTGCCGAGTCTGGGCGCTGTGATGATATTTTCCATTCGCGACTGCCGCACCCCCCCCTCCGCCAAGCCCGATTATCGGATATCTGGCGTGCGCACCCATCTAATCTGATAACCTCAAATTTCATCTCCTTCTCGCCAACGAGCATCTCTTCAACCTCAACCTCCCTCTACAACTCCCACCACCTCTGCTGATTCCCACCCTCACCCTCCAGGTCTTTGGCATCTTGCCCTGCCCTCGACCTGTTTCCACACCGACGCATCGCACCCGCCATCCAGGTGCCCTGTGACCCTAAGCCTGTCCAGGTCCTCCAGTCGGGTATCAGCTGATCTCTATGACACACCAACATCGAGCTTAGACTTGACCCTTGACCCTCGGCCAATCTCGGACTCACCCAAACTGCCCACGCAACATGGCCTCCAACGCCGCATCACCCACGGCGACCTCGACGGCCTCGTCGTCGGTTGACATCAAGCCTATTCTTTCCCGACAGCCCTCTCTCTGCATGAAGCCCATCCAGGACATCCCCGCCGCGTCCCCCACGTCGACCCCCTCGTCGGCCCCATTGTCCCTCACCAGCAAGGAATGGATTATTCCTCCGCGCCCAAAGCCTGGCCGCAAACCCGCCACCGACACGCCGCCCACCAAGCGCAAAGCCCAGAACCGCGCTGCCCAGCGGGCGTTCCGGGAGAGACGCGCGGCGCGAGTGGGAGAGCTCGAAGAGCAACTCAAGCAGATCGAGGACGAGAATGAACACGAACAGGAGGGCCTGAGGACGACAATCGGCGACCTCGAAAAGGAAGTCGAGCAGTACAGGGCCGACCTCGCCAGCTGGATGGATCGCTGCCGAAGGCTGGAGGCCGAGCTCGTCACTCTCAAATCTTCCAAGCCGACTGCACCAAAGTCTAGTGAAGCTGGTACCTCCTCGACCCCCCAAGCTCTCAGTTCTGCCGACCCCGAGGCCAACGATGCCGCGGTTGGCTGTGGGGGTTGCACCTTGGATACCCGGTGTCAATGTATCGACGACGCCTTTCAAGCAATGGGCGGTGAGGCGGCTACCAACAGCCACCAGCACGAAAAGCGACCCCATTCTCCAGTGCATATCGTCGCGGAGAAGAGAATCAAGCTGGAACCAAAGGAGAGCCTAGAAATCGACTTTACAGCCGTCTATTCGTCTTCCAAGTCCCTCCCTAGCCTCACCAGGCCAGAAGACCACTCGCCGACATCGGTTGTCGCTGACCCTTGTGGCTTTTGCTCCGATGGCACGCCGTGCATCTGCGCCGAAATGGCAGTAGAGCAAGAACAGGCCGAAAACCAAGCTATGGCAGCAGTGAGCCTGCTCAACAGACCAGCAGCAGCAGCACCACCACCATCAACGGCATTGAATGCCTCCAGACAACTAGACCAATTCACCCCTCCGCCCTCTGAAGGCGACGTCTCCATCTCCCTGCCCACAACCGCCCCCCCATCAGGCTGTGCTTCGGGCCCGGGAACGTGTGCCCAATGCCGCGCTGACCCAAACAGCACTCTGTTCTGCAAGTCCCTCGCCGCCTCCCGTGCTCAATCGTCCGGCAGCGGCAGCAGCACCCCGGTCGGGTGTTGCGGCGGGAAAACCCCCGGTAGTGGCTCATGTTGCCAGAGCCAAGCCAATACACCACAGAGTGGCAACGTGGCGCTACCATCGCGCACCACCCGGTCTCGTCGGACCGCCGTGACACATTCTCCGGTTCCGTCCCGCCTTCCGCCACGAGCAGGCGTCACGCTGACCTGCGCCGATGCGTATACCACGCTCAGCCGCCACCCAGCCTACGAGCGGGCGAGCGGAGATATTGCCGCATGGCTGCCGAAGCTGCACGCCAGTGACTCCAAGAACACCACCACGGTGGGCCGGCCGGCTCTGGAGATTGATGCTGCCAATGTAATGGCCGTGTTGAAGGACTTTGACCGACGGTTCGGGCAGAATTGTTGACTCGATGCGAGCATTCGTGCATCATGAGTATGAGGATGAAGATGAGTACGAGATGATATTTATGATGATGAGGAGATGAACTCATATGAGTGGTGGAACCGGACCAAGATGTGCTTGCTGCTATCCCATGAATATCCATTAGTATGGATATGGAGATGCCCCGATACTGTTCCATATAGCACAGGAAGAGGCTTGTGCTTGGTGCCTTGGCTGACACGAAGAGCTCTACACTACACACAGGTGTTTAGCCCGTGGCCCATACATGCGTCCAACCCGCCATCTCACAGCAGGTGTTCGGGTCTCGCAAAGACATGCAAGGTCGCGCGTTGTGCAGCGGAATGCAATACAGCACAAAGACCACAAATCTACCTGCGACCCATCGAACCGTCCTGCGTCATCAATGGGCGGGGAGGGACGCAAGGAAGGTGGCAAGTGCCCTGTGTACCTGCCTCCATTGGGTACCAAAAGGCTGGAACGTGGAGATTCGAAAGCAAGATGGGATGGGATGGGAATGGAGCGACGGAGAGCTCTTCCCGCACTTACGCACGTACATGCGCGCACTGTATCCTGGCCCTTGTCCAGATTATCAAGGTCAGAAGCTTCTACACGCGCGCGCGTGTGTGTGTACCAGCCAAACAGAGCTGTGTGTTTTGTGCCACCTGCCAACAACGCGAAGAGAGGACAAAGAGAGAGAGAAGAGAGAAGAGAGAAGAGAGCCGAGCCGAGCTCACATATTGATGAAGAGACCATTATTTTGCTGGTTGCTTGTTGCTGGTTGCTTTCGTAGCTGCAAACCAGGCCGTCTGAAAAGGAAGGGAAAAAAAGGGAAACCCCCAAAAACAATACCACATGACCCAAAAAAGGAAGAGATGACGGGTACTTTCCTGAAACCGGAGTCCCCGGTCTCGATCGATTGTATATACGAAATACCCAGTTCATATCAGTGTCTAGCAGGCAGATTTGCGATATAGACAGGCCAGGCCAGGCCAGGCCAGGGACGGAACGGATATATGGGAAGGATGGTATGGTATTTAGTCCTCACGGCGCAATAATCTCAGGGTGTGAGATGGCATGGCATGGCATGTCCTGGTATGGACGGAATTGATGGCACTGGCCAGCGCCGACAAGAGGGAATTCGAGAGATGGCATGGGCCCACAATACGGGATTCGAGAGATGGGATGGGATGGGATGGGAAAGTAAAGGAATGGAGGAAAGGTGTGCAAGGGTGTTTGTTTATATTAAGTGTAATGAAATGCCATCTATTCCATGACTTGAGATGAGTACCACCGCCTTCGTCCCATCGTCCAACTTCCCATCCCATGAAATGAAACCCATGTTATTATTCCCGTAGACCGGACCTAAATATCTTCTTGACCATGCATGGCACGCACGGCTGTCCTCAAATGAACTGCGCCTCGCAGGAAAAAGATGGGTAATCGTTACCGTCCATTCATCACCCCCACCACCATTCCCTCACAAGAACAAGATTAGTAGCGTGTATGGTCTATTCCTCAACTCCACCACCATCCCGTCGCAAGCTGCCATACACCACCTCTCCTCCCAGAAGAGCCGACTGCCGGGCTCGTCAGTGTGTACTCCCACGCCAAGGCGCCATCGATGAAAAGCGAGAACTTGAGCAAGCTCTTCTGGATCTCGCCGGCGAGATTTTGAATCTCGACGACACCGACTTTACTGTTCCCGTCCGGGAGATACTTGATGGCGACATCTTGCTCGTCCGTCTGCTTGAACGTGCGGAAGGGGAGGTAGAACATACTCAGGGGCCCCGTGGAGAATTCGTGAGGGCCAGATTGGGGATCGCGGTCATAGACGATGTTGGGTTTAGGCTTGGGTTGATTGGGGTTGGGAGGGCTAGGTATTTGGGTTTTGGTTTTGGTTGCGTCCACGGGGACGGTGGCGGTGAAGTCGACGATGGGAGGAGGGTAGCGGATCGCGGCGAATTCGTGTCGATCCCCAGAGAGGATCACAACGCGAACGCCGAGGTCGCGTTCAGCGGCGTGCATGGCGGCGAGGATCTGCGAGCGTTCGTGCAGGAAGCCGCCCCAGGTATCGGATGTGCCGAAACGCCAATTTTTCGTGAATGGAACCGAGGAGGTGATGATTTTCCAGTGGACTTGTCGGGGCTCGGGTGTGGCTAGGAATTTTAGAAGGGATGCCAGTTGGGCGGCACCTAGCATTGTGGGATGTGATGATTGGTTGGAAGACCCAGGGGATGATAGAGAGAGAGGTTTGGAAACCGACGTCGGGGCAGGCTCAGGATCGGTGCGGTACCGTCGAGTGTCGAGCATGAAAAATGATGCGGGGCCATTGGAGAACTGGAAGTAGGTGGTGTTCCCCTCCGATCCGGTCAGAGAGCCAGGTGGAACGGGTGGATTGACCGAAACATGGTAATGTAGGAAAGGATCTGATGCAGCTGGAAAGGGGTCTGTGTCGTTTCCTCCAGACCAATCATTCGCAATTTCGTGGTCGTCGAGGGTATGGATCCAGGGAATCGAGTCAAGACCCGGCAATGTCCATGAAGGGGACGCGTACACGCGGCGATATTCTTCTCGGTAGTGCGAGAGCGACGATGACAGCCGCAGTGGCACGTCGACGTAAATGAAATCTCCCAGGAAGAGCATGAACGATGCTGGCGATGGCAGAGACATGATGACTTTGGAGAGGTGTTCGAAGCCGTGTATCGCGAGAGCGTGAGCTCCTACCCTGTATGGAAAGTTTGCTTTGATGCATGACGACGTGAGAAAGGTCAGGCTATTCGCGGCCTCGGAATAGGGGGACGGCGCCGTGATAAACGTGCCGGACAAGCTGTTCGAGATCGAGTAAATGTACTTTTTGGACGGCTGAAGTCCTTTGAAGACGGCTGGATACGTGTAATCGGTATCTGGTCCCAAATAGTAGATTGTATCGGTTGTTGTCCAGCTCGTTTTGTCGGCCGGCGACAGATAGATGTACAGGGGAAGCTGGGCGGCATCCGGCTCTCTGATCAACACTTTGGCAGAGGTAGAATCAACATAGCCCACCCGACTGAAGCTTAAGTCTTTTGAAGGATATAGGAGTGGTCCTCGAAAGATCAGGTCGAGGGTGAAGATTGCCAGAATTATGTTGAAGGCGATAGTAATGTAGCTCCAGCGAGGCTGTCGCCAGGTGGGAATGCCAAAGAGGAAGACCTGAAACGCTGATTTCTCTTCATTGTATAAAATAGGTTCTTCCTCATTATCGTATGTTTCATCTTCATCCTTAGTCGCTCCATTTTCGTTCGATTGTGGGATGCGTGTTGGGATTGCTTCGTGCGTGGCAGGCCCGCCCGTGCTGAAAGCCTCTGAATTCCCAAAGATGCATAGGAGATAGACGGCGACAGCGGCTAGTATCAGGGGAGGGAAATGATGACCCGGTATCTGAGAAGGAGATCAGCATGTCTCTTGAAGACGAGGCGGTCTAGACTGCATACCCATCGGAGAAAAACATAGGCGGACAATCTAGCGACTGTGGAGCTGGTGGCAGCAATGATCTCGGGTGTCGAAGGCATCTTGAGGTTTAGGAGGTGGTGCTCACTGCCTGAGCAGCGAGGTGTTGAATCAAATCACATTGTATTGCGAGAGTTGGGTAAAAACAAGAGAGAGACGGTGAAATGAAGTAATGGAGTGACGAAACAGGCTTCTGCTGCAATGGCATACAATGACGCAGTTTGGCTGCATTTGGTCTAGCGTCTAGTATTGTATTGTTTCGCATTTGTTTCGCATTACTTACCTATCTAGGTAGGTACCTAGGTAGGTATGAACAACAACAGCCTTGCGAGGGCATGCGGGCTCTTGAAGACCTCCCTTCTCCGCAGTCTTGGTTCCTTGTTGCGGCCGTCTGCGCTTCATGGATCGCAGGCAGTGCAAGTATCACACAAGTCGAGAAGTAGAACACTGTTGTCAAGCCCCGACAGTCACCCGGGCCAACCCCTGACCCATCCGCACGATGGCCGCCGTATCTCTCAACGTCTTCATCCCCATGCACAAGCCCATACAATAGGCCCACATCCAGCACTCGCCCTCCTGCGGCAACGCATCCCAGTACTCCCAACCCATGACTCCCCCGAACGTCGGGTACTTTTCCATCAGCATGCTCAACACCTCAGCCGACACCTCAAGCGGCACATAACCACTGCCTCCATGTTTCGGATTCGTCAGCATGCCTGCAACAACCTTCTCCGCCGGCCATCCGTTGCGCATGATTTGGTCGTATGCGTCCGTGGTGTTTATTCCTCCCCACCCATTGTAGAACTGTGCGTTGTACCAGGCGATGCTGCTCCCTCGAGCTGCCTCGAGTTGTCGATGATCGAACCCCGACAAGTGTGGCAAGCCGGCTATCAGTGCTGTCGCGACTGGTGCAAGGGTGATGATGAAGTCTCGGCCGAAGTCGGCTTTGAGCCGGTCGATCAAATGTATGATTCCGGGCAGTGACATTTCCTCCTCGACATCCAGATCGAGTCCGTCTAGGCTGTACTGTCTGATGGTGTCGCGCAAAGGGATGTAGTAGCTTTCAAACCTGGCGTATGGAACATCGGTCCTGGACTCGGAGTAGTCTAACCTCGCAAACGAACCCTTGGCAGCACCGCCGAGCATGCCCATGACTTTGATTCCCGAGTCCTGGAGCACAACGACCTCATCCCAAAGTTGCGTGTATTTATCATGGCTGGGTGGGTCATCGTTTAGTGTGAGCTTGCTTGGCTCCCAGTTGACGTGGAAGGCGGCGAGGATAACGTGCGTTGCGCCCGAAGGGTTGGTGATGAGCGGGAGTAGTGAGATGTATTCATTGTTGTGGTGATAGGTTTGAAAGTAGCAGACTATTCGCGGTTTCCAGGAGGGAAACGGGAGTCTTTCGATTGGAGGCATTGTGCCATGAATGACTGGACAGGCTAACACATGAACATGGGTGAGTCGAGGTGAAGGGTGTCAGTGAGAACTGGACTCAACCTCGATATGCGGTTGGACTGGAGACCCCGGGCACCCAAAGCACGTCGTGCGTGGCGAATATCAAATCCCACCAGTGGCCGCTGTGGCCCAAGTAATGCGATGGATTGATACTGGCAAATAGCGGAGGCAAGCGGTGAATATCCTGCTCCTACTAGACTTAGGTACTAGTAGCACGGAGTACGGATTATGTAATAACCGGTCCGGGGCGCCGGCCTGGGCGCCAAGGCATGGGAAGCCACTAGTACTACTAAGTACTCCGTACTCCGCGCCGCTTTAAAATCTAGCTGTATACGTGCTCGATCCGCTCTCTGTTTATCTCGACTCACCCTTCCCCTTTTACCCTCGTCGTGACGGTCTTCCTCCCGAATTTACCTGAGCTGTCCCGTGCATATTTTAAACATCTCAGCCCATTCTTCTCAAAGCCTAGAATTCAAACCACTGCTCAAGAGCCATCTTCGCCGCGTCGATATCAGGTTTCAAACCATCTTCTGCTACCCAAGCAACCACCCCATCCGGTCGAATCAACAAGGCACTGAGCTCGCGACGGTCCTCGGTGTCCACTCTAAGATAGTCGACTCTAGCCTCGTACTTCCCACCAATGATCAAGTCTCTGAGCGTCGCGTCATCATTAAAGTCGAGAAGCAATCCCCGGCCGCCTTCTAGCTTCGAGCCCAACCTCGAGCCGTCGTGCAGCTCGAAATCTGGCGCGCTACAGCCAACGAGTGGGTGTGTGTGTGCCTCGCTATCGCCAAGCTTGTATCTCTGCGACATACCGTTGACACGGTCGATAAACAGGTTGGTCCCGTCAGTAGTGTCAATGAGATCGCGAATCAGTCCCTGGACTGCTGCACCGTACAAGTCGGGCTGCAGCATCAAGACCTGCACGCGTGTCCACTCAAGCACCCCAGCCCCGATGGGATGTCGCTCGCTCTTGTAAGTGTCGAGCAGCGCCAGGTCTGCTAGAGCCGCGCGAGTATCCGACTCCTGTCGGAGCGTTGCTGCCAACTTCCAGCCGAGGTTCATAGCGTCACCCAGTCCAGCGCCCAGACCCTGGGCCCCGATTGGCGAGTGGATATGGGCGGCATCTCCGGCGAGGAGCACGCGGCCCTTCCGGTAGCTTGTCGTTTGCTTGCATCGGTCGGTGAACGTGGAGGCGAGATGGATCTTCGTGATCTTGTTGTCAGTCTTGCCTGACGTGCGGTTTAGGACGTTTTGAATGTGCTCCTGCGTGATCTCCTGGGTGCGGTCAAAGGCACCGTCGTCGAAGTCCATCAGGTACAAACAGTCTGGTGCTATGATGTACATTCCTGTTTTGGTATGGTGGAACCCCGGCTTCACGTTCTCTGGGTGCTCAAAGTCGCACTTGACCGCATAGCCGGTGAATCTGGGCTCTGTCCCAACAAAGTTGAACCCCGCGGCCTTGCGGATAACACTTCGTCCGCCATCGCATCCCACGAGCCACCTTCCGCGGAAATATTGGTTTCCTCCAGCTTCGACGGTGACAGTGCCACCCTCCTGTTCCGCGATTTTGGTAACAGGATTGCCCCTGAGAATGGTGACGCCCAAGCTCTTAGCACGCTCAGTCAGCGTTGTCTCGAGGAGCTCAATGGTCGTAGGGCCGGGCAGCAGAGCCGGCCCAGGGACACGGTACTTCCAGCGTCCCAAGTCCATATTGTTGGCGTTAAGCATGATACCAGCGAAGTGGCCGCCGAATTGGAACCCAGCCGTCTTCTCAAAGGACCAGGGCCTCTTATCGAGGTCGAAGAGCTTGCCCAGAAGCCCACGCCGGTACAAGGCCTCGACCGACAGCGTGTTCAGGCCTCGCCTGCCCAGCGGTGCGGCCTTCCAGGGTGAATCGGGCTTGAGGTCTCGCTCGAGGACCAGCACAGAGGCATTCGCGAGCCCTAACTCACAGGCGAGGAAGAGTCCGATAGGACCTCCACCGGCGATGATGACATCGTAGAGCTTGCTCATAGTGGTGAGTCGCCCACAATTCTGTTCGTGGGGCTGAGAGTGGTTGGCGACTTTCTTGACTAAACACCCTGTGCACTATCAACAGAATGCAGTCTGTTGGACCTTGGTCGGTGCTGTGCAAAACAGGGAAGATAGGTATTGGGGCAACACTGCAAGAGTGTCAAGATAAAGGCGATATAAGTAGGCAACTTTCTTCAGTGCGCAGTCTCGGGCTTTTAACGTGGGCAGGAGGGGAGGCCCATGAAGCTCGGGGCCGCGTCGGAAAGATCTACTTCCCGAAGGCAGCAGCGTCACACTGACCTTATCTAATATCAAGGCATAAAGTACGGATACCCCGTATGGCCTTGCTTGTCGAGGTTTGGCTCGTTTCGACACTAATCTCAGTTCAATTGCTCCATACCAGTGCCTGAGATCAGCTCTTGAGAATGATAGTAAAACCATCATGTTAGTTGACCATTGAGGAGCGAATCAGTCGCTGTGGTAAACTTCCAAGTAGTATCTTGGCTTCGGGCTAAGCCAAAGGGTCTTGGGCCGAACGTCTGGGGCTTGGGCCTGGTCCGACTTTTGGCCTTTTGCGCTCAACCCTCCTTTGCAAAGGCTCACGCCGTGATGCTCATTGGGCGACGATCACCGTCTCCATGTTCTACTGTGGCTTCCTCTGGATGCTTAGAGATCTCTTGTTCGTGCCTGGAAATCATCTTGCTCATGTCGGGTTGAATTACTAGGCATGCGGCAGTGCCCATCGCCAGATCATGCCCCATGGTGAATGAGCACGGACTGACAAGAGCGACACCTGAAAAGAAAAATGCAATAATTACCATCAGTACTGGCTTAATGGACTTCATACTAAAAAGCTCCTGCTTTGGCGGTAGGTTTGACATTCCTTGGAGCGCCTGAACATTGGTCAGTCTCAATGCCAGCGTCTCATCCGACAGAAGCGATAACAGCTCCCGCCGCTTCAGGTCATGTCCTTGTTCTGTCGGCCGCATTTGTTGAAGTCCCTGCCCTGAGCCGAACCCCTCACGAGCGGAGATCAGTCTCCGCCAGTCTACGTTTTACCCTCGGATGACAGCCGAATGCAACAAAATCTTGATGATGCTTCTGACCGTGATTGCGCTTGTCATTTTTTTTCGTCCCTCTTACCATTGTAGGGGACAATGACCGCCAAATTAGAGACGTTAGCATAATCGACATACTTCTTTCACGTGTTCAACCGAGTTTTCATCTGAGACGTCTTTAGGGCCGAAAAAGTAGGTTCCCGGAGGATAGACAGCCCAATGGACTTCAAATGCCGAAGAAGTCGCTAACCGGGGGACTTAATGTGCCTGATGAAATACACCAGCTGTTTTCTTCAGACCTGCATCTTTGATTTCCTGTCGATCGAATTATCGAGCTGATCAGTTTACCAGCATTATTGACAAGGTAGAAGATCTATTGTCGAAATGACAGCCACTACCATGAAAGCTGCTCGATATCATCCCGTAAGTCCGTCCTCGACGGCGAAAATGGTGACAACTAATGGAGTGTACAGGATACAAACCAGTGCACGATAGATAACATACCAATTCCAAATTTCTCCGAGAATGAGATCTTAGTCAAGGTCGCCTCGGCAGGCCTCTGCCACTCCGATCTAATGCTTTTTGACGGATCAATTCCCGCAACGGAGCCGGTAACAATGGGCCACGAGGGTGTGGGCTACGTTGAGAAACTGGGTGCGAAGGTCTCGGGTTTTAAACCTGGTGACCGCATTGGGTTTCTTTACATTAAAGGGGTCTGCTGTGAGTAATCTGTACCAAGTCACTGTTCTAGCCCGTCCTAACCATCACGAAGTCGAGTGCGATGGGTGTCTCGTACACAATCTCAATTGCAAATTAGGCACAGCGGTAATCCAAGGGTTTCAGTGCGATGGCTTTTTCGCCGAGTACGCCGCAGTAGATTACCGCAACGCCATTATTCTCCCTGAAAACCTTAGTATGGAGACTTCAGCGCCGTACTTTTGTGCCGGTATCACAGGTAACTCTTGACATCTCTTTCTGTCATGTATCGTTCATATACTCATGGAGTGATGCAGCTTTCCACGGTGTTGATTCTTGCTCGCTGAAACCCGGCCAGTGGATAGTCATTGTTGGTTGCGGGGGTCTCGGCCAGATGGGTATTCGCTTCGCGAAAGCTATGGACCTAAAGGTTGTTGGCCTTGATATCAATGATGAAGTGCTCATCGCAGCAAAAGAAAACGGAGCGGACGTAACAATAAACAGCAGAAACTCAGACTTCGAAAAACAAGTGAGAGACGCAACAGGCGGAGGTGCCGATGCTGCTGTAGTCTTTAGCGCCGCACAAGCAGCTTACGACAGCGCCACAAAAGTCCTCCGTATCGGCGGCATTCTGATGGTGATCGGATTGCCAGCCAAACCCATTCAATTCTCCGCCTTGGAATTGATGAAAAAGCTATATCAGATCAGGAGTGAAAGTACAGGCCCTCCACAGCAAATGCCTCGAGCTCTTGAGTTCATCTCAAAGCACAACATCAAGCCGAAGGTTGAAACATATAAGCTTGAGCAAATACATGAGATGATTGACCTGATGAAGACTGGCAAGTCCAAGTCAAGAATGGCCGTGGTATTCTGAGGTTGACATCTATCTGTCAAGTGCTGTTAACGAAGCGTGAGCTGTGAAAGTTGTTGAAATCATTCAAAGATGATGGACCTATAAAACCTGAGACCGATCTAGACTTTCCTAGTGTTCTCAACGTCTGATTAAATTAGTCTTCTTCTTTATGAGATTCCAGACGGGATAGCCGACCCAGAATTAGCCTGGTCTTTATGCGTCGCCTCCTAGTCAGATCACCCAACGGTGAACATTCGCCGCTCCCACCACCCGGTTCCACAGACATCGGAGCCAACCGGTTTAGCATTTTACCTTTTCACCTGCTCTTGAACTGCCTCTACTTCAGTTCTCCACGCAACAATCCTATTGACACATCAGAGGCATCATGCAAAACCGAACAACGACGGGCAAGCTGTCAGAGTCGGAAGGGCCCGCGCTTGTTATCCCAATTCCGATTCTTCAAGATCTAGTTACTTCCTCGGTGAAGCGACATGGAGACAAACTTGCGATGGTGTGTAAGCACCAACCAGCAGACCTGCTTCGCGTGGTACAGAGCTTCACGAGCAGTGAGCAGCGCAAGGGGAGCCCACCATATCTCCAATGGACACACGCTCAACTTCAATACGGCGCCGATCTCCTGGCCCACGGGTTGATTAAGAACGGTCTTGAACCCGGTGCAACTATTGCGGTGCTACTTACAGGACGAGTAGAATTCCACATGTTACTGCGTGCATCTATCAGGTTGAAATGTCCGTTTACGCCAATAGCGTTGAGATCCTCCCAGAACTCCAAGGAAATCAGACACATGTTAACGCTATCGGGCGCCAAAGCCGTTGTTGTGGAGGACGCCTCGGTTGCTGAGAGCCTTGAACGGAACGTCCCTGATCTGATGCACGACATGCAAGTCAAAATCATGGCTGGAGGGGAATCCAGGGCTGATGGCTATCTTTCCCTCGAGGAAATCGTTACAGTAGCCGCCTACGACGAAACCTTTGACCAGCAAAATGAAGCACTTAGTCTTCTACCTCGTCATCTTGACGACATTGTCTTTATTTGGTTTACATCGGGAACAACTTCACTCCCCAAAGCTGCGCCCCATACCAACAGGTCGCTCACCTGCAATATCAGATCGTGGGAAGAAGCATTCAATCTGGACGATAAAAGGGCCTGGCTTCATCTTCTCCCGATGAACTCTATCGTTGGTAGTTCATGGACACTGGCATATCTCATCCCAGGCGGAAGTGTGACGCATGTCAACTATAATTTCGACGTCCAATCGATCGCCAAGGCAATTCACTCAGGAGAATACACAGATATGCTTACGGTCCCATCTATGGTAGACCTGCTGGCTTTCGCCCCTTTATTGAATGAGCCGTCCAACAGGGGCATTGATCACGTTATTATCGGTGGAAGCAAAGTTCTACGCTCTCATGTCGAGAAAACTTTCAATATGATCAAATGCAAGCGCTTTAGCCCATTCTTTGGCATGACAGAAGGCACATCAGTATGTTCAGAGACTCTGTATGAGGTGCCGGAGACAGATCCTATCTATGCGGGCTATGCCAACCCAGGAAGCAAAATAAGAATCTGTGCTCCAGAGACGACCAATCCCCTACCAGTAGGAGTTCCTGGTGAATTAGTGCAAGGAGGTCTGCAAAAGATTGTTAGATACCTTGGAGATCAAGGAAAAGAAAACTTTTTCGTTGAAGGTGAAGAAACATGGTTTCGATGTGGCGACCAAGCCATCATGCTTGAGGATGGAAGAATTGCGATTGTAGGAAGATACAAAGGTCATCCGCAAATTTCGACTAAATCTTGAACAATGGAGCTAATGACTGTGCAGACATGATCATACGAGGTGGTATGAACATTGCCTCAGCTGCTATCGAAGCAGTGATATCTGAAGGTATGGGTATAGATGTAAGTCTGGCAAAATCTCACAACAGAATACATCTCACAAGACACCTCCTAGTCTCAAATTATCGGAATTCCAGATGAAGTTGCAGGAGAGGTTCCTGTTGCCATTCTAAAGCATTCGAAGGACAATAAAGAGGCTGCTGTAGAGGTCCGGAGATGTGTTCTCAACCGGATGGGTCCCGCATATGCTCTGGAGAGAGTGCTCAATCTCGAAGAACTTGGAGTCAAAGATTGGCCGAAAACAACGTCTGGGAAGGTTCTGAAACGAGAATTACGAGAGTTGGTCCAGAATCTGCTAAAATCAGAGCTACCGGTACAGCTTGCGGACATTCGGAACGGAGATCATGCAAAGATTTCCTTGAACGAGCCACAATTGCAGGAGTATCTACTCGAGTGCATCCAGTTGCAAGGCATGTTGGTGTCTAGCATCGACGATGATTTCTTCTCTGCTGGAATGGACAGCCTGTTAGCACTTCGACTTCGAAAAGCCGTTACCAGGAACCCACAGATTGGAGCCGATATTCACTTCCCCCCGAGCGCGATCTTTGAATGTGGAAATATTCGGAGGCTCGCCGCCAATCTACTCGAAGCCAACAGTAGAGGTCAGGGCTTAGCCACGGTGACGTGCGATACCGATGTTGTGGTTGACGAAATGGCCAACATGGTTGATGAATACAGCCAATTTCAATGTCACAGGCCCCAATTTTGCAAGATTCCAGACAAGCACACAGTGGTAAGAGGGTGTAATACAATCCTGGCTAACTGAACTAACGTTCGTATAGCTACTCACGGGTGCAACAGGCTCGCTAGGCGCGCATATTCTTAGCACTTTGATAGAGCAACAAGATGTGGATCTCATTTACTGCCCGGTGCGTGGTCATGGATCCGCCCAAAGATTGGAAGACTCGCTCGACAGAAGAATGCTCAAGACTTCAAAGTACGCTGAGAAGGTCAGGGTGATCACAAACGAGGTAGGAAAGCCTGGCTTCGGCCTGGAGGCTGGCATCAAAGAGACACTGCTCACTCGGCTCACACTTATCATCCACGCGGCATGGCCGGTTAACTTCCAGTTGTCGCTGGCATCCTTTCGCCCACACCTCCACGATCTCCAAAGTCTGATCCAGCTGTCATTAGATGTAAATTTACCACAGCCTGCCCGAGTTTTCATGTGTTCTTCCATGGGGGTAGCTCTCAACACCCGAGGGCGCAGACGGATTCCAGAAGAACCTGTCATGGATTTTAACCAAGGGATCGGCAGTGGATACACGCAGTCGAAACTTATTGCGGAGTATATTGTTCAGAATGCTGCAGAACAATATGGCGCCTGGGCTTGCAATCTGCGTATCGGTCAAGTTGTTGGCGACACAAAGCTTGGTCTCTGGAACGAGACTGAGGCTCCGCCGCTCATGATACGCTCAGCATTGACTTTGGGAAACCTACCCGCTCTGGACATGGTATGTTGAACTCAGATGTGGCTTGCTGCAGCGGGACTAACTTTGAAATGCAGGACTGCTCATGGATCCCGGTCGACACACTAGGCAGCGCTGTTGTCGAGATTGCCACCCTGAGACATCAGACGTCACCAAGACTGGTTTACAACCTCTGCAACCCACGCAAATTCTCGTGGGCGAAGGATTTTTTACCGGCACTTGCCCAAGCTGGTCTTAAATTCGAGGTGGTCTCCTTTGAGTGCTGGATGGCCAGTCTAGAAAATTATGCTGCTTCACAGAGTGTAGAAGTGGCAAGTGCAAATTGTCCAGCGATTAAACTAATGGATTTCTGGGAGCGGTCATATCGCGGCAGGAAACATCGAGAATATAAGTTGGATTTCGACACCCAGAAGGCCCAGGCTGATAGCCCTAGCATCCTTTCGGCTCCTGATGTTATCGGAAGCGGGCTTGTTAGGACTATGTTGGATACATGGATGAAAAGCTGGACGAGTGAGCCTGTGATGAATGGACATGTTACTTGAGAAGTCATGTATGAATTTAGCACTCCTTGAGAAATTGTTCAAATATATTCTTCTTACTTGCAAATCTCGAAACCTGGCTACCTTACTGGAAGCCTTGTTGATGCTGTCTCGTCTAGGGCTGGAATTCTCTTTGATCGACACGCAACGAACTCATTAACGTAATAGCGTCTGAATACTGGAAATTGATTCTATCTTCTGGTATGCCTGTTCATGGCTCAAGAATACTCCCATCCGTAGCTATCCTTGCCATTAAACGAGACTGCCAGCTGCAAGCGACCAGCAAGTGATGGTCCATTTTCTCCACGCTTGTGCGTCCTCCGCATATCCCGGAATTCACTTACCGTGCTCAATTTGACCGGAACAGGCAGGTTCGCTGGGGATTATGGACTAGTAATGATAATTAGGTCTCCCCGGGCACTAAACTCCGTCACAGTTCAATACTTTAGGCTTGGCTAAGCCTTCGGGTTTCATCATTGTGTTGCCAACAATGCTAGACTATCCTCTCGGTTGCCTTTCTCCAGCACGTCGACATGGTTGTTGACCAAGGCCTCAAAGGTGGAGTGCAGCCTCTGTACGGCCAACGACTTCTTCCGCATATCTTGCGTGATGAAGCGAAGTTGGATCCTTTGAAGCCTTTGGCATTGATTTTCGAGACCTCGGACTTGTCGAAATCTCCACGAGAGGTCACTACTTCTGAGTTGTACAACGCCGTTAACAACACAGCCTTGTGGATCAAAAACAAGTTTGGGCACAGTGACACTTTTGAAACGCTTGCATACATAGGAGTATCGGATCTTCGCTACCATGTAATGCACATATCGTCCATTTTATGTGGCTACAAGGTATATTTTGGTCGCTTGCCCGAATAGAACCGTGCACTAACTTATGTTCATAGCTTCTATGCATCTCAATACGGAACTCTGACGCGGGTTATTTATCTCTTTTAGAGGCAACAGATTGCACTAAGTTTGTCTGTACGTCTGAACTCATCGGGCGTGGAGAACATATCAGAGACCTGGTTAGCGGGCTTGAGCTGTTTCAATTGCCATCGTATCGGGAGATAGTCGGTATGATAGCAGAAGAATACATATACGACAAGACATTTGATGAAGCTGAAGATGATCCAATTCTGATATGTCACACTTCTGGCTCAACTGGTACGCTCTACTCCATTTCGAACTGAGTTGTTTGAGCTTGAGCATGAAATAACTGAATTTAGGAGCACCGAAGCCCATTACTCTCACCAATGGCAATTGGGCGGTAGTAGACAACCTGCGAAAAATACCCAGGACTCCTGGACGGAAAAACCAGGACTGGTCACTCTTCAGCTTCGAAGAAAGGGACTTCTTCATATCAAGCTTCCCACCTTTTCATGTGAGTCGGAAGCACAACTTTGATGAATCCAAGTTCTTATCGAGATACTCAGGCAACTGGCATGATTGCAGGTATGCTTCCACTCATGTACAACTCAATCGCTGTTTTCCCGCCACCCGACCGGCCAGCTACCGGCGACACCTGTCTTCAGATGATGAGATATCTTGAGCATCAAAAAATGAGATTGAGAGGCCTTCTCATTCCTCCTACAATAATAGAGCAACTTGTGACAGAAGAAGCTGCGGGCCTGAGTTATGCGTCGAAACTTGATTTTGTTATGTTCACAGGTGGACCTCTTGCTCCCTCGGTGGGTGATCGCTTGAGCCAGGCGACTGACATCTGCCAATTGATCGGATCAACAGAGACAGGGCCAATTCCCGGTCTAGTTCCTGCACGAAGCGACTGGGCATATTTTGAATGGCAGCCGTTTTACAAAATCGACATGGAACCTCGATCGGACGAGGCTTTTGAATTGGTCATAATGCATGATCCTGGACTTCGCTGGATACGCACTGTGTCACACACTATGCCAAACCTTGCGGTGTGGAAATCTTCAGATCTCTATCGAAAACATCCTGAGAATCCAAATCTTTGGCGCTTTCACGGCAGAGCTGACGATATTGTGGTTCTGTCGAATGGTGAAAAGTTCAACCCCGTGACTATGGAGGCTATTATCCAAGGTCATCCTCTACTGAAGGGAGCCCTATATTACGGCCAAGGACGGTTCCAGCCAGCACTATTGGTAGAGCCAAAGTCAGAAGTGACAAAAGACAACCGCAGTTCTTTCATCTACCAAATCTGGTCCGCGATCGAGAAGGCCAACATAGAGGCTCCCCAACATGCTCAGATAGTTATGGACAAGATAGCGATATCATCCCCATCAAAACCATTTTTCAGAGCAGCGAAGGGTACAGTCATCCGAAAGCTGACTATCAAGGATTACTCGGAAGAACTGGAAGCCCTTTATTCTGAGGTTGATGAAGGACTAATGGAGAAGGAAGTTTTCATCGACGACCCAGAAGATGCTAATGCAGTCAGAGACTTTGTTCGAAAATCATTGGGGGATCATGTCAACCAAGACGTGATACTCGACGGCCAAGATCTGTTCTCCCTGGGGTTGGACTCCTTGCAAACACTGGGGTTGTCGAAACGCCTCAACGCTGCTCTAAAGGCACACCTTGGCCCCCAACTGCGAACCACTATCACAGCTAAGCATATTTACGCTCAACCTACTGTTTCAGGTCTTTCAGATCTCCTCCGTGGATTATTGAGAGGCGATAAAGAATCTGCGAAGGGGACCCTGGATCGAGAAGTTGGAAGAGAAGCCGTCATGACCAGTCTCGTTGATAAATACACCCGGAGCTGGCGCTCTTCGCTCGATGCAGGCAAGACTGTTATTGTAACTGGAACAACCGGATCTCTCGGGACTTATCTGCTCCTAGCCTTGCTCACAGACCGTCGAATTAAGAAAATATACTGTTTAAACAGAACAGAAGATGCTAAACACCGACAGCAAATGGCTTTTCAAAAGATGGGTGCGAGCATCGACGCCAACGACCCAAGACTAGCCTATTTCAAAGTCAATCTCACAATGCAACACTTCGACCTCGAACCAGAAGTATTCAACAATCTTCTTCGAGAAAACGATTTGATAATTCATAACGCGTGGAAAGTGGATTTCAACCACACCGTCCAGTCCTTTGAAGGAACAATTGCGGGTGTTGGCGGCCTTGTTGAATTTACAACGGCAAGTCATCGGAGGACTCGCCTTGTGTTTGTTTCTTCAGTATCATCCGTTGGCAACTGGTCTGCTATCAGCGAGAACAATTCGCCAGTTCCAGAAGCACCCATGACAGATTTTCGAGTGGCACAAAACCAGGGTTACGGCGAGTCCAAGCACGTTTCTGAGCAGATTCTTCAGATTGCGGCCAATGAACGCAATATCCACGTCAGCATCCTAAGGGTCGGCCAAGTCGCTGGACCTCTGAAAGGGGGAGGATGCTGGAACAAGGTCGAATGGCTCCCGTCGTTGGTTAAGTCGTCCAAAGCATTAGGTCTCATCCCGGCAGCTTTGCCAGACGTCAATTGGATACCCGTTGACACCTTAGCTGACATGATAGTTGAAATTGGTCTCTCCAGGGCGAGCGAAGACCTTCAGATCTACAATCTGGTGAACCCACAACCCGTACCGTGGGCGGATCTTGTACCTAGTATTCAATCCTGGTTCGAGCCACAAAAGTTACAATGCGTCCCCCTTGTGGATTGGATCAGAAAACTACAAGCTGTCGATTTGAACAACCTCGAAGAAGTAAACGCAACCCCGGCCGTCAAGATTGTGGAGTTCTTCGAGGGTATCGCACAGGCTGGCCAGAGGAGCCCGTTATACGATACGAAGAGAGGTCTGAGCTGTAGTAAGACCATGGCGAGACTCTCACCTGTCAGTGCAGAGTGGATGAGAATCTGGCTTGCACAGTGGAACTTCTGACGTGGTAACTGCGGTGGTCTCTTGATACTCCAGGCTCGGAGATTCACCAGCAACGATATTGGTAACACTACGTGGGATTCTCATGGCTAGATGAAATCGCATGGATTATGTTTGGTACCAGGGTCACGGAGAATGGTCTCCGACCAACTCTGCGCTTCCCAACCCGAGGATATATGCTTAGCCGAATCCCGTATTCATAGCGTTGCCGGGCCATCCCACCTTTTGCTTCCGATGATCGCTCTTCTTCTCCTGCAAAACGACCCAGTCTAGTTTAGATGTCTTTAGTCAGGAATGATACCCAGCTAATTGTAATGCGTCTCCCCGCTTCTCTCCATCTTCTCCACGTTTTGTGGATGAAACATCCGCATCTTTCTGAGCATCTCCTCTCCTCTACTCCCCGCTCAACATTTCACACCTCTACCTTCCAGGAATTTCTGAACAGCTGAGCTTTCGCATCACCTAATCCTACTAGCACGACTTTTTCTCATCTTATCTTCAAGCACATCTATCGAAACTTCCTCAGTCATGGAAGTTGATCCTCCTCAGAACACAACTTCACTCACGTCCCAATATCTCCTAGATGACACCGAAAGACGAGATTCAGAGGGTCCTCCGACGGAAAAACCTAAAGAAAACAGGAACAGGACCACATCTACATCTAAATCTCGGACAAGAAGCTCCAAGTCCTTAGCATGTCTCAGCTGTCGGCCAAGAAAAATAAAGGTCAGTTCCAGTAATCTGGTGTTAAGATCTATCCCTGAGAAGATAAACAGTGCGAGCGTGTGGAAGGCATCTGCGAGAGATGCAAGACTCTAGAAATTCCTTGTAGATTACCGGACCGTGACGAGAGACGAATGTGAGTTCCTCCATGGCAAAAGTCCCTCTAGGTTTCGGCGTCTAATTCAATTATGCAGACGCTATTCGAAGGATTACATTGTTCATCTAGAGAAGCAAATTGCAGAATTGAAGGATGTTGTGGCAAATATGCAGGTGCAGCAACAGTCGCAGTCAAAATTAGAGCTGCAACCACAGGCCCGAGCCTCCTCACCTCCACGGTCACCACTCCAGCAACTAACACCGTCTCAACCCCTTTCATCACCACCGGCGCAAGGTTCCGACTTTACAGGCTCCCCTTCCCTGACAACAGATGATTCAAGCGCCATCCCATTGAAGTCCAGCAAAGCTACGACCGATTCAGAGCTCGGTGAAAGCCTCATCACCCGTCTGTGTGGAGCTCAAGGAAGACTTAATAGCAAGGATGATGGTCAGCTACGATACTTCGGACCTACATCTAGCCTCCATCTGACCGAGAGCGTCACTTCCATATTCAGATATTGCAACGATATCTCAAGGTTTGGAGCGGACTTTGAGAAAGACGTGCCTTGGGCAATGCAGCAATATCTTCTGGACCTTTACTGGAAGTATCAACACAATGCTCTGCAAATCATTCACAAGGAAGCTTTCCTAGCCGGCATGGAAGCTGGACAAAGTCTGTACTTCAGCCGATGTCTACTCCTTTGTGTACTAGCTTCTGCAGCTCGCATCTCTGCTAGTCCCGAAATCAGAGCCCTAGCCGTGCCTTCGGATGACGACGACACTGGCGAAAAACCGATTCTCATGAAGCAGGCCGAGGAGGCCCTAGAGAAAGAGCTCTCAAACCCGGGTCTAACAACCATCCAGTCGCTGATGTTATTGAGCATCCTAGACTGTTGCCAGTCAAATGACTCGAGGGGCTGGATGCGATCAGGTACCTCTCTAATCGCTGTCAACAAATCATTCACTTACGCAGATAGGAAACGCTTGCCGGCTGGCTTTTGACCTTGGCCTTCATCAAAATTGGTCTCATTTCCTCCATTCCAAGCTCTCGTCTATCGAGGTCGAGGTGAGGCTTGTCATATTTTGGGGTTGTGTTGGCTTTGACAGGTATGGAAATTAAGGAGACATGACATAATCTAACCAAGTCTGATATTTATTTTGGCAGACTCTGGGCTCTTTATCTCGGACGACCACCCGTCATTAAGCTGAGCGATGTTTCAATTCAACGTCCCGATCGAGGCGCCGCTTCGTGGGATTTGAAAATGTTCGCAGCATGGGTCGAGCTACTTGACCTCGCAGGTCAGATTAGCGAGAAGCTGTTCGTTTCATCACCAGAAACTCTTGACGAACGAACACTGACATGTAATCCGTATAGGAACACTAATACCTGCTTCCAAGAACAAATCGACCATTACATGGGCACTTTACAAGATTGGGATTCGAATCTTGACCATACGATCACATTTTTTCCAAACGCACCTCCTGGGATTTATTCTCTCCGGTATGTCGATGGTTTTAGACATCTCACTACATGTCCATCTTCTAACTTGGGTTTGCGTCAAGCCTCCAATATTCAACTCTAGTGATACTACTAAACCGGCACAATTCCGGGTTCGGAAATCTAGAGAAGAGGAACTGCCCTAACTCACAAAAATCGAGAAAGGCTTGCGTCGAACATGCTTTCATAACCTCAAGACTCCTACAAGATTATTCCGCCCATCATGGGAATGCGAACACGATGTTGGGCTCAGCACTTTACAACATAACCATGACAGCCACCTTACTTGTCGCTGAGATTGCCGAAAAGAATCGAAGAGATGTATCTGATGAATCAGCGGCACTGGCAATATGTCTGAATGCTATGAAAGAGATGGAGAGCGCTGAGATAGTGGCTCGGAACGTCCGCAAAATTGTGCAGACCATCATGCGGGTTTGCAACGTTCAAAATGATGGTGATGTTTCAAGCTCAACCCGCTTTATTTGCAAAGATTTTCCATCGAAAAATTGGCGATCGCATCCAGACATGGGTGGAGTGCTGGCTGCAAGCAATGGCGATGGCAACATCAACAACATCAACAACGATATCAATGATGCAATGTCGTTGAACTTCGACCCTTTTGCTTATGATGGTGTTTTCCCCTTCCCGTTCGAGGAGGCACTCTTGGATCCTCTGTCAGCCAGCGAGTTTCTGCAGCAGTAAAATGTATTTGATTCTAGGAGTTGACCAATCATTACAATATTTTGTACCTCTCCACATGAAGTTAGAAATTTTGCTTAGGGCTCCCGTGCCAGCACCATTACCGGCTTTTGCCAGATCGGCCCGTGAGTGTCAGTGTTTCACCTCAAGTTCTAGCACCTGATACATTGACCAGTCCATCGGGGTATTTTTCCGGAGTTTATCGTCCGCCTCATAGCAAGTCCATTATTAGGCGGCCGCTGCATTTTGTTGCGGCGGGTTTCAAAAGCCGAATCCTCAGTGGAAAAAGTAATAAAACTTGAACTTGAATTGAAATTGAATCTGTGTCCAATATGAACGGGAAATCAGGAGGCATTTGTCCCATCGAAAGTCACTCCTTCCTGAAAATATGTCGAGTCTCGAGGGTAATATCAGCGGCCTAAACATTAACGGAACCAAGACCAAAAGTGTTCAACCCACTCGCGACGCCCCTGCAGAACTCATTACAACCCAGTCAGACCCACAAAAGTTGACAGTTCCTACTTCAATGGGTCAAAAAGAGGCAGTGAGTGGGAATTCAACTTCCGAAGGACAAGCCGACGCGGGTTTGAATGGCGCTTTCCACGGTCATCAACCACAATATTCACATTGGCGGATGGGTAAACCGATTCACACGGCACGAGATATGCGTATCATCTGTATCGGGGCCGGTGCGTCTGGATTGTGTTTCGCATACAAGTTGCAAAGGTCATTTGATAAGTTTTCATTGACAACCTATGAGAAAAACCCCGAGTGTTCGGGGACATGGTACGAGAACACTTACCCCGGGTAAGATTCCACACTAGAACCTTTTAGGCGAAGATATCTGTGCTGAACTCCTTCAGATGTGCCTGCGATGTTCCAGCTCATAATTATACCTACTCGTGGGAGCCAAAACATGATTGGTCCGCAGTTTACGCAAAAGCTCCTGAAATCCACAAGTATTTCAATGATTTTGCAAAGAAGAATGACCTTCTCAAATACGTGAAACTCGGGCATGAGGTTGTCAGCGCTCACTGGGACAATGATAAAGGGCAATGGGATGTCCAGGTCACGGACTTGGAGTCTGGAAGCTCGTTTACAAAACAGTGTGATATCCTTGTGAACGCCGCTGGCATCTTGAACGCTTGGAGATGGCCGATTATCCCCGGATTGCAGGACTTTAAAGGCCAGCTTGTGCACAGTGCGAACTGGGATGAGTCGGTTCAACTGGAAGGCAAACGAGTGGGACTGATAGGCAACGGGTGAGTATTCCTTTACCTCGAACTGTGAACTCCGCTGAATACTTCGGAAGATCGTCTGGTATCCAGATACTTCCCGCCATACAGCCGATCGTCAGCAAGCTTATTCATTTCGTGAGGCAGCCAACCTGGGTTTCACCAGTACAGGGATTAGAACAACACATATACAGTCAGGAGGAGTTGGACACCTTTCAAAAAGATCCAAGTGTCCTCTTGGAGTTACGGAAGACCAACGAGACCAATCTGGACACCATGACGCACATATTTGACAGATATGGAGATGCACAAAAGGAAGTTAGAAAGCTGATGACCGGACAGATGAAGGAGAAAATTAATGACCAAGATTTGGACAAGCTCCTGATCCCTACCTGGAGTGTCGGCTGCCGTAGGCTGACCCCCGGCGTCAACTACTTGGAGACCCTCACCAAGGAAAACGTCGAGGTGCACTTTGGCGAGATTTCTAAGATGACTGAAAAAGGTGCAGTCTTGGAAAATGATGTGGAACTCGAAATGGATGTATTGGTCTGCGCGACTGGCTTTGATACTTCCTTCCGGCCGCGCTTCCCGACCGTGGGACTTGACGGGGCAGACCTGAGAGACGTCTGGAAAGACGAGGCCAAAGGTTACTTGTCCCTAGCAGCACCAAAGATGCCAAACTATTTCATGTTCTTGGGACCGGCATCGCCTATTGGCAATGGACCAGTGATCTCTGCTATCGGTAAATTTCTCCATCTCCGTTCGAGGAAAGCAAGCGTCTAATTGCAAGAGCAGAGGCACAGGTGGACCATGTCCTTAAGATGTGCGACAGATGGCAGACGGAGAACATCCATTCCTTCGTGCCCAAAGATGAAGCGGTCGAGGATTTCAACAACATGATTGATGAATACATGTCAGACAAGGTTTGGGACGAAGACTGTCGATCATGGTACAAGAACGGAAGCACCAGTCAACGAGTTTCGGCCCTTTGGCCAGGGAGCTCTTTGCACTGTCTTGAGCTTCTGGCCCATCTACGTTCAGATGATTGGGACATCAAGTATCAGGGTAACCGCTTCGCGTGGTCCGGAAACGGTGCCAGCCAGACTGAGATGGATCCAACCGCTGACTGGGCCTGGTACATTCGGAATGAGGATGATTCGCCATTTATCAGCAAGGGAAAGCAGCTTAAAGTCCTCATCAAGAGCGGTAGCAAGAAGCAGGACAGCGAAAAAATGGCTATGAATAATTTGGTTGGAGAGTAACTATTGGATCTTGCCTGGGAAAGGGGTTGCCGCACATCCAGGTAGTGTTGAAAGCTCCACATACTTGGAGCATCAGTGCAGATGACGAAACTCAGTTGACTTTGCTTGGTTTCGTACGACTTCGAAATACATTGCCGGTCTTGTCGATGCTTATGCAGAAGTCAAAGTTGTCTCTCAGTGGCCGGGTTTCCTGACGGGTGAATCCGTGTGGTCACTCCCGATTAAGTAGCTGAAGCAATTGTGAGCAATAGAGAGCAACGCGGTACTTGGTTCTCTAGCGGCGGGTAGAGTAACTGTACCTGTCGCTGAACCTTAGCCTGATATTGATGTGAGTTTTGCGGTCTTTTGTCATATTTCCCAGCCGGTTCAAACTTTGAGGTTGTCTCAACTTTTCTGGACAACGTCAAGAAATGCATCCAGCATCCAACATTCCAATGACTCCGAAGGGATCGTTATGATCATAGCGAACATTCTTAAGCTAGAGGCTTTCAAAAATGTGACCGCTTTTTCACTACTTAATTAGATCAACTTAAGGGGATTTCCCAGATCCTGGACAACGCAAGATATCCATCAATAATATACTCTCAGAACTTGTTCAGCTTTTGAAATAAGTACCATTTGGAATCTTGAGCCTTCTTCAACCATCTAGGAGAAGAGCACGTGTTGGAGTTTCTTTTTGACTGTTGAAACTCCCCTGGCGAAATCAACGCCCCCATCTCTTGCGAGTAGGACTTCAAAGCTTCGATCTCAAAAGCATAACTCGGCTGATCTTTCCTAAGAATAGTACATCAATAAACGCTATTCAACGGTGACCCCCTTAATAATTAACACCAATATTGCCATCCGGAATTCACGGTGGCACAGAAATTGTTCGACTCCGAAGCGCTACTGAACCTACGGTCATGGGGCATGGAGGACAACGGACGGACAAATCCCGAAATTCCCCAGTTCCTCCCACGCGGAAACCATTGCCCGAGTTCCCCACACTTCTGGCCATTGATCTCCGGTCGCGGCATGTTCGGCAATCCGGCAGTCAAATCTCGTCTGGGAAACATGATGTCCTTACGAAAGGTTCTATTTCACCGGCACCCTAGTCTGGGCCAGTCTCCGCTCGGTTCCGAGGGCTGCAAATGCGCTGCTCTGTGTTTCTCATAGGATAGCCGCTGCTGCGAAGGCATCTTTAATTGATGGAGGCGTTCCCAGAGTGCTACGCTGTGTGGCACACATAAGTTTCGTGAATAGATAGCGCATCATGGCAGCCGACAACTTCACCTCGCTCCCCTCTTTCGATGCCTTAAAGGACAAAAGACGTTTCTGGGTGGGCAAGCCCTCTAGCCTGGAGGAGGGCTTGGGAATGCTGAGATATCTAACACCCGCCCATGTCGCCGCCGCCTCCCAGTCGGAGATCAAAACGGGTGAACGTGTTTGCTTGAATTGGGATATGAGGAAGCTGGAGACACCAGGTAACAGCACTCGGTGTGTGAAACATGGAAATATTAGGAATAATTCCCATCCCTTACAGGTTTCGGTCGTGAGCCCGTCCGCCTTGAGGTCAAATCCATCCCGAACTATGAAGGTGTGGCGTGGGACGATGAGTGGCATTTCAACCCCCAGGCAGGCTCTCAGTGGGATGGTTTTCGCCACTTCAGCACGACGACCGAAGACGGCCGAGGTCGCGTCTTTTATGGCGGTACGACATCTGAAGAGATCAATGACCAGGACAGCCATAGGATTGGAATCGGGCACTGGGCTCAAAACGGCATCGCGACTCGTGGCTTTCTGATTGACTACGTCTCGTATGCCGAAAGGAAAGGGATTGCAGTGGATGGCCTGGCAGGTCAAATGGTGACATTGGACGAGGTGAGCGAGATTGCTCGAGAATGCAAGATCGAATTCAGGCCGGGCGACATGTTCTTCTTGCGTTGCGGGTTTACCAAGACGTGGGAGTCAATGAAGATGGAAGACAAGCTCCGGTACCGGCAAAACACGGCTGAGAAGAAACACAAGCATTCCGGCTTGGAGCAGAGTGAGAGAGTGGTTCGATTTCTGTGGGAAAACCACATTGTCGCGGTTGCCGGTGATGGTGTCAGCTTCGAAGTTCGTCCTAATCAGGACCCCGAGTGGGACTTGCATCATATTCTGCTCGCTGGGTGGGGGGTGCCTATTGGTGAGATGTTTGACCTTGAGCGGTTGGCTGAGATGTGCACGAGGCTGCAGAGATGGACATTCTTTGTGACCAGTAGCCCTTTGAACCACCCCAGGGCCGTCTCATCTCCTCCAAATTGCATGGCTATCTTCTGAAAACTGGGAGCAAATGCTAATACATATATGATCTGGACACAATCCACACTTATCACCCAGACCGATCTTACTATCTGGCCACGGTTTCAGCGAGCCAGCTTCGTCAGGTACTCATTGTTGACTTTTCAGATGGAAAGGAATTGTCACTTTCCCAGCCTTCTGAATGTTGAAGCTATATAGTGTGGCCTCCCCCATGGCTATTTGGTAGACCTTCATGGAACTCATTCAACATATCTTTGATATGACGAAGGTTGACTAGTTATTTCATGAAAATACTCGTTCTTCAGGTGTGCTTTGCTTTTTGCCCCCCCTCAGTAAGCTCCTCAATGTGCTCAGCATCAGAATTGCTAGAGTTGGGACGAGAGAGCTTTTCATTTGTGTGCTGCACAGTGGTAGTCTTGTCTTCCTTAGAGAAGACCACATCATTCCCTCCCAAGATCTCAGCATCTAGTTGTCGCTGCTGCTCCGCGGACAGATGGCTGACATCTAGGGCCACTTCATCTCCGAAAAGTGCGCCAACTTCCTCAAGACTGAGTCCCTTGGTTTCGGGGAAACGCAGGACAACGTATGGAAGCATCAACGAGGTGACAATGATAAACACGAGATAATAACGCCATCCAATGTGGTTGAAGGCAGGCCCACCGGCGGTGGTATAGACTAAAGAGGTTGAAAGTGAGTTTACGTTTCCCATAATGCCCGTGTTCACCGACTTACCTGTTGTCATCAAGAACAGGCCACTAACAGACCAACCCACACCTTTGGCACGTATATGCGTGGGGAAGATCTCCGAACAGTACACGTAGCTAGAGACATCGATTCCGAATCCATAGAATGTGATGAAGAGAAACATAAAGGTAATAGCAAGCGATTGTCCAGCCTTGTTTGGATTATCGGCATTGCCGTAGTGTGCATTCAGCGCCGTCACGATGATTAGACAGAAGATACATCCCGACTAAACACATCGCTTCTGTCAGTCAAAGCAGTTGTAGCAGGCGTCGGAGATTGACTTACAATACCGATGGTGATGATCCGAATACGACCAATGCGATCAATCAAGAGTGCGTTGACGTAATTCAGCATGGCCGCCCAGCTATTGTAAACCGCCAGGAGTAACAGAGGCATGGAGCCGGAAACTCCAAGATTGGTGAGCTCAAGGACCATGTAGTTGGCAATAACAAGGACGCCAGTGCTTTGACACATTGCTTGTAGGTAGAAGCCACAGAACATCCTCTTTCGATACCTGCGGTCAAATACGAGCTGGATGATGTTGGGGGACCCTTGCGTCTGCTCAAGCTCTATCTGTCTCCGGATCTGCAAAAACTCCTCGCGAGCACCAATGTGCCGTGGATCATCTGCGTGGGCATGTAGCTTTTCGAGCACGGCAAGACCTGTTCCTTTGGTTAGAATTTAAAATCTCCGTTGTGAAGGCTGACAGACCTTCTTCTGCTTGACCATTGTTGATCAGCCATCTGGGCGACTCTGGGATAAGTGGGCTACCAATAAGGAGAAGTATCGGGGCCACAAGCTGCAACGCTAGTAGAAGTCTCCATTGAATGGTTGGGTTGGTTTCATAGTATATCGCAAATCCGCACCACCCAGAGACCGCCTACGCCCATCGTCGTCAGCACATACACTCAAGAGTATCTTTCCACTGAGGGAGCGAACTCACATATGATACACAGATGATGAAACCATGCGACCCCACAAGTCTCCCCCTCTGTGCTGGTGGAGAGATCTCTGAGATGTATGTTGGGATGGCGGTATTGATGAAGCCAACACCCAAGCCATTGAAGAAGCGGCCCACAAGGAACATAGCAATGTGCACAGAACCAGCTTGGATTGCCGCAGATATGATACATACCACGCAAATGACCTGTATCGAACGCTTCCGGCCTAGCACGTCGAGAAGCCAGAAGACGGTCCAGCATCCGATGGCTCCTGCTCCCGCGTAAAGACCATTGCTTGCACCAAGGATGTTGCCGCCATAGCTACTGGTGGCTTCGAAGTTGAAATAGGAGTAAAATGATGGTAGACCAATGACGGAGCCGATAATGGCTGAGTTGAAGCCGTAGGTAAACGACCCTAGGGCAACGAAGAAAGCCACTAGAAAGTTATACTTGTTGGCTTTGGCTCTGACATGACCCATGTTGACAACAGCAGATGAGGTGCTATGACCTGTAGACGCTTCGATGGCGAACAATCTCCATCAGAGGGTCCGACGACTCGTAAACATTACTTATATGTTCATTGTAATACCTGGACATTATCAGGGGTTGTCTATGACGGGGATTGTACTCCGTCAGCGCGGAGCAAGTTGCCCTGAAGCTCCTCCTTACCAGGTAGTAGGAGGCGAAGCCTCAATTACCCCTTTCATTTTTTTTAGCCTCACAACTTGTGTAGCCTTCACATTATTCAAATACGAAAAGGCGAAGGCCCAATTAAACGCCTTAGCATCCATGTGTTCATATATGACCGCCTGTTCTACGCTTTTACTCTTCTAATGACACAAGGATAGATCGGTCTCGGCTTTGATAAGGCTTTATAGCTATTGTCTTCGTTAAATGGCCTGCGGCTGAGTTGTGCTGATTAGCAGCGGACGCTCCCTCAAAAGCGCAGAAGTTTTGCCGGATAGTAGAGGACCCATCGGGAAATGAAATGTGGGGCCAAAAGGTCCCAGGTTTTGTTTGGACGAAGGAAGTTGAGATGTCTCATTAGGCACTCGCCTCGCAAGACTCGCCGTCCGGAGATCATTTGCCGATGCAAATGCGTGCAGAGGGAACCCGCTCCGACATCAGCCCCTCCGTGGATCTCACGCACGGAAGCTTTCAGAACCTCGAAGCCAAAGATTTCACCAACCAAGCAGCTTGACTTCACAAAAGTCGGCCATTCAATTCCTCTGTAATGCCCACAGCTTAGACAGTAGTTTACTGAAACTTTGAAGGTAGAAAATTTTCGCTTGTAAGAACAACAACAACAAGAAGAAGAAGAAGAAGAGGGAAAAGAATAAAAGGCTAGAGTGGCTTTTCACGACTTGAATATCCTCCTTACTTGAAATGGTGAATGTCAAATCCAGTGGCCCTGGCTTGCACAGCCCGAAACCGAAATACGGGCATCTGTCCAAGATCGACCCAGGATTTGCTCTCTTGCAGGCGGAAGCTGACAAGAACTTCACATTGCTATGGTCATTACCATTAGATGAATTCAAGGATGCCTGGCTCACTGCGCCTGTGGCTTTTCCCGAAAATTCTCCTCAACCAGGAAAGGACTACACAGTTGTCGAGAAGGAAGCACCCGTCAGAGATGGCACTCGAATCGGGCTCAAAATATACAAACCATTGGAGCCGGTCGCGGACGCGGTCTTGGTATTGAAAGCCCATGGAGGAGGTAGGTACTAAACTTCTGACAGTGCTAGACCTTTTTGACAGGATCACCTAGGATGGGTCGTCGGCAGTCACGAGGTCGAGGAAGTAGAGAACCGTTTCCTTGCTGCCAAAGGTGGTGCAATCGTTGTCAGCGTCGACTACCGGATGGCTCCAACGTACAAATACCCCTACGCTATCAATGATTGTTTTGACGTTCTTCAATGGGTAGGCTCCTGTGCTGCAAGAATCAAAGTCCATACTGAGATGCCATAGTGCAAATTGAATGCATCTGAAATCGGGATCAACCCTAAAAAGATTATCGTTGCAGGTGGGAGTGCAGGTGGCAATATCGTGAGTGCATCTTCGCCCAGATGAGTCCAGTCCGTTAATTGAAGCTCGTAGGCAGCTGCTCTGGCCCAGAAGGCAAGGGACGAAGGCGTCACTGGCATAATCGGCCAAATTCTGAACATCCCAGTGACATGTCATCCAAAACTGTTCCCATCAGACAAGTACGAGTGTGGAAGCTACCAGCAGAACAAGGACGCCAGTATTATCGATGCTCCAAGAATGGATTGGTTCTGGGAACAATATTTGCCCAATGGAGATCCCGAAGTTCTTGCAAGTCCCTTACTGGCAGAGGATTTCTCTCGCCTGCCTCCTGCCCGTGAGTTCCCTACTTTGATTATCAGCCCCACTGGAAAATGCTGATAAAAGAATTATAGTCATTCAGGTTGCGGGCATGGATCCCCTACGAGATGAGGGCCTTGCGTATGCCGATGCTCTCAAAGCTGGAGGAGTGTCGGTCACTTTGAAGACATACCAGGGGTTACCTCATGGGTTTTACATGTTTCCCCAACTCAGCCAATCTCAAGAATACTGGAATAACTCTGTTCAGTTTGTCAAGCAGTTGGCATGATCCTAGAAACTCCTTTTAACATTTGAAATTCTGATATTTAAATAGTCGTCAGGTGAGTAACAGAGTATACTATGTACCACAGTCCTCATAGCTCGCCAAACTTAAATTCCAAGAAACTAGATACTAAGCAGTCAACTCATAACCCTGGTAGTTGTTGTTGGCAGAGTCCCACAGTTTTTTCCGATAGGTCGGCTGGCCGGCCATGTAGTTGAGAGCCTCCCGTGGTTTTCCAGGAATGTTATCTCCGTAGTACCAGCTGTTGGCTTTGGTGAAGAGGCCCTTCTCGCCCATCTCAAGGGTATGATCTCTCCATTGTTGTTCTGCCTCTTTGGTGGCGTCAATTTTAGTGAGCTTGTTGTCACGCATGTGTTCCAAACATGCGGTGATCCAATCACCTTGACATTCCGCCGACGAAGGACCCGTGGCGAATGCTGTCGGGGCCTGGGGACCATACATGAAGAACATGTTCGGGAAGCCTGAAGTCGAGATGCCAAATAAAGTGTAGGTTCCCTGGCTCCATCTATCCTTGATAGATGCCTTGGGATCAATGCCGCGGATATCGATGGCTGTGATCCCTCCCGTCACGCTGTCGAATCCAGTTGCGGCGGCAATGATGTCAACTTCGTGGAACTGACCGTCAGTTGTCTTGATTCCTGTTTCGGTAACTTCCGAGATGTCATTATTGGCAAGACTGACAAGATCGACGTTGTCTTGGTTGAAGACCTCGAAGTATTTCCTTTCTAAACTTATTCGTTTGGTTCCAAATGGGTGAGCGGGCACCTTGGGGGCTAGGATCTCTTGGTTTCGAGGGTTGGTGATGCGTGGGAGAACACTCTGTCGCCAGAACTCGTAGGCCTCCGCGTTGGCCTCCTCGTTGAAGAGGACATCTTGGTAGGTCCCTAACCAGAAGTGCAGACCGCCGCTTTCAAGAAGGGTCTTATAAAAGGCACTCCGTTGCTCAGGTGTAGCTTTGAGAGAATCTTCAGGCAAAAATTCGTAGTCAAAACCTGCATAGGTTTTCAACATAATTTCCTTGGTGTCTTGAAATTTCTTCTTCCAGAGGTCGTTCATATCCTTGTCGTATTGGGGATTGTTCATTGGCAAAGCAGTGTTGGGTGTCCGTTGGAAAACGGTCAAATGTTTTGCGACCTTGGCCGTTTCCTGGATGAGCTGTACTCCACTGGCACCGGTTCCAATGATTGCGACACGCTTGCCCTCCATCTTGACACCATTCTGGGGCCATAAACCAGTATGGTACAACTCGCCCTTGAAAGTGTCCAGACCTACAAAGGGGGGAATGTATGGCTTCGATCCAAAGCCGGTGCAAACAACAACGGTACGTGTGGCGACCTGTTGTTCCTCTCCGGCCTGGTTGCGTATTTGAAGCTGCCATTCGTGCGCCTGATCATCCCAGCGCATGCCTTCAACACGAGTATTGAAGGTGATCATATCGCTGAGCCCCCAGACCTTAACAAGATGCTGGAAATACGTGCGCAGCTCGGCGTAGTCTGGGAAACGTTGAGACCAGTTCCAATCCTTCCAAGTATCGTCAGATGTTAACTGGTAGGTTGGAACTGGCGTGTCCACACGCGCGCCAGGATAACAGTTCCAGTGCCAGATGCCGCCAACTGCAGAGCCCGCTTCATAGAGACGGGCGTTAAAGCCAGCATCTTTCAACTTATGTAATTCGTAGATGCCAGAGAACCCTGCGCCAATCACAATGGCATCACGGAGAGCGGATTCTGGCCCAAGAGAGCCCATATTGGAAGCGGAAAGAATGGAGTGAGTGAAAATAGCTTTAAATTTTGATCCTGAGGGTAGACTGTCAGCGTCTTTTGAGAGGAGTGATCCTGTGTGTTTTATAATGTGAATATCAGAGTACCAGTTCGATGTGCCGCACATTTGGGTGCCGCGTGCAGGATTGCGTTCTCCGGTTGTGAAAGTGGTTCGCGTGCTTCGGAATCCATTCGCCGCTGCTACCAACCAGAACTCAAATTGATCGGCCATCTAGTGAACACAAACCTTGTATTGCTTAGCATCGAATGGGCTCTGCGGAGAGGAAGCGGCAAGCGATCATTCCACCTTCTCGCCCTCGGAGCGTTGCTCAAACGGACACCACCGGATATTCAAACCCAGTCAGTCAGCTGGCTTGAGTATGGCCTGAGGGCATCACGGTGGTAGAGGCCGAGATATTAGACCGAAGAGTGATATTGAATGCGCTTCTACATCGCCAAACTCCGTCCTTCCTTGCGGCTTTCCCATTTTCGACATCAAAGAGGCGTGACCACGGAGCAAAAGGGACAAAGCAATTGGGCGGGGGTGCGGGGGTTTAAAGCGGCCCAGCTATGGAGTACTCCTTACTCAGATCTTTTCCCTCGTTTACCCAGTAAAAGCTGCGCTGCTAAGTCTTATCGACCCTAGCAATTATTTCTTCCAAGCCTATTTTCCATGATCCAATAATGGAAACAGCACAATTAGCAAGTCATTATTCCCTGTGGTTGAGCTAAGCAACTAGAGTCAAGAACCCTACAAGGATGATAGAGTTTTGTGTAGCACCGCAGCTTGAATTCTAAGTAAGTGTTGACTTAAAGATGAGTATTATATTGTGTTGAGCGTCATTAGCGCCTCTGCCAATTAACCACTTCGAAACGGAAAGACCTGAGCATTTTTGACATCCCAAACGCCGGCCTTAGTGTAAGCATCGTTCTCTAGAGCTTCTTTGACGCTGGCTTCGCTCTCAGCCTGGACCACCATCAGACTCCCATTGTTGTCGGGCTGCTCATCCTTTGACCCATGCTTTGACATGGTCATGCCGAAATAAGGCAGCTGCCCACTGTTGATCATTGGCACGGCGCCTTCAAGATGTGCACTTTTCGTCTCCAGTCGGTTCTTAAGTGTGCCCGGGAAGTCTGGAACAAGAACGAGGTACTCCAACATCCGTTCGCTCCTAGCGCTCGACATGTTGCAAGTCCAAGCATCTTTGCTCTGAACATGTTGCAGTTGCATGGCCCTGTACTGTCGTGTTGACGAAGAAAAGGGGTGCTTAAAAAGGGATATAGTATCCCTGAGGTGTTTTGCCATGCCAGTGATAGCCAGGAAACCTGTATAGTTTTCCCTGTGCTTTTCCCTGTGCAGAATTGATAGTCAATGAAGTTTTTGATTGTGTTGCTTACTTGAATACTTCAATACTTTAGTAAAATGGTTGTTAGATACGACGCGCATCAAACTCCTGACATGGGTTTAAAGAGGGCCGGTCTGGCCTATTCACAATTTACACTAGACAGCAAGGCCCTCGGTAAAAGATATTTACTTCTGCCGATAAGGAGGCTCGCGAGTTCGGCAAGAGCAAGAATTCGGCTCGGGGCTTTGAGACGCCATCGGAAGAGGCGATCTCCGATTTTTACGCACCGCGGTCGGGATGGTACTGAGGCAGAGGCCGTACTTATTCAAGGCTCTTTAATGCTAATATTCTGGCATAATAGTCCTCGCTACGGCCATTCAAAGTGACTTCGTACTTTCGACTTGTTCCTGTCAAAGATGATTTCCAAAGGGTCGAGGTCGTTTTGCGCCGCCCTACCGAAAGGCGCTGGGCGGCTCAGTAAGCGAATCCCTATCCAAAGGTCCTTCTTATCACTCTGGCCACCCACCAAAATTCGAAAATGAACTTTTGGTATGGAGAGCAGATCATTGTCAAGACATGGAGACTAATGTTTGGCCATTCCCAAAGACTATGGCAAGGGGTCTTCCGAGCGAGCAGAATTGCTTGTTGCCCTTCAAATGATGAAAATTCGGATGCCTGAACAGATTCCAATCGTTGTTGATGGCGTCGCCGTAAGAATGAGCCCAAGTGCTACTTCCCGTCGGATGGATTGAAAATTTCGCAGATCAACTCTAACACAACCATGAAACAAGAAAACCCTTCAGGCATGCCGAATTGGTGGCAGAATATGCGTCTGCGACACCAGAGAATGTCAATGCTGCCATTGATGCTGCTCTTCGGGCCAAACCAGCTTGGGAGGCAATGCCCTTTGAAGATCGAGCAACTATTTTCCTTTCGAAAAAGTACCGACCCCAGATTGTGGCAGCTACCATGCTTGGACAAGGCAAATGTATGAGCAGCGGATCTCGGTGGTACGAGTCTAAGTATACCTGCGGTCGGTACTTCTGCGACAACCATTGAGGATACAAGCCATAAGGAGTTCGTATGGCAGAAGCACAGACAGTCCATGAAAATGACTACGCCATTAAGCCGGAGTTTACCACTTGGAGGAACAGGTTGGCCTCAGCGTCGCATCTGCAAGTCAGTCGACAAATAATGGTGAGTTTTGTCAGTGACATGGTCTTGGAATTTACTGCGGAAATCTATCGGAACTATCAAATTAAACAGAGTTAATAGGATGCATTTAGGGTTGTCTGAGGATTTTGGACTTTGGCAGGATAAGAATCATCTGTGTAAGTCGGCAGAACAGTAGCGCCTTAGATGTTAGCTTTATCGCCTGCATCTGATGTTATCATCGGACATCGTCGCTAATCTCGCTTGGCGGCGCATTTTCCGAAACACTCTTGTAGCTCCAAATTTTATGAAGGCACCTTCTCAGAGAAATTTTGAAAGACACCAGCTTGACTGACTGCAGTTGAATAACTGGACTTTCTTGAGTAACTGTGGAATTCTCTCGCATAGGACACCGAGAGTCTGGAGAAGGCACCATGGGAGAGCCGTGTGAAGGGTTTGTCGGGTTATCTGTGGCCATAATTGGCTGCGGTATGTCCCTGAGCTGATATCTTCAATTGTGTGAGATAAGACTGATGGCGGCAGGGAACATGGGGAAATGCCTTTTGGACGGGATCCAGGATGCAATGTCGCAGCACGCGAGCACTAACAGACATGATCTGCCGGTGGTAACCAGGGTTTTTGCATGTACATCGACACAAAAATCTGCGGAGCGGCTAGGATTGGCTTACGCTGCCATGGGTCAAGCCCTGTCCGTTTCATGGAACTCTAATGTCGAATCGATGCAAGAAGCTGATGTGATCGTTCTCGGCTGCAAACCGCACATGGTGCAGGGAGTGCTTCAAGCTGAGGGTGTTCGCGAAGCGCTCGAAAACAAGTTGGTCATCTCGATACTCGCTGGAACACCAGTCAGTCTATTACGGCAGTATATAGATCAAAGCCTGTCAGTGTCGGAAGAACGCAATAGCAAAACACACATTGTGCGTGCGATGCCGAATCTCGGGGCAAAGTTCAAGGCGTCCATGACTCTAGTCGAGGAGCCAGCATCCCCGTTGCCAAACCACTTCACAAAGCTTCTTGGCTGGATTTTCGATCAAATTGGACACTGCAAGTACATACCGGAGTCCTCATTTGATGTGGCAACAGCATTAGTCACGGCGTCGATTGCAGTTACCTCCGTGCTTGTTGACGGGATGCTTGATGGAGCAGTCGCAGAAGGATTGAAGAGATCTGAGGCACTTGAGATTGCAGCCCGAGGATTAAATGTCGCAGCAAGACTGCTGCTTGACGATCCGGATTGTCGGCCATCCAATATTCTTGAGCGCATGTCCTCGCCAAAGGGGGTAACCATACAAACTGTGCTCACTGCTGAGAGAGGCAGCCTGAGGGCAGTAGGTGCCGACGCCGTGATGCACGGCACACAGCATCTTCAGAGAATGTCTTCTCCATCTATGCTAGAGAAGTAGTAGTACATTATAGTGACTCTTTCGCGTTTTGGCTCAATTGGTCGTGTCGCATCATTAATTTTTTCTCAGAGTTCCCAAAGCTGAAGATGGCGGCACAAAGCAATCATGATGTACTGCAAGCCTTGGAGGCGCAATGAATCTTTTCTTGGAGATAAGAAAGAAACAAATTAATTTAACTTAATTGAAGGCTCTATCTCCTCGCAAAATATCCGGAGACGAGAGAGATATGAATAGTCTCAAGATGGCAAAGGACATAGTGCAAGGCGATTGCAAAGAGACCTTGGGGACTCTCTTTTGACCGGGCTGAATCGGAACTCGTCTCACTGCCTGAGACACAGCAGAAACTCTACAGCGTTCCATCAAAGGATCCCGTAGGTCTGTAATTGAGTGAAATTACATTGTTTGAACTTTGAAGAAAGGAATGAATAGGCCTCGGTGTCGTAGACTCTTCAATCGATTCATCCTGCTTCTCTCTGCGCTATCGAGTCGGCTCCTCAGTGCGATGAGTAAGTTGTTGTAATCTTTGCTTCAACATGTCGGAGATATTGGTCAAGAACATTAGCATGGCTTTGCTGATAGAGACATTAAATTGACCATTGGCTAGCCTCATTGGGTTTGAGAGGCTGGTGCACCACTTTAGTTGGGCGGAGTGGTCGTTGACAGCAACGTCGCGAACATTGAGAAGGCTGATGAGGATCAGGTTGGGCAAAACTTGATCCAAAGCCTTGCTATAGAAGCCACACAACATGTCGCTGATTTTGGTTGAAAATTAATTCCGGAGCCAGATACTGTCGAGTTGAGTTGATTTCATTCTGCCATTGATGCAGCTTCAGTCTTCCTCAATGGATGCTTGGTTGACGGGAAACAACAAGATTTTATTTTATTCTATCTTCCTTTTCTACCAATTTTTGCTCCAATGACATAGGTACCCTTCAATCCCCAAAGAAAAAGAGAGAGAGGCGAGGCAGTACTAAGTATTTCTCTCAGAAATCTTTTCCATCCCTTCTTCCCCCAAAACCATATTAGCCTCACCAGGGTACAATAGTAAACGCACAACAGATAAAGTTACCATAGACATCAGGCATGACCTCCAAATCTTTTTCATTTCCATTTCTTTTCTCCTTTTCCCGAAGCAGAGCACATGCTGAGGACCTAGTTGCTTGGTTGATCGCTCAGTTGTGATTGGATCGTCGACCAAGTGCTGCCTTGCGATGAGAGATGTTTTTCTGATAATCTTTAATTTCTTTTCGTTTGTCTGCGATGAGAATTCTTTTTCTGTTCCTTCGTATTTCTCTTCGTTGGTTTGGGATGAGAAATGGCTTGCCGATACTGCTCAATCTCGCTTCGTTGCGGTTGATATGGGATTGGGCGCGGGTTTTTTCGATCAAACGAGTTCCAAGCAGGATCGAACCCATTAACGATCACTTGTGGTCCACGGCTACGATATCGAGCAGAAGAGGAGCGGGCCTGTATGGCACGCTGCACGTCCGAAAATGGCATACGCCAGACTGCGACTGATTTTCTTCTTGAATCGATATCCTGCCAAAAGTCGTGTTCTCTGACCGAATCGACTGCTTCATACCAGTCATCAACGTCGGTGCGTATATAGGCGAAGCTGTTGAAAACAATCCAAAAACTCTTATCGACAGGATGAAGATACACACTGAATGGGGCTTTTTTAACCCTCCTGCTGTCTTCTATGCTGTTTTCCGGCCCGTAGATAATCTTGCCGATGTTTATGCCGTACTTTAAGTATGAGCTGTAGTCCGTATCGGTCGAGCCGGGGACGGTGATGGGGGGTTCAAACTCAGTCATGAATGGATAGTCGCGCGGTGATATTCCCTTTCTCGCATGCCAAATTCCATTTTCCTCACTCGACTCCCATCTTCCCTTTGGGTCAATATACTCGTTTGGGAAAGGCCAGAAGTTTTGGCTCAAGAAATAAAAATCTGTGAATTCATACCTGAAAAGCCGGAATGGCAAAACATTGGTCAGGTGGGGGCCAGAAGGTGAATACTTGTGAGCCTCGGCGATGAAAGCATGAGCCTGTTCCTTGTCCCAGATATCGAGTTGATTGACCATTTCACCATAGATGGTTGGAGTTATCCTCTCTTCATGAAACCGGGCGAGAGCTTGTTTCATCTCGTACGCACGACTACCCAGTTCTTCCTCGTCTTCGTCCCACCTCATGTATAACCAAAACTTTCGATCTCCCCACTCATCCAATTCTATACCCTTAGTGTGAGATATGTTCACAGAAAATGATAGAATACGTGGAAAGCTTGAATTTACCTTCTTCATTCTTATTCCAGTCAGGCCTGTTCCTGTATGCACGAAAATCTCGCCGTTCGTCGTCTGTCAAGTCTTTGGTCCAGTCTTCTCTGGATGGCATAGCCATGATGGATGTGTAATAGGAGATTGTCGTCACCCACTGTCACGAAGTAGTTTAGTTTAATGGAGGATGATCAAGAAGATCGTTGTGGGAGGTAGGAGGTAAGAGAGAAAAGACTAAGGTTGCGCTTTAAGTACCCGACGCGGAAGAGAATATCTGCAACCAGGCAACCCAGGAATGCACTAATCTGACCCGAGAAAGAAAGGATGTGGGGTGACCTAGCCGAGTAACAACGCAAACGAGTTTTGAATTCCGCTTGCAGGGGCGAATTGAGAATTCCCGTAACCGTGCACCCCGTCTGTGCGCTAGCCTGTATTCTTGATTGTCTTCTCGAGGCCTCGGCCTAGCCATCTCGCTGGGGGTACTTAAAGTGGGTCATAAAGTCATTGTGTGTGCCCGAAACCCTGAAGTAGCAGCTAAAGGTCATCCAGAGTTTAAAGCCCAGGGAGGAAAGTGGCTACAGCTCGGTGTCGATTCAGCTTAGACAAAAGGCATTGTGCGGAAGGCCGTGGAGGACGCCAGAGGGGTGAATATTGTGGTTAAAAATGCCGACTACTTCCAGGGAGGAACGATCAAGGCTCTCGAGTGAGTGTTTATTGTGAGCAAGAAATGCGTATAATTGCGTAAAATTATTGAGAATTGGGTTAGAACTGTTGAATGAGCACTGGTGACAAAGAGTGGCACAGATCGACCACTGGCTGAGCGGATAAAGCCTTGTTGGCTTTTGGCAGGCGAATGCACTGCCCTAATCGGGTAGAGTCAGTGCGCGTAAGACGCACTATACAACAGCAACACTTATTTAAGTAGCAAGCTGAAAAGACTCCTTCCCGTTTGACTGTCTGGTTAACCCAACTGGGGAACGAGGCCGAGTTGACTCCCAACTCACATTGGTGCCGCAATTCTCACAGAATTATGCCCTATATCACTTAGCTCATCGCGGGAAAGATTTTTTGAGGCGTTGGATTGTATTTGTATAAGGGGATTTGTATGAGGGGAGGTGGAAACTGGACAGGGGGTATACCCCTACGGAAGCTGGCGATTGGTGACCGTCTTCGCAGTGTGGTTTGGGGATGCTTTGCAACTTCTAGACTGTCTTGAGGCATTCTTGACGGTGAGAATACATTTGATGTAGCTTCGAATCTAGACAATGAGGGACTGTACTGCTATAATTGGTGTAGAGAATTTTCCTGGATGGATATGTGATTTCACAAGCATTACCCCGGCAGTGCAACAGCAAACAAATCCTTGATCAATCCAGTCTCGCAATCTCTCCAAAGGCTAGCAGTCCTCTTTGTACTATCTATTGTAGCTGATCAATCCTTCTTGAATTTTGTACAATGGCTCTGAAAGAAGTTTCTCTGGCACAATTTACTCGTAGCCTACCTCTGAGCCAAACATTCCCTTCCATGCAGGCTCATTATGGGACTCCTTGATTAACCCCCACACAAAGAACGCGGTGGCCAGGTAAGCAAACTGAGAACCCGGATGAGCAATGAATACATTTACATAAATCGGTATGAGGAATGCTTCAATCTGATCATGACGATGATGGCCGGTTCTGCGTACACTAAAAATTTCCATGTTGAAATGTGGCGATTGACGGATGAGGATGTGGGCCTCGATAATTGTTTTGACTCAGCCCATACGATAGTCAAAAATATGATTACCATCGCTACTCATCTCTACGGCATGAAGGCACTCTCCACTGACCCCAAAATCAAAGACGAATTCTCCACCTACCGGACATGCCACCTCCTCTTGAATCTTCTCGGCTTCGTCCATGACGGCCTAGAATTTTGGAGAACCAAGGTGGTTCAAGGCCCCGAGCACAAGGCAAAAGATGGAGATTTAGAAGGGTACTTGAAAAAGCTGAACAAGATTCTGAAGAAGATAGACAAAGACTTTCAATTGAAAAAGACTTCCTGGGACATTCCAGCTGCATCCGCAATATGGCTTCTCATAGAGATGGTGTACAAGACCATGAAGTCAACTCCAACAACCATAGGTGAGATCAGCAATCCAATTTCAACGAAGATGGACCTTTGCAACGTTTCTAATTTTATTGGTTAGCTCAATGCGAGTCACTCCTACTTAGGCCCATGAATTACAAGTTGGAGATGGGCAAGAGAGATTCAGGCACTGGTCTACCTGCAGTCATTTTCATTTGCACAAGTCGTCTCCACGATAAAGGCAAGGCGCGAATCATCTTAGGTGAATGCAAGGCGCGGTGGTGGCCGTTTTTAGCCGTCGATCAGGAGTTCAAAACACTGCGTCTTGCTCGACTTTCGCGGGATGGTCTCAAGGTCTTGAAGACAAAATGCGAGTTATTGTGTCCGATATGGAAGAAAACCAAAGACAATCTCGAGGTGAAAGACAACCTCGAGGCGAAAGACAACCGCGAAGCCAGAGCCAACCGCAAAGCCAGAGCCAACCGCAAAGTCAGAGCCAGCCGCAAAGTCAAAGTCAACCGCAAAGCCAGAGCCAACCGCAAAGCCAGAGCCAAAGCCAAAGCCAACCGCAAAGCCAAAGCCAACCGCAAGGCCATTCACCACAAGCCTTTAGGAGTGAATGACTCCCGACGATTTGACCACCGAGCGGAACCGGGGCGAGCTTATTGTGTCTATTTTGATAGCGAGAAAAAACAGTGTTTCAGTCCATGTGCTCCGTGCGGCAAATGTTTTCACTTGTATGATTGGGGCTACCAAGACAACGCGGGTGCGCGAAACTCTTTCAACATAGTGGGAAACTGTGCCGAAGATGATGCCCATTTGGGCCTCGGAAAGGGGCCCCAAAGGTTTTTGAATAAGAATAAGGATCAAGCATCTAGCTTCTTCCTGAGCAAGTCCTTACATATCAAGACTCATCAAGGGAGTGAAGCAAGTTTGAGCGGTCTGCAAGTTTGACGAACCCTTTAATGTGACAGTTGGGTTTTGGTCAGGATTTTAGTGATTTTGGATCATGTTTGTGAAAGGGGTTGCAGATTGCATTGGGTCATGTATTTCTTTGCTAGGCTAGTAGTGCCGCGAAAAGGGACAGGTTGTGCCGGTTGAAATTAGCGTGACTTAGGATTTTCAGGATTTTTGACTAAGCACTGTGAGATGGGTTTCGAATACGACTCCTGTACAAATTTACCTGTAAAGCGTAGTCACAGAACATCGTCAAGACGGCTCGAGAGCCAACCTTGTATGACCTAACTTGCTAGTCTTGCTGAGTTGCTCTGGAGGAGTGCCTGGAGGACTGCTTACCGGTAGCAATGAGGAATATCCGAAATACAGCTAAGCATACCTTAACTGCCGTTTCCTCGGCTGTAGTCCTACAGCATGAGGAACCGACTCGGGGATGCAGAGAGATGCAGTGTGAATCGATTGGGGTGCTATCTGGAAGATAACAGGTGTTGGGAGAAGGGCGGTCACGTACATAGCCTTGGCGGCATAACGTCGCCCTGCGACGTAGGGGCTGTCCTTGTCATAATGATTGAAAGATAGCGCGCTGTCGCTCTCCCTAAGAGGAATCTATTCACCTGTCCTGAGACGTAGCCATTCTCCCAATAACGTCTTGTTCTTTGAACCCCCTATCGTCGGTGTGGTGTTGAATGCTAACTCTCCAAGAGTAGGAGGAGGACCGCGGTTGGGTATCTGTTGCCTCGTTGATTGAGGGCTTCATGGTAGTGTTTACTGCAGTTTCAATGCCGTGCTCCGTAGGGAGACCCGGGTGGGCGATGCCGTCGAGTGGATCGAGGATCCGGCTGTTGTGTTAAGTTCGCCGTAGACCGCTTTGCCGATAGGTGGTAATGTGTGCCTAGGTGTATGAGGAAGGTCATCTTCCTCTCCCTATAGTAGGGGCGTGCCGAGCGACTCGTTGATAGAGGGAGGTTCGGGCTTTGTTGTCGTAGGAGGCGATGCCGATCGCCTTGTTAGGAGAGGGAGGTTCGGGCTTTTTCCATAGCGTGAGCGTTGAGGTTAAATCTAGTGAGGAGAATGACTTCTGTTGAATGTAGTGGAATACTTCGGAGAGTTCATAACCTGACAAGCCGACTCGGGAGCGTAGAGAGATGCAGTATGAAACCATTGGGGAGCTATGTAGAAGAGAGTAGATGCCAGGAGAACAAAAGGTAATGCGAATCCTAGAATTAACACGTGTATAGCCTTGGCGGCACAACATAGTAGTAGAGCAATTCTGCCCATATGCACTTTAGAACCTCTGATCACCCCATAAGGCGACAGCGAGGTTTGGTGTTTAACAGCTGACAGTTGTCAGTTTGGGAGATGGATGTTTCATTAACTGTATGAGGATCGAATCCCTGAGATATAAACGGCGCCAAATCCCACACCACGCTAATTTCTACTGGTGCGCAGTCATACCTGGCCTCCAGTGTGAACGACTTTCCACATGTCTGGGTACAATTGCAAGGGGCACACTCTCCAGATGGCCGCATTGACTACTACAGCATCTTTATCAAAGAAGCCACCTAGCTCCAAACATACCAAACTGATGACTCCCCTTGGGAAAGTGGCTGCGGTCCAGCCATTGAAATAGTACCCTAACGACAGTAGCTTCAAGTTAAATCTGGAGACAATACTTCAGGAGAAGCACAACATCCCTCTAAGATATGTGAGCGGTCATTGATATCGAATGGCTACACCTCGTGAGGCTTTTCGCAGACTCAGACCGACTCCCAGCGCTGTCTGGCATTGCCGCCCGATTCCACCCACCGGGAATAGGTCGATACCTTGCTGGACTTTGGAACACACATTCTCCGGCTTGGGGAGCATCTCGCGGCAGCGCCGGGCAACGTGAAATGCGTCGGCCTAAGGAGGATCGAGCACCAAGCTGGAGCTGGCGTCATTGAGGCTGCCTTTGGCATGTATATTCCATGTATATTCCCGATGACGAATCTCCCCAATATATGTGTTGTGTGCCGCAAGGTTACTGTACCCTTGTAATTTCCGGTCAATATAGACAGGTCTCAGACAGATATCTAGTCCTATCTACTCTTGCATTAGGGTCACCCTAGAATATAGCTACGAAGTCTTTGAAGTCTACTCAAATCCCCCAAAAGTACGTTATATGTTACAGGACAATGTCTTCGATCTCAACAATGATGTGCCTCCGGATGATCCGAGCTCACCAGGATCAAATCCATGGTAGGCAATCACTACTGGTGATCATTCTAACCGGCCGTAACATTGTCGGAGAACGTAGCAGAGGGCTCTCGTCCAACAACTATATCAAAGATTTTGCACTGCGGCACTCGAAGAAGTGTCAAGATGGCTATGAGAAGATTGGAAGGGCAATAGGGCCAATAGACGGACGCGACTGATTGCAGGAAATCAAGGTTATGATCGTTTGAACTTCGCTTGGAAGACTCTCGAACTGATTAGCAATCCCAATGCCATCATGAATGCCGTGACGAAGGATCTAGAAGGCTAATTATTGGCGAGAATAGGCTAGGGCCCCGGGGTCATCACTCACTAGTTCGGGTGAGTCAGGGATGAGCACAGGGCAGCAGCACTAATACTCGCTTCTAAGAGCTATTTGAATAATACATTTGAATCGAAATATTTAGATGCCTAGTCTTTCGCTAATTGCGTAATTATGATCTTTTATTTATTGGCCAAATACATCGTTGTCAAGAGCAATAAATAAATAGGGGTTACATTAGCAAGTCGCAAAATTTTGGCCAGGTGCTAAGAACTTTTGAACGACTCACCCTGGCCATGCCGCTTTCAGACCTCCTTCTCACCGCTCACCCCAATTCTCATCTTCTTGCTCATTTGGCTTACCTCGCTCACTACCTGTCCCAACTACGCAGCATATCAATGTGGACTGAGATAATGCTCTTGTTCACCCCTTTCGTGGTGCTCTCGGCTAGGGCCTGGTCATGTCAGGCCTGGACTATGGGTCAGTCCACTTCTCCACCCCATGCTAGGAATGAATCTGGCAGTCCCCGGCAATCTCCACCGGGAGTGGCCAAAGGGGGTTGACCCAGTCGTCGTTGTGTAACAGAGGCATATCGTAGGATGTGTCGTTTCCCTCATTGCCGTTGCAATCCAAACCGGTGCTCCGAACTTTGGCGCTCTTTGTGCTGGCCGTGTCCTTGGTGGCTTTGCGTCCGGTGTCATCTTCGTTGTCTGCCCGGCCTACGCCTCCGAGATTAGTCCACCTAGGATTCGAGGAAGAGTTGGAGGTCTCTATTCGTACGTATAAAACGCAGTGCTCAGGGATCTACTACATATAAACGGCCACTGATGTTGTATTTTCCTTAATAGGGTTAACGTTAATGGTTCATACTGCTTCACTGAATGGGTGGAAGTATTACACAAAAATAGATCATTAAGGGTATCTAGGTTACTAAGAAATTTTCTGAACAGGGGACTTGGTTTCTTCTTTATTAAAGGAAATGCCTTCTGGCGCCTCCTCCTGGGCTGCCAACTTATTCCTGGGGTTTTGATTTTGGCTTTTTCCTTTTTCATGCCCAAATCCCCTCGTTTTCTCGCCTATGTCGGCCGCTACGAAGAAGCCCGAGAGGTCTTGAAAAAGATGCACGGGAGTACCTAAGATGAAGCCTTCTACCTCCGTGAGTACCATCAGATTAAGGCCCAGATCGAGCTCGATAAAGCTGGAAGACTAGGAATGAAGGCGATATGGGCGAAGCCGTCCTATCGTAAGCGATTCTTGCTAGTATTCTGGTACGCTATCGCATGCATGTAAGTTAACCTAACTCCATATGTTACACTGAACCTAACGGGGGGATCTCTTTTTCCCATCTTGGCTTTCTGGGGTTATTGTCATCCAAAACTACAAGGTCATCTTATACCAACAAATCGGATTTTCCAATGTTATGTCTCTTGTCCTCACGGGCATTTGGGGAGCTGTGGGAGTCGTTTCAGCAGTTTTGTCCGCTCTATTCTTTGACTCTATGGGACGTCGCAAAGTTATGGTCAGTATCCACCTCTCTATCATGAAAGTGAACGACCTGGCTAATAAGGCTTTATAATAATTCATCTCATACTTCCTAATCGTCGTTGGGACCCTCTGCACCTGAGTGACATGGGCAATCTTCGAGAAGACCGGAAGTCAGAATAGATCGCTCGCCCGAGGCATTATCGCCTATATGTTTTTGGTCGCTCTAGGATACTGCAGGCCAACAAATACGTTTCTTGCAACGGTACGTCAGTCTATTTCGCCGCCGAGTTGATTTCTTCGATCATATCTGGTAGCAATCTGACATAAGGAAAATTAGCATCCCGCAGAAACCATGCCGACCTCGATTCGTCCAACAGGGGTGGCAGTTTCGTATATGACGCAGCACATCATGACCATCGTCCTCGTACAATGTACGCCTCTGGCCATCGAATCGATATCGTGGAGGTTCTTCCTCCATTTTGTCATCTCGACTGCCTTCTTCGCCGTCATCTTTGTTATCTTCTACCCCGAGACCCGGTACAAGACACTCGAGGAGATTGAAGCTGTTTTCGGTGACAAGGTCTGTCCAGTCTTCTTCTGCCTTGGATAAGAACTTCTGTGATTTAGCTGACCGTGATTAACAGGTTGCCGACACTGTCGAAGAAGCTATTGGGGAGAAAGGTGAATTTGCCTTTCCCGACGGGAAGACTGTCTCCGAGTCGGTGGATGATGAGACTCCGGTTCATGTGGAGAAAACAAAGAACTAATATCCCAGTACTTTCAATTTCAATCGGTGGACAAATTTGCATTTGAGTAGATTCAAAAGGCTCTGAGATATTTTGGAACCGTACGCAAATCTTAAACCAGCAAGCTGATGAATGTATTTGTGACTGGTTGAGAAATGGGAGGGACTAGCTACTTAGATTCGAATGGGCTCTCGCAGGTTAAACTGATGGCCAAACTGGAGGGATTTGAATAACGCTTTTCAACAAGTGCCCAGGCTGAGAAGCCCAATACGTGTTACGAGAGGGCAGAGGGGTGGTTATTGGAATTCGAAAATTTCTTGCTTTACATATAGTTAAAGAATGTTATCAAAAGTAACATTCACTTTCATCTTCTATCCCTCGGCCCCCTTGTATCGTTCCGCATTCTGGTACTTAGGCCACTGATGGGTTGGCACACTACCTCGACCGGACTTGGTCATTTCCTCGCCCACAAAAATAATGATATACATGCCAACTAGAATTTGAAACTGTTTTGATGAACTGCCTCGACTGTCCAAAAAGCCAGCTCTTTGTATTGGCTCAGTATCCCTCTTACCAGCGGCTGAGGTATCGGGACTGACTTCTTCTGCCCTGAACGTAAAGGAATCCCTGTAGCCGCCAAATTGGCGTTGCAGTCGTAAAGTTCGGGATATTTTTCGAAGAACGCCGGGTCCAAGCGAAAGTTGTGAGGTCCATTGCCCATTCCCATCAACTCGAATGCCTTCAATGCGAGCGTTCGTGAGGTGAAGAGAGCGCTTGTGCTGAGAGCTGGCAATGTCATGTCTCTGTCGCTGGGTTCATCCGATTCACCGGAAGGAAGTAGGATGTTGGCATCGAGACAATCGTGCCGCGGCCCCGTGAGATGGTCTTGCGGAACTTGGACACCGAAAGTGGCTTCGGGGGCGATTACTTTTACCAAGTCCCACACCGATACGAAGCCTGGCGTGGGAGGAAAGCCGGCTACAAGTCTTGACAAGTCGATCTCCTTAACATAGTGATTGCCGAGCTCAACAATCAGCTCGTCCAGTATTGGACTTGTCGAATGGTACAAAATGACCTTGTCACGCATTGCGGCCCAAGGTATCCAGTCAATCACCGCCGGATGCGGCACGGTCAGCTGTAGCTTGGTGGGCTGGTAGCAGGCAGGCACTCTGGCAAGGGTCGCTGGGCTTGGATTGACACGCCACGCAGTTAAGCGACCTACCGGGATGTTGGCCTTGGTATAGGTGTGCCACGCTGCCATTGGCTGCCAGGACATGCAGACCATGACAGAAAGCATAAAGGACACGGAGCTCGTTAGGCTACACCAAGAAATCATGTTAGTCTTTCAACCTAAGACGATAAAGAAAGGAAGTCATTTCCCAAATTTTCACACTTACTTATCAAGATACAGATCGGCATCTGCACCGAGAGTAATCCCGGGGTTGGTCCACTTTTGGCTCAGCAGAAATTCGATGGACAGAATATGATCAGAAAAGACAGAGTTTGTCTTGTGCACTTCGCCGTTGCGTCCACTGAATAAGACCGTCCCAGATTTTGCCAGGGACGGGTACGCTACAGGCCCAACCTGAGTGACAAGAAAGGAGCGAGGGATGGCAGGAATGGAATGGTCCATGGATTTGAGGTAGTCAAAATCCAGATGCTGCGATATAACTGGTTGTCGGTGCGCATCTTGCAGAGATTTGGGCGACTCTTGTATTGCAAATGGTGCTTGGGGGGTCGACTGGAGCATGATGAAAGGCTCTTCACAATCTTCGGGGAGATTAGACATGTCGAAGATTGCCTCATCGACCTCGGCGAAGGAGGTATCCCAGTTGACTGCGTAACCATCGACATCGGGCTGAACTCCTGTTGTGGTGGGACTAGTTGTGACCGAAGCACGTGAATCTTGATGACAAACAGTGGCTAACTTGGATTCTGAAGCGTTGTCTTCGACCACAGAAAGGCCTTTGATCATGTCTCTGGCACTATCGTCATGTGTCATCTTCACGCACAGTCATCCATTAGCAACTATGCAGAGATAGGGGAATAGTAGTGTCTTGGCCACAGTTCACACGAGATATGACTTACGACCTGATCTAGTATCTCCGCGGAAGATTCGATGAGCTTCTTCAGAGTGAAGTGGAGACTCATCATTTTCTTGTGATTCTCAAAAAGCTGGCTGCACAGAAATGTATTGCGCTCTTCCAGCTGAGTAATTCGGGGCTCCGTGGACGGGCGAGCTTCAAGCCGTGACTCGAGTTCTTTGATTTTCATGATTTGTCTGGCTCGAAATGCCTTCTGGGAAATGCGATTTCGTTGCCTCTTGTCCTCAGAGTTTACTCCTCGGACGCCTTGGCCATGAGGGCCCTTTTGGAGACCTGTCGTCTGTTTCATTGTGAATGGACTCTGGCGTCGAAGATAGTATCAAAGCATTAATGTAGACGAGAATGTAAATTAAAGCCTGGATTTTTGGCACGGATCTGATTGTATTCTGTCCTGTCGCACACAGTTGCCACTAAGTGAGACGAGTCTACTATGAAGACAACTTGCGGGGTGGGCACTCAAGATGCGGAGAGATGATGGCGTGGAGCCAAGCGATGAAGTCTGGGGTCTCACCCAGAGCCGGCGCCTAGAGCCGAATGGTTCTTTGAGACGACATGTGGGCAGGTGATGCTCACAGACGGATCAATTCCTGACAGGCTTTGCCGAAAGTCGATGCTTGATCTGTCCTGTCCGGAGCGGAAGAACGGGGAGATTGTTCTGCAAAGTTCTCCACTTCGTAGCATTCCCCTCCTGAGTCAGGACCAACTGACACATTCCCCCTGACCTTTGCTTGGACAAGAGAGGAGCACGGCCAGTGAAGCGATCCGCGTCTCCCGGATGATGAATCGACCGCTGAGTAAACCGATTCTCTCCACGAAACTAAGGAAACCCCACAGTTCATGGCGCACAGCTGATTCCCTGTTGCTTGCATGAGTGTCGTCGGAGTTCAGAGCGACAAAAGTGGAGAAAATGTAGGTTGGGCCAATGGGTCTGCTCTTTGAACGCGAAAGCGACCTCACTCATTGAGGCATGACAAAGGCAAAGGACCTCTCCACACAGTACAAGCATTTTGTAACGAGGGGGAAGTATTCCAGGTCAGAGATACGGCCTAGTAAAGGTTCTATACCCAGTCCTCGCCCCCTTGCGATAAGGCGACTTTCATGAAGCCCAGCTGCACACCGTGACTTTTGAAAACAACTTTTGAGACCCTGACAGTCATCGACAAAACTTCACGACACAGTCATAGTCAAAAATATATACCTGCAAAAATGCTTAAGCAACGATTTGCAGGCAAAATTGTCATTGTCACTGGCGGTGCTTCGGGCCTAGGTGCTGAAACATCGCAACTGTTCGTGGACGAAGGAGCAACAGTTGTGGTTGCAGATCTTCAAGAGAGAGATATCTTGCAACGACTAGGTCCTAATGCGTCGTTTAAAAAGTGCGACGTCTCAAGTCCAGAGGAATGCGAAGCCACCATCAACTCGTGCGTCGCTGAGCACGGTCGCCTCGACGTCTTATTCCACAATGCCGCATGTCTCGCGCCAGTTGCTACGCTCCCTGATCACGACCTGAACACCTTCCACAAGGTGATTACCACCAATCTCTGCTCATTGTTCTATCTGGCCCGGGCGGCGATACCCCAGATGAAGAAGCAGAAGAAAGGGGCCATCGTCGTCACCGGAAGTACGTCGGGGCTGGCCGCCGACTATGGCTTGTCTGCGTATAACGCGGCTAAGGCCGGCATCATCAACTTGGCCAGGTCCATTGCGATAGACCACATAAGAGACGGAATCCGGGTGAACATTGTGTGCCCTGGCCATATGGTCACACCCATGACCATTGGATTCTACGACCATGCTGAGGCGAAGAATGAGTTGCTGGAAGGCATCCCCCTCGGGCGTGGGTGTGATCCGAAGGAAGTTGCTGCTGCTGTGCTCTTCTTGGCTTCTGACGAGGCATATAGCATGACCGGACATTGTAAGAAGAACCACTCGGAATTCCTCCCTTAGAAATTGCGCTAATTTCCATCGCCTTCAGCATTGATTGTGGATGGAGGATGGAATGCGCATACAGGAGCACCAAATTTCTTGAAATATTTTGCCACTCCAAGCGGCTAAGTGTTCTGGGTACAACGTGGCATGGTCAGCCCCTTTGAAGAGTTATAGGATTATCATCGCTTTGACCGGATCCGAAGGCAGGTTATGAGACTAAAATTGTTGCATATGTATTGTTGCATACCCGCGATTCCTTTTCGTTCAAGGCTTTCCGGGCATGTCAAAATACACGTGTTTATCTCAACTCTTCTTATGCAGATAGAATCGGTCAATTTGAACACTATGACGGAATAATTTGCGACTCTAGTAGCTGTCGAACACACTGAAGGCAGCTTTTGCTATAATCACTCGAGTATCCTCCATGCAGTCAAATACTATGAACGAGTTTACTATAACAGAAGAAACTGTCAGTTTCACCCGTCTTAATGCATTCCTCCGCAAGGGATACACATACCATTGTTCCTAGCAACTTTGGATAATTTGGCAGTCCAGATTTCATCGACAAACCTCCATCCACGATCACAGCTACGAAGGGTGTTAGTAAAAAGGCTTTGGCTCGCGACCACAAGAACATGGAACCCTACTCTGCCCAGTAATATATGAAGCGTCTTTTGATGCGAGAAACAACACTGTTCTTGCAACCTCAACCGGTTCGGCTCCGCGGCCTAGAGGAATGCACTCTCGCGTAGCTCGTTCAGCCTCTGGAATTTGATTCAGCCCAACCGTCATCGGAGTTATCATCAAGCCGGGACAGACGATATTAACTCGAATATTGTCTGGTGCGTGGTCCAGTGCCATCACACGAGCGAGATTTATCACCCCAGCCTTGGATGTATTGTAGGCACAGGTTCCGTAATCTGCTCGCATGCCAGCGGTGCTTCCTGTCACAACAATGGAACCACCACCCTGGCTCTGCATCTGAGGAATCACGACTCTTCCAAGGTAGAATAGTGAATTGGTATTGACATTGAGCACTTTGTGAAACGCTTCAATATCGTGAGTAACAACAGTGGCATGCTTAGCCAGAATCCCGGCGTTGTGGAAGAGGACATCGAGTCTGCCGAATTCTCCTACGCAAGCGGCAACAGTCGCCTCGCAGTCCTGGGGACTAGAAACGTCACATTTGTGATAGCGAGCGTTTGGTCCCAGCCGCTGGAGAATCGATCTCTCCTCAAGGTCCGCGACCAATACTTTGGCGCCTTCGTCGATGAAAAGCTGGCTTGCCTCTGCTCCCAGGCCGCTCGCACCTCCTGTAACTATAACCACCATCCCTTGAAAACGAGCCATGGTTTGGGTCCGACAGTTTTGATAGTATAGGAAACAAAGAAATCAAATTTGGTCTGAAGCAATGAGTGGACTTGTGACCTTGTCAGTTATTTCGGCCTCGAGAACAAGTATTCGAAGGGACTAAGAGTATATAGGTAGTATGGTCGGGAGCCTTTGATTTCTCTAGTCAAGAAAAGTTATTCTCAATCATGGGTCAGCCAAAAGCCAAGTATGCGCCAGGGTTGCCCCTCCATGTCGGGGTGCAGGTGACCATTGAAGCTCTGAGTAATGTCCTGCTAGTCGCTCAGAGGGTGGGGCCTCAAATGTCGCGAACCTTGGATCGGTTTCTCCGCAGTTCTTGCCCCTAACGCCGTGACGAGCGATTGGTTATCGACCAAGACTCACAGGCGCTGAGAGGGGAATTACCTAGGTATATTGCCTCGGTTAGAGTTTTGTGATGCGCACTGGTTGTCAGAGCGAATCGTCAACGCTCGATGACTGAGCGACATGGGCGCGAATAGGATGACCAAGACGGGAACCAAGAGTCCTTCGCCCAAATGTCCAAACCGTTCAAAACCAAGCTAGGACTCACGGCCATCTGGTGGCCTCTCTTTCGGATAAGTCAACAAACTTTTGACACAAGCAGAACAATCATTTTAGGCTTTGTTACCTTTTGCTGAGACCTAGTGATGGCGCAAATAGTTCAAGGACTTGATCACTTAGCCGTGGATCATGCTAGACCTATCAAGGTCGTTTGCATAGGAGCAGGGTTCTCCGGCATTTTGGCAGCAATCCGGTTTCCTCAGAAGATCAAGAATCTGGATCTCACAATCTATGAGAAGAACGCCGACATTGGAGGGACATGGTTTGAGAACAGGTATGAGAAGACTAAAGACGTTTTCAAATACCGGCTGACTGTGGCTATGCTAGATATCCCGGAATTGCTTGCGGTGTGTGACAAATATTCGGGCCCTCCTCTGATTACCATGCAACTCCATGTGCTGATGGATATACCTAATTCATAGATATCCCATCTCATGTCTACCAATTTTCGTTCGCTAACAATCCACGGTGGTCTCGATATTATGCATCTGGAGGTGAAATCCATGAGTATCTCAAGGATGTAGCGCATAAGTATGACGTGGAGAAATACATCCGTTTCCAGCATCTGTTCCAGAAAGCCGAGTGGAATGAAAAGGCACAAAAATGGGAGATCACGTTGAAAGATCTCGTCAATGACAAGGTCGGTTTACCCTATTCTCCTTCGTGGCAGAAGGGACTAGTATAGCGACAGTTCGCTTACTGATGAATAGACCGTCATTGACACAGCCGACATCCTGCTCAAAGGAACTGGGATTTTGAACAGATGGACATGGCCAGATATCGAGGGTCTTCATTCCTTCCAAGGGCCCGTTCTACATACCGCAAGATGGGATCCTTCCTTTGATTGGACTGGCAAAACGGTGGCTCTGATCGGGGCAGGTTCTACCGGCATCCAAATCCTTCCGAAAATCCAGCCCAAGGCAAAACACGTTTACCATTACATGAAAGGAAAGACTTGGATATCTCCTGTCGGCTACGGGGCCCTGGAAGGCGTCGAGGATGAAAACGGTAGGGTCCATCGGTGTGAAACTACCTAGTGTCCCGCGTTTTACTGACGAGCTTTACAGTCGAGCATACGGTGGAAGAACGAGAGCGATTTGCTACGCACCCAGAAGAATACCTGAAATATAGACACTGGATCGAGGGTACGCTTAATAAAGGCCAACTCGTAACCTTTCGCGGGACCGAGATTCAAAAGTTGTTTTGGGACATGTCAGACAAGCATATGAAAGAGAAGCTGAAGAAGAAACCTTGGATCTATGAATCCTTAAAGCCCTCTTACCCTCCAGGCTGTCGTCGATTAACTCCAGGTCCCGGATATCTCGAGGCTCTCATCGAAGACAACGTCGACTTCATCGGCACTGGGATCACGAGAGTGACCGAGACAGGGATCCAAGACAATAATGGAGACTTTCATCAAGTCGATGCTATTATTTGTGCAACGGGATTTGACTAGTAAGTTTTGAGTCTATACCCGTACCCTTCTAGCCTAACGTATTTAAGGCTAACGTGAGCTTCAGTTCCATGTCACAAGATGAAACGCCAATCATCGGACGAGATGGAGTCACCTTGGGACAACAGTGGGACCCTATTCCGGAAGCATACATGTCGGTCTGCGTGCCCAAGATGCCAAATATGTTTCTGTTCCTAGGCCCGAACGGAGGACCTGGAGCCGGGTCGTTTATCGCAATGCTGGAATTCGTTGCCGAGTACATGATCAAGTGTGTCCAGAAGATTCAGAGAGAATACATCTCGTCCATGGAGGTCACGTAAGTTACCAGTTGGCTTGAAGTTGTGATTTTCGCGCCACGAGTTGAGATCGCTGACTTAGGCCGATACAGAGACGAGGCAAACAAGAAGTTCAGTGCTCATGTAGACTCGTACTTTGCAAAGACCATCTTCTCCGAAAATGTGAGTCCAGCCCTGCATAATTGAAGAAGCCAGGACGTGTGCCCCAACTGACATGCAATTATCGCCACAGTGCAAATCGTGGTTCAAGCGGAACCAGGATGAGGGCCGTATTGTCGCTCTGTGGCCAGGTTCATCCCTACACGCACGAGTCGTGCTTTCATCTCCTCGCTTTGAAGATTACCAGTATAAGCTGCTCCCAGAAGCGGATGGCGATACAATGGCTTATTTCGGAAGCGGTCTGACCATGGACCAGGAGAAGGACGAAAAGACGACTTCATACCTGGACGACGTCGATTTTCCTCCGATCATCAACCACAGCGAGAGACCTGGAATGAAACTTGCTGGGTTGAAGGGGGCGAGCAGTACAGTGAACGGGGTGGAAGATAGGTCTGGGTCCATTGCATTTTAGGCGACGGTGGAAGACAAGCAACGGCCTAGAGTGATGCCGTGGTGCTTCCAGGCAGTCAAAACTATACTTCGAGCAACGCTACTGTAGGACGTATTAAGTTTTTGCTCTCTTTATTTTTGCAACATACGCCCGGGCTCCTGTAGGTGGTGTGGGAATTTGTTGATAGGGGATAATCGTGTGAGCACAGGGCGTCATCACCCGGTTCCTAATTCGGTATCTTGGCAACAAACTGACTTCCCCATCTTTAATTATTAATGTCGTTCCTAGCGTCCCCTAAACTAGGCATAATAATAATCTGAGCATTATTAATAGCGGTGGCCTGGGCGACCCCCCGGGCCTGAAGCGGGTTGCCTTCTCCGCAGCAGCACCTCCTCACCTCACCAAATCTCACACATATGGAGTATGTCAGTGGGGATCTGAGAGGGCATTTGTGTTACCTTCAATATTTGTGTACGCAAAAGCCACCTTCAAAATTGAGCTTAGCGTATAAATTACCAGCAGTCATGCGGTGGTTTGGACAGTAGGTGTACTCATACAGCGAAGATAGCGAGTGTCGAGTAAATATGGTATACACGGAGCGAGAGTTCCAAGGAAGGTCGGTGAAAGGTACGGACAGGAATCACGGCCAGTCAGTATGTACCCGATGTTCTGCCATTTTCTGCCATTGGAGTAGCTTCATGAACGAAAAGTAGACATTGAAACGAGTCAGGCAGCAAAGTCCAAGACATTCCCATCGACGACGCTCCAGTCCTGAAAGAGCCCATATGAAGTGAAATCAAAATCAAGCCATGCTTGCTCTGTAGATTCAAGTTGAACTGGATTTACAAGGCCTCTCAATGTTAAAGCATCGGTGTCCACCGCCCCGTGGGCTTCGACTCTCAAATCCAAGGCGGATTGATTCAGTGGATTGAGGAGCGTATCCCACAGGCGACAAAATTCGGGTCCGTACGGCGCGAAGAAGGCCATTTGATCTGAATCTAGCCGTTGAGGAGGAAAAGTCGCGGTAACAGACTCCCTGTCAGTATCTTCCGAGAAACCTTGGATGATCTTGAGCGGTCCAATTGCAGAATCCCATTTCTTGCTCATCTCCTTGAGAGCAAGTGTAATGATCCTTAATCCATCAAGCGCCTTTGGCCTAATGTTGTAGTATCTCTGGCATGAACGTTGAGAGAACCCAGCGACCAATAAATGAAAGGTAAAGATGGAATTCAGATGTCTAACATCATCTCTCAGCAAGAAATCTTCGAATATGCCAGAAACTAGCGATGATGCCAGGATTGCCACCGCTGAAGGAGCACTCGTGCTAGAGGTGGGTTTGTTCAATATCGTGAGAGCCGTAAGGTAAGGTACGTGAAGCTGTCGGATATCCATGTCATATACGGCTGGCTTTTTGACAGGATTCTCCTCATATAGCTGCAGACAAGGTTGAAGCTCTTGGATCCAGCGCCGGAGGTCTCTTTCGATCATCGCTCTTCTCGAGTGGGAAAGATTGTTGCGCAAGCAGCACTGCGTGAGATCGCCTAAAATAGAACAAATCTGGACATAAGCAACGAACAAATGTGCACTCTTATCTGGTTGAGGGAATTCATCGACCGAGATCGGCCGGACATTGCAGTCCTCAACGTTTATGACCCTAGGTCTTCCCTGACCGGAAGAAATGAGGCAGTCCCTAGTCTGTGAAGAAACAGTTGGTCAGCTACACGTCTGAACAGGGGAAAGGCACTACATGTCAACATACATATATTGTCCACCATAGCCGGCGCCGAAGTGAAGCGTTGGAGGTGCTACCAGGATCTCGATGAAGCCCAATCTCGAATGCGAGGCCAATGCTTATGCGAAGCCAGAAGCTACCCTTGTCAAGTGAAACATGCTCTGGGCCGGTGGGATTCCACCACTGCATAAAGCAAAGGGCCTTTATGACTGTCATCATACCCGACTCATACTGTGAGAAGAACAGCGCCTTTGTACGTCGATAGAGGTCCTCAGAAGAAGTGTACTCAAGTGGTGCGGAGCACATCCTACTACCGGCCAGGAAGACTGCCTGCAGCAATAAAATGGAAGGCTTATACCCGGCTGATTCTTCCAGCTCTACCTCATCGACAACAGGCATCCAGGGACGACAATTTTTCATGAAACTGTCTATGAGACTATTTCGGATTATCCGAGGTGGCATGTCGAATGCTCGTTGCTGCTCCAGTATTCCTCTGTCTAATGCCGCATACGTCCCCAGCCGGACAGCATAGCTCTGGGCAAGGCGCTCGTCAACTTGGACGTCCGGACCCATGTACTCGGACCGGCCAAGGTATGACTGGGCCGGGGTCTCACTGAACTGAGCAAAAGTCGTAGAAGGAGCATTCTCAGAGGACCTTGGATGGATGCTTTGTGAATATGAGACGTCAGTTGGCTCGTTTCGGTTTCCTTCAAGATATTCCGAGGCTGGGGGCACTGGTGATGGTGCAACCCCTTCTGGCAATGCGTTGGTAGTATCCCGACCATCCGGGAAGGGAGAATCATTTGAGGAGTGCGGAGGGCCCAACATATATCTTCTGCGTTTTCTTGCTCTAGACCTTCCTCAATGTAAGGCTTCCGCATCGTAAATGTCTTTTCAAACTTACAAGCACTCGCGCTGCGAAGCGCGACAATTGGAACATGGCCGAGATTCAACGATGTTGCATCGAATCTGGTGCGAAACTAGTCAGTCTTGGAGACCCTTTCTTCGAACAATGATGGGCAGTGACCTTTTTCTTGTGACATAGCACGCAAGCGGTAGAAGCTCTTGGTTTTGTGGGAGCCGGCGGAGACTCCATCTTATTTCGTTGGAGTGGATGGTGATCAGATGGATTTGAAGCTTCTCAATGTCGCTTCAATCAGCCGAGGGTCCAAGAGAACACAGATGCAACGCCAGGTGTTCGGTTGCTAGAGCACGTGAGGGGGGTGTGGATGGGCCTAGTCTTGTAATGACGGGATGTGGGATACTAGTATTTCTTAGTTTTGTAATCACGTAATCGCTCAGGAGTGCTAAGCCTTGTCACCCGGCTCTGTGCGTAAGGTTCAGGATATTGGATACATAGTATCGTATTACTTAGAACCTAAAAGTATATGGCTTTTAAAAACCTTCTAAGCTCTCTAGATACGCGATGTGAAGCACACGACGTCTTTACCTCGGATTCAGACATCTTTCCTGATTCGAGGCCCCTGAGCCTTGGCTTTCTGTTGAACTCGGGCAAAGCCGTCCCATCTGCAGGCAAACCATTAGCTTCGTAGATTTCTCATATGGTGGGCTATAGATTTGAATAACTAGAAACAGTTGGTTAACATCCGGAAGAAGAGTCGCGCGCACTTGAAGAAAAGAGTCGGGTGCATCTGGGGGTTGATGAGTTCGTGCGAATATCTACCAGAATATAGCACCCGAATTACGAGGCATAGACAAGAGACGATAAACGATAAGTCTATCACAGCAGGAATCTTGAGATGGATAGAGATTGCCTCTGAAAACTACACTACATGTTCGTCTCGAAGCGTAGCAATAGTCTGAGCGGAAAGTCCCATCCCCTGAAGCACTTCCTCGGTATGCTCTCCAAGTAACGGCGCATTCCGGCGGATTGAAGGTGGCGTACCTCCGAATTTCACCGGAATTCCTATCACCAAAGTGGTCAGTAACCGACGTAGAACTCCCGCTTCAGGGGCTTTATCACCCACGCCCTGCTTTCGCGTACATACCTACTACTCTGAGCTTGCCAGTGACCGCGGCTGCCGCATCCATAGTCTCAATCATCCGTCGAGGCCCAATTTGAGGATGGCTCAGAGCCCCCTCCACATTGTTGATGGGACCATACGGCATTCCTGTGCCTTCAAAAGCTGCAAGCCACTCTTTCGTGGTTTTGCACTGGAAGTATCCATCCAGGATTTGTTTCAATTCTGGTCGATGGTAGACGCGTGATGCGTTGTCGATGAACCTAGGGTCCCTGCAGAGATCCTCATTGCCTAGATGTTTCATCAAGGAACCAAATTGGCGATCATTGACCGCTCCAACGACAATATAAGAGTCTTTGGTGGGGAAAGCTGAATACGGGGCAATGGTTGGGTGACCGGTGCCCCATCTTTTCGCTTCTTGTCCGGTGTTCAAGTATGTCGAGGCAACGTTGACCAGCATGGATATTTGCGTCTCAAATAAGGACGCGTCAAGTTGCTGCCCATTTCCCGTCCGATGCCTGGCTTCTAGGGCGGCAAGAATTGCGCCGTGCATGTAGAGACCTGTACACATATCAACCATGGATACACCAGGCTTGGTTGGCGGTCCTTCAGGCTCCCCAGTGATGTGAAGCAGTCCCGCCTCAGCGGCAGCAATCAGGTCGTACCCTGCCCGCTTTGCATAAGGCCCTGAAGGTCCGTAGCCTAAAGTCGCAGCCCGTTCTGCTTAGCGGATCAGTCTCCCGGAGATATGGTCCCGACATACCAGATATGCTAGCAAAAATCAAGGAGGGATTGAGCTTCGACGCGACGTCGTACCCGATCCCAAGCTCTTCCATTTTCCCAGGGACGAAGTTGTTTATCCTTTGGGCAAAAAATGCTGTCGTCAGTAAATCCAGCGTGGCTTCTCTGGCATAGTCGACATACATAACATCACTCTGCTTGATCAAGTCGAAAATGATATGTTTTCCTTTCTCCTTCTTGAGATCGACAGTGATCGACATCTTATTTCGATTGGTACTGGCAAAATAGAACGACATCCCGTTTGAAATCTTCCATTTCTCCTTCTCGGCCACAGATCTCCAGTGCCTAGAATCGTCCTGTCATACAGGGTGACTGAATTAATCTAGTGGACCAATGAAAATTCTAAAAGCTGCAAGTGTAATGACCCTACCTACCCCCTTTTCAGGCTGTTCGACTTTAATCACATCGGCACCATAGTCGGCCAAAATCTGCGTACAGTACGGCCCCTAAATTCTGATTAGCCTCGTGTGATCAGGAGGGCTTTTCTGTTGCGCTGTGAAAGTCTGGCAATCTTACAGCAAGTGCGCGTGTCAAATCGAGAACCTTGATTCCGTCTAGAGCTCCTGCAGATTGTCGTGTTGGTAGACAGCAAGGCACAGTGGTAGAAAACCTCGATGCCTGTATAAACGATAGCTTGCTTGGCCCATTGATAAGCCTTTGAAACTGCCACATCTGAGTTTTCTGGGCCGTTGGTTTGCTCCTTGGCTCAATAGAGCATAAATTTTGGGCCGGATGCCCGCGTATAATTAAAGGTGACATACAAAAACGAGCGTCAGTACACGAAATGCCGAGCCGAGTCGGAGTTACCATCTCCGCAAATTTCCTCGCTATTTGCCGAATCTAGTACCGGACTGAGGGCATGGCGTTCTAGTTGAGGGCATCAGTCAGGAAAGGACAGATCAACCATGATACGGACACTTCCACTGCAGAGACGCCAACACATGAGCTGGAAGCTATTTGGGCCCGCAATGAAGGTAGAAGGAGCGTCGCGGTCGACACTATTTAGCGGCATTGGCAACGTCACCTTTCCAACCATATCCCCCATCTACACTATCGGATAATCTTTTCATGCCTGACGCTTTGCAAATCCTGATCGCCGCGTCTCTGACAGCCTCTACCTCCTCTATTGTGGCGCCATGATTCAATGCTCCCCTGAGATGACCCTTCAACTGTGGATTGAGCTCCCCAAGAGTTAGACAGCGTCAAATTCATAATTCGCCAGTCAAGGGATGATGCTACTTACATCTTGAGGTATCAGTCCCGCAATTAGCACGTAGCTTGTCTCTACAGGAGACAGAATGCTCGTGTTGCTTACGATATGGCCGTAGATCAATCTAGCCGTAACTCCGAGGTCTTCGGTCCCTGAGAAGTCCATCTGCTTCATAACTCTCCCCGCAACTTTGCCGTAGTTTATGTCGAAGAACACTTTCCCCCGTTGGAGAATCTCTGGAGCCGGCACTTTGACTAGGTCGGTAAGACGCGCGGTGGGCGATGGGGCCGAAGGCTTGTCAAGTAGTGGGTCTGGGGTCTCGGTTTTGAGCGCAAGGAGCGCATTGATTGTCTGCACGCTCAACATTGTTAGAAGCATAATTTCAAATCCCACGGTGGAAAGTCATCGTAGAACTTCCGGGCCATCGGCACCTTCGGCAGACCTCCGATGACAGCCGCTTTGATCAGAGCCTCTCGCATTCGTCTTGCAACGGCTAGCCGCGCAGCATGTTCCTCTCTCCCAGCACAGCCTGGACCATGGCCGACTGCTTGCCGGAAAACTTTGGGAACTTCTTCTGCTCGGTTCAGAATTGAAAGTGTGGTGGCTGCGATTAGATACCAAGTCTCCTGGGGGAGTTTTGAACTGGTTTGCAGGGAGCTCCAGAGTGCGGCGTTCATGGTGTTTACCGGATTATGTTAAGATGGGCAACCTGCAAGATATAGATTGTGCCTCTGCCTTTACCGTATGGCTCTTGTACTTAAGTAAAGCTCACTTGTCGCTCCTATCGCTAGAAGACTGGAAACGGACTTTTACGAAGTACTCGCGGACTAAGAGGAAGGGAACGGCTCGCCGGCTTAGATTTCGGCGTTTCGGCAATTTGGATCGAAGAGCCGTAGGACAGGTTTGTAAGGACTCGACACTGTCTGCAGTAGATAATCTAGGGATCTAAATATATCCCCACCTTCCTTCCATATTTCCTGTTTCTTTTCGCAGAGCAGATTACTTGTCGTAGCGTTATTACTGTTTTACACATTCTGTGCATATCTGCAGACATGGCGTCTAAAGAATTCAAGCACAATCCCAAAGCCTATAATGTTCTCACTGTGCTAGCCATGTCTTTCGGCTCGCTAAGCTTTGGCTACAGTAACAACATCATCTCGACAACCTTTGGTAGGTTGCGATCGTAGATCTGCATCCCCCGGGACGATCAGTCGACAGCGAGTACTTGTTGATGGAAACAGCACAGCCTACTTTCATCGAATATTTCGGGCTTGACACCAGAAGCAATGCCACAGAGCTCAAAGGCGTTATGAACGTGAGCACCTCCCACAGAGACAACCGCAGTCTCATTTTGCACGTCGAACTCAACACTGATGGTGATGAAAAATACAGGGCGGTTACCATGCTGCAGCTTTCATTGGAGTATTGTTCGTCAGCAGTCTAGCTGATCGGTGGGGTAGGAAAGCTGCCATCACATTGGTGAGTGTAGTCCGTCCAACCATCCAGAGACATTCTATACGGCATCTATGCCAGGTGCTAATGATATCAGGGCGCTGTCTTGACTCTTGTAGCCGGTGCCTTGCTGGCTGGGTCTGTCAATGTGGCCATGTTCATTGTATTTAGATTCGTGAGCGGGGCAGGGTAAGTCTTGAATGTGGTTGAAGGCGTTGATGAATCGCGAAAATCGTTGACGTCCACAGATCTTCGATCCTTCTTGCAGGAGTCCCGCTCTGGATGAACGAAGTTGTCCCTGCCAAAAGCAGAGGCGTCCTTGTTGATATACACGGAGCGGTATTCCAATTTGGCTTCGCGATGGCATCTTGGGTTGGATATGGGTTCTATTTTCTGACACCTAGCACAGCTGATGCATGGAGGGCACCTCTAGGTATGTTGGGACTGCTCGTATCAGCCTGAGGCTGTCTTTCCAGTATAGATATGCTGACCCACAACTAGCCTTCCAGTGCTTGCCTCCACTAATCACCCTCGCCATAATCTATTGGCTACCGGAAAGCCCACGTTGGCTATTGATGCAGGATCGATATGAAGAGGCGAAAAAAATCTTGTTACACTCATACCCTGAATCCGAAGCCACTATCGAACTAGCGCAGATCCAGGCTCAGATGCGCATGGATAGGAGTCTGAAAAGCAGCTATTTGCACATGTTCAAGAAGCGCAGTTATCGGAAGCGATGCCTACTGGCTATTGGAACTTGCGTTATGGCCAATTGCTCCGGTATCCTGGTGATCAACAGTCAGTTACTTTACCATGCATCTTTAATACCTTTTATAAATAGCTCCATTAACTTGAAACAGATTATGGGCCTACAATTTATGCAAGCTTGGGCTACGATAGCGAAAAGCAAGTGCTCTTAGCAGCTATCTGGTCTACCTTTGGTATAGCCTGCAGCTTCGCTGGATTCCTCTTTGTAGACAGGCTACCAAGACCCCGGCTCCTGGCGATGGGCTTGACCGGATGTGTAGTCTGTCTGACTATGCTCGCTGCGCTAGTTGCAAATTTTGGCCAGTCTCACAATTTTCCTGCTTTGAAAACCAGTGTTGCGATGATATTCATCTACGAATTTTTCTGGTGCGGTGTGCTCTCGGGCACGCAGTTTGTATACTGTGGGGAATTATTTCCATCGCATATCAGAGCAAAAGGGATATCACTGGGCGTGGCAGGAATCAATCTTGCGAACATCGTGTTTTTGACTGTTGCGCCGACTGCATTCGCGTACGCTACCACTTAATACTTCTTTTTGCGATGTTTTACTGACCTTTGTCAAATCACAGGAACATCGGGTGGAAATACTATTTGGTGTTCATCATATTGAGTGGTGTTTCCGCAGTCATTATTTTTTTCTTATGGCCCGACACCAAAGGCATGCCGTTGGAACAGATCGCGGCCTTGTTTGGAGTAAGTTTGAGTTGCGAATTTGTTTCGAATTACCGTAATTGGTGGCTAACTTTTCAATCTTCTAGGACCACGATGAGATATCTAACTCATACAATCCACAGCTAGAGGTCGATACCGTTGACGTAGAGCAAGGAGTCATTGTTGCCTTGAAGGAGGTTTCAACTCATCATGAGAAAATCTGAAAGGAAATAAATGGATGTCAGCCCCTAGCAAGCTTAAGAGAAAGCTACTTCACTCTTGTTGCAAAATCTTAAATACGTAGTGGAATACCCATCAGCATCTCACCTACCCTGACTGCTTGTAGCTATTCACTGATGATGAGTATGGAGGCTGTTTTGGAATGGAATGTATATCTTGAAGAGGTCACTCAAGTGCACCATATCTATCTATCAAGGCAGAAGACCAGAAGTGAGATATAGACTAAAGACAAGGAAAACGAGGGAGAGTCGTAAGTTCCATAAGATGACTTTGCAATACAGTAATTAGACATTTACTCGATCTCAATCGACTAGCTCCTTAACTGTGGCACACTTGAATGCGGCTTCGTGCTGTCCGACTTCACAAGTCGACTTTATTGTATCCAGTTCCAATAACTACGTGCCCACGGACGATCCATTTTTCAAGGTAGATTATCGCCTTAACACCACCGGTGACTTTTGAGACTGGTGAAATTCCCGGCCGTGAGAGAAGGGGAAGATGGTCGAGACGTGTGTATCAACAGCCCCAGAGATGATGAGGTATGGTGTGAATGAAGATGTCTATGACGCAATGAAATGAATGGCGGCATGCAAAGTAGCTATATAATGAAAAATGGTACTAACGAGAGTAAAAATGCCTGATTTATGTAGCTTCATTGACGTTTCATCAGCAGCGTCGCCAAAGCTGAGCCCAAAGGACTTAAGTTTGCCGCCTGTAATGCCCGGGGATGGTAGTAGTGACAATGTTATGGGTTGTAGTCCAATCTGTGCTGGCAGATGACCGATAGACCAAAAGTTGCGCGGTGATTTAAAGGTAGGCAGTCTTGTCGAAACTGCTGCTTATCCAACTCTCAAGTTTTTTTTGGTCTCGAGGAATGAATCTGACTTTGAAGGGCTTGGGCTGGGTGACCATACTTGTTGGGATCGAATTGCACTCAATTGTATCCAAAATTGGCCTGTCTTTGGGATTGGTTGCCTCGTGGATGTGGAATGCTAACACCAAGCGAGTGAAGATGGCGTACAGCTCACGATTAGCCAGGTGAGAACCCGCGCACATGCGAGTACCAGCCCCATAGCCATAGTGTTGCGTACCCTGGCCGACATCCGATGTCCCCATGAAACGATCAGGAACGAATTCCATGGGCGACTTGAAGTGCTCGGAATCATGATTGGCCGCCCACATATTCTACATCACAGAAGGTTAGCCACTTATGCACCCGAGAAATTGTGGAGTAGAATGTTGTACCATCAGAAAAGGAGTCCCGGCGGGAATGACGGCCCCCTTGTAGGTGATATCCTTGGTACTCTCGCGATTAAATGATAGATTTAACGTAGACCAGAAGCGCAGAACCTCCTGTATGGAAATCAGCGAGATTCCTTTGAGAACCACGGTCAACAAACTCACCTTCACAAAAGAGACGACAAATTCGGATTTCTCTTCAACCAAGCAAGCATCCCATGGGTCTTCACCGGGGTAAGATTTAATGATCTCATCATACATGCGCGTTTGAATCTCCTGTCCATGAGGCGAAGAAAAATAAGCGATTGTCATATTGATATTTCCGGGCAGGGTGTCGAGGCCAGCGGCGACCATGGTCAAGCAGATGGACTTGAGTTCGTCTAAACCATGGTTAGCAATGCGCCAAAAAGTGGAGTTCGTGGTGTTATATCATACTCTCGGCTAGCTTGGCTTCGGGATCTTTGAGAACGTTGCCAGCAATGCATGGATTGTCCGTGCCATTGGCAATCCTCTCCTTCAATTGAGAAAGGAAGTCAAGAATGTATTCGTCTCTTCGGGCGCGGATCTTGATCGCATTCTTCCTGAAACCAGGCCAAAGTCTAAGGATAGGAACATAGTCCTGCCAGTTGTGTGCAATGCCGCGCATGTTCCCCAACTCTCGCTCCACCTGGACGACCTCGTTCAGGGTGTGGTCCCGAACGGTGCCGTCGAGGCGAATGCCGTAATTCAGCGTCAGGCTGATGTTGAGGGAGAAACGTTGGAAATAGCCATTAGGGTCAATGTCATAGCCATTCTTGATGTTTTGTACCAATTCGTTGATGCTGGTGGTGGATTCAAGATCAATGAAGGGAAGATAGGTCTGAACAGCCTGTCTGTTGAGCGCCGTGGCCGCCGCTTTTCGAGCCCTCTTGACAGATTCATTCCATGGCGAGGTTCCTAGGGTGAAGACGCCTTGTGTTTCGGAGACAATCTCGTGAAATGTCCAGAAGCGTGGGCGAGAAATGAGGGCTGACTGGTTCTTGATCCAAAGCTCCTTGACTGCTTCAAAGGAATTGGCATAGATGAATCTCTGGGACTAGCTTTAGCGACCGCCAGAGATGAATGAAAGAGAAAGTTCATACCCGATTACCCAGCCGCACCTGAAAGACATCTCCGTATTTCTCAACAAGTCTAGCGCAGTTTCTTGCATGGTACTTTCCCAAGAAGAAGAGGCTGCCAAAGACGGGTATTCCGGGAAGCTCGGGTAAGTTTTTGATTTTGGGAATGTCTGTTCTGCTCGCCCATTTAACCAAGAGACTGATGACGGACGCAACGAGGAAAAATCCCAAAACAGGATCCATGTTAGTATTTATTACAGCGTAAGCGTGTTGACTGTGTTCTTTCGATAATGACCGACATCCAAGAGTCAAATACACGGTATATAGATAAAAATATCGACAAATTTGGGGACCCCAAACTTCGTTTGTCCAATTTGGGGGGGAGTCACGGTGCGTTCATTGGCTCTGGGTAGACGACCAGAGTTGGAACAAGTCCACCCAACCCCAATTTGGGGAAAGTGTTTCGGACAATGAGAGATCTGAAGATCGATTTTGAGTCGGAGAAGTGACGCAGCCACGCAGGGGCATGTGCCGTAATGTGACATGCCCGAGCTTCCTCCAGACTCGCAATTCCTTCTACATTTCTATCGATCGAGCCTGGGAAATCATCAGTCTGAAAATTGTCCACTCTACATACCAAAGTGTCAAATTGAATATCATGGCGACTTCGAAGATACGTCTCGCAATCCTGGATGACTATCAAGGGATAGCAGCGGCCAAATTCTCCCACCTGGAGTCCAAAGTCGATGTCACAACATTTCCCCATACCATCAATCCTGATGGAGCCGCAGCGAAACAAGAACTGGTTGAACGATTGCGGCCATTTACTGTCATATCCACCATGCGAGAGCGAACACCCTTATCGGCAGACGTGATTAGATCTCTTCCAAACCTCAAATTGTTACTCACTACCGGAATGAAGAACTCGGCCATCGATATGGCCACGTGCTCTGAGCAGAACATCATTGTTGCAGGAGCCAAGGGGGTTGGAAAAGATGCTGTTGCGAACCAACCTACTTCAATCGACTCGACGTTGCAGCATTGCTGGGCGCTGATACTGGGAGCTGCACGAAACATTGCTCGCGACGATGTCGCTGTCAAGACGGGTCTTTGGGAGATTTCTCCAGCTACTGGTCTTAAGGGGAAGGTCTTGGGACTTTTGGGCTTTGGTAACTTGGGTGCAAGGGTTGCTTCAGTAGGAGCTTACGGTTTTGGTATGAAGATACTAGCATGGTCGAGCAGCCTCACACAGGAGGTGGCTGACGCAAAAGCCAAGTCATATGGGCTTCCCGTGGGCACATTCAAAGTGGCGGCCAGCAAGGAAGAGTTGCTAAAGCAGGCGGACGTGCTGAGTATCCACTACGTCCTCTCTGAGCGTAGTCGCGATATCTTGGGAGATAAAGAGGTGGCTTTATTGAAACCATCAGCTCTTTTAATCAACACTTCAAGAGGCCCCCTTGTCAACGAAAAAGCTTTGCTGGATGCTCTGAGCAACGGCAGGATCAGGGGAGCCGCCTTGGACGTATATCAGATAGAGCCACTCCCAACAGACAGTGTTTGGCGAACGACAGCATGGGGCCAGGGTGGCAGGAGCCAGCTCTTGCTGAGTCCACACATGGGATATGTTGAAGAGGGTGTCATGCACCGATGGTACGAGGACACAGTCACAAACCTGGAATTGTGGCTCGAGGGGAAAGAACTCCCAAATCAACTTAACTAAAGGCACCGGTCAACCACGCGACTAGATATAAACAAAATCAAATTGATGGCAACAAGCGCTGCTAAGTCTACGACGAGCATTCTTTTTATTTTGCGTGTCACTGATACAGTGCTTTCTCTGTTGTCGAGTCCCAGAACGAGATGCTACTGTGATCCCTCAGGTTTCGATTCAATTGATCATGCAGGTTCTAGGATAGACTCTGAAACCCGTACACTTTTCCCTTCTGTCTATGGCATGTGGACATGAATTATCCGTCTAAGTATTTTTGGAAAAGCGAAGTTGGAGAAGTACCCTGTGTTTATGCTCGTTGGATTGAGGGTCAATATAATGCCTGATTAGCAATTTGGAACAGCCATAAGCGTAGTGAAAGGATTGATATGTGGATCTTGCTCTATCAGCCCTCTTGCGAAGCTCTCACCCGTCATATGTCTCCGACTTGGGGTACTTCTCCTTCGATTCTATTGTTTAATGATAATTTTTATATGAACAACTCATAGCAAACTACTACAATGAAGATGTTTGAAGTGTATTTTCAGACGCCGTACTCTAATCCACTTGAAACTAACAACGCAGACATGGCGGCAAGTCGGGATTCAAACATACCTCTCTACACAGCCTTGACCGCTAATGGTATCAAAATTTCCATCGCGTTGGAGGAGTTGGGCTTGTCATACAATGCCATTGAATTAAACATCGCGGCCAATGAGCAGAAGCAGCAATGGTTCCTTGACATAAACCCCAACGGACGGATTCCTGCAATCACAGATAACAGCCAACGGGTGTTTGAGAGCGGCGCCATTCTCCACTATCTGACCGACAAATACGACAAAGAAAGGGTCATCAGTTACGAACCAGGCACGCCTGGATACTATGAGCAACTGGCTTGGCTCATGTTCCAGATGGGTGGCATTGGTCCCATGCAAGGTCAGTCCGGATGTGAGCTGCTTGGACGTTACAAGCCATCTAACAGTCTGAAAGGCCAGGCGAATCATTTTCGCCTCATGGCAGGTGAATTTTCCCAGTACGGCATCGACCGTTACATGAACGAAACAAAACGCCTTTATTCCGTGCTCAACACTCGTCTCGAGTCCAGTCCATATCTGGCAGGCTCAAAATACACCATCGCCGATATTGCAAATTATGCATGGGTCAGATATGGCCCGATTGCGCTGGAGATTGACCTGTCGGAGTTCCCTGCGTTGAAGCGGTGGCACGACGACATTTACCGACGAAGGGCGGTTCAGAAGGGATTGTCGGTGCCCAAAAAAGCCACTGATGATCAGCTCAGGGAGAGGTACCGCGGCATGAAGGAGAACATGGATGCAAAGAAGCCTGGGATCTAGATTGCCTCTTAAGTTGTACTACCTCTTACCACTCGAGTAAGCTTCTCCTCTTCTCTAGAGGCAAAGCCCTATATAAACGAGAAGCAGGCTCTCCTTCTAGAGAAGACAAAATTAATCAAGCTCAGGTCATCTATCAAGCATTAGGGGTTTAGGACCATCGTGTATCCACTTGCCGACTTACATCCAAAGAGTCCCAACAATTCGTAACCTAATCTGATCACTTCTTCCCCCGCGCCCCCGAATTGGAGGAGCCAGGTGGCAAGAGATGAATAGAAATAGAGTGGAGATTATTGGCAAGACTTTGAGCAGCTCAGCAAGAATCACGGAGAACTAATTTCGGCATTTGAGAGAAGTATGCCTGGCCAAGTGTATGGGGAAGAAAGTCTAGAAGAAACATGCCCTCTGGTTTAACATGTGCGGATGCCAGTCTGGACGACGTCTCCCTCATTCACTACATAGTACTATTGAAGTGAAGTCAATTAGGTTTCAATCACTTTCGCTATTTGATTCCTTGTTCTTGCGTCGCCAATGTCATCTACATACACATGGACCGAGATAAGTACGCATAAGGACAAGAACGACCTATATCTCGTCATTGAAGGCAAGGTGCTAGATGTTACCAAGTTTCAAAACGAACATCCGTGAGTGCTGCAAGCAAGACTTTGTGTCTTCTTACTGACATAAAGGAGCGGAGGTGCAGAGTTTCTACTAGACCAGGGCGGCACAGATGTGACGGAACTGTTCGAGGATGCAGGCCACAGCAAGGATGCAAGGTCACTACTGAGAGGCCTGCAGGTTGGAACATTGAAACAGGATGTAAGTTGAGGCTCCCTGCCCATGCCTGCGCATGGAAGTATACGGTGGTATTTTTCCCATTCAACACGTAGCTAACGCGGGGATTCTGCGCAGGAGAACAACGTAGCGTCCTTCTCTAGCAAAGATCAAAAACTCTCAGAGACCCTTGTCAGAACCTCGGACTCGCAGAATATATGGGACATTGTGATGATGATCATTGTTTTTTTGGCAGCGATTTTGCTATCCTGTGGATTTTTTCTGCTCAGCAGTTCCATATTTAAACTGTTTGAGACCGTGGCACTACCTGGCAATAAGAATTGAAAACCATGGCAGCGACCGAAAGTCATCCCAGATAGAAACGCTGAGCGTTTGAGCGAACCCTTTTCTACCCTCTCCAGTGCAGTGGGATCTGATTCGCACCGATACCTGTCTTGTTTGCCGGAATATCAAGGCGTCGGTCAGCGGCTAGATGCTTCTTCTCACATCTCGAACACTCTTGTCCTCTGTCATGAAGATTTTCTATATGCACAGATCAGTTGTGCACTGGCCATTGTGAAATGAATTGCAACAGCTACGAGGAGAGCAGAACCTGCTCCAGCCACCGAAGCAGAGTACTCTTGGAACCACGAAAAGTCGAAGGGAGCAAGTCCTGGAGGGATGGATGGTGCTAACGGAGATGACTGGAAGCGTACAGATCGATCTGATGTTTCTGCCATCGTCAGAGCAGCAGTAAAGGATTCAAAGGAACCAATGGCAGGAACCTGGAGCACATCGGATAGCTGATGGAAGTGCCACCAGCAAGATATCCCCGCCACCTTCAACCCGAGGACTATAATGCTCATAACAAAATTCATCTTCCCCAAAATGGAGTCAAATTACGAAAGACAGCATCCACCGTGGCGGCTGAGAGTAGACAATGCTCAATCTTTACCTTTCTATAGTCTTGCCTTCCACTGGTGCACTCAGCTTTCCTTTCTTTTTGAGGCGTTCTCCTTTAATCCAATTACTTGCTGGCCTTTCCAAGTTGCTCTGCAGGCCTCACGCTGTTCGTAATACCGCGCAGAGTTCAGCGCCAAAACTAGCCAAGATGTCAGCAGCTGAGAAGATGAGCCAACGTCTCGAAGGCAAGGTTATTGTCATCACGGGAGCTTCTTCCGGAATTGGACGCAGTACCGCTTTCGAGTTCGCTAGAAGCTCTCCGCGGAACCTCAAACTGGTGCTCGTTGCGCGGAGGATAGACCAGCTCCATCAGATTGCGAAAGACATCGCAGCTGAAGTTGGAAGTGGCGTTAAGATATTGACGATTCAGCTTGACGTTGGTAAACTGGAGGAGGTCAAAAGATTTGTCGGAGCGCTCCCAGAAGGGTTTAAGGATATCGATGTCTTGGTCAACAATGCGTAAGTATCCAAGCCCCCCTTGTATAAGCGTCACCTCGCCGATGACTTCTTATTTTTCCGAAGACGCTGAGGAGTATGAGTACAGCGGGCTTGCCCTGGGAGTTGCCAAAGTACCAGACGTCGAGATCGAACATATAGACAGCATGATCAGGACGAATGTGACTGGGTTGATTCACTTCACTCAGGCGGTCCTACCCACATTTCTACAACGTAACAAGGGCGATATCATCAATATCGGAAGTATTGCGAGCCGAGAGCCATATGCAACTGGGAGCGTCTACTGCGCCAGCAAAGCAGCTGTCCGCGCTTTCACGGACGCTATCCGCAGAGAGCTGATCGCAACGCGAGTGCGTGTGATCGAGATCGACCCAGGACAGGTCGAGACAGAATTCTCTCTGATTAGATTTGCAGGCGACAGTGAGAAAGCTGCCAAAGTATATGCGTAAGTAGCTGGCTGGATTCCAACCCTGACTTCACAGGCGCGAGGCTGACTAATTGATCTTATTCAGAGGAGTTGAACCATTAACACCTGGTGAGTCGGGCAACCCGCAGAGTTACTAACCTATCCCTATGGACCTCCACTGACCCAAAAACCTGTTTTCAGACGACATCGCAGAGGTGGTTGTGTTTGCAGCTGGACGTCGAGAGAATGTCGTGGTGGCGGATACCCTTATCTATCCAAACCATCAGGTACGGCGGTCACGGAAGCGCTCCTTCCCTCCATCTTGCTGATGACATGCTAAAAACTTATTCATAGGGAGGCGTTGTGACGATGCATCGTGGATCCTGAAGAGAATGGATGGTGACACCTGACACTCTCTGAGCTCGTTACTAGATAATTAGACTGGAAGATGGCCGGCAAGAAACACCGCCAAAAGAACGGGGGGTCGCGTTTGTCTTCAGGTACCACCAGCATTCCGACCAGATGAGCACATAATAGACGAGAGGGAAGAAAATATATGTACATGGGGAAGGAAATAGGGCTCTGTAGTCCCAATTCAATTGTCAATTGGAGGACCATTTGATATTCGATCGTTAGGCCCACTTAGTGAGACGAGTTAGAACAAGAGAAACAAGGTAATTCGTGCTCTCATCATTCTCCCTGTACGGACTCTGCCTGTCCATACCGTGCTTCCAGTAGATCAGCATAGATAGTCAACGATTGCCCTATCAAATTCACCATTTGCCATACGCTACTTGACTGATATAGCTTGGCCCACAGCCTGACAACCATGCTGCTCAATCGCTCTTTTTGCTCCCATATTCGCTCACAGCTGACTCTGTACTCTGTTTCAGCTATCAGTTGAACCACGAAATCTAGTACCCTGTGCTCAGCAGCTGTTAATCGCGGTGTCGGGTTGGGAATTGTGACAGATTGGAGCCACTTCGCCAACAGAACGGCGCACTCTAGAGAGCACAAGGCATGTTGGTTCGACCAGTGAATCATTTGTGTCTGTGCTACATAGTTAATTCCCATCTTCACGGGGATGCTCAGGGCGTGCGCGCAATGAAGGGACGCGCGGGTCATTTTATCACTGCGGTGGGCCCCCGAACTTTCGTCTAACGACTTCGCAACCTCGTACGGATCCCAGCCGTGGAGACACCGAACGGGGCCAAGATCTAGGTGCAGTCGGATATAGGCCAGTCGCAGGAGAGCCGTCGATGTAAATGTGACAGGGCCGAGCGGGCTGAGGGGGTCCATGGAGGACTCCTCACTGCGTTCCCAATACCTCGTCCACCGTTTCAATGTCCGTTCGAAGGCGTTCAGCTCTTCGACGGAGAGACCACTTCGATCTTGTCGTTGACTGGGCAGCCGTGCGTTACGTACAAGCCAGATTTGCTGAATGACGGCATGTATAAGAGCGCATCCGCCCAGGGCAGAAAATCCTGTGGTGTTCATCTGAGACGAATCAAGGCGGTCGCCACTGTTTGCAAAGATGCTTGAAAGGGCACCTTGAAAGTCCTGCCGGGGTATACCTGACGTACTATGTGCCTCGCACCATTCCTGCTCATTCGCTAGTTTCCACACTCTCTCTGTGCCTGGGAGATCGATATGTAGCTCGTTTGCGAGCATCATTGGTGGCAGATCAAACAAAATAGTGTGGATGTTGAAGAGACAATATATCACGAGCTGGGTTCGCTTGATGGTCTCCACCCGGATCCAGTCTTTCCATTTATCAACGGGTTGCTCCTGGTTTCGCAAAATCTCATCTTCCCGAGTAAGCGAATGGAGCACACTGCGGATTGAGAGCGCATCAGTTGCTGCAGGCGCGCACTTATACCATGATGCTATGGCGATGAGAAGTAGCAAGGTCTGCATCATCTCAAGAACGGGGGATTTTCCGTCACCACAAGTGGCTGAATCTGTACTGCAGACGGAGTTGGTGGCCTGTCTCACATCTCTCCCTACCGAGGAGCTTTTTCGCAGTTGCCCTAGCAAGGTCTTGTTGGCCGGTCTCGTCTGATGTCTGCGAACGCGTTCCAGTACTACAGATTTGGATACACGAAACAATTCGAGGCCCATCTCTGGCTCTCTTGCGTAACGAGCTCCTAGGGCTGCGATGGCAAGGAGTAACTCAACATGGATGGACTCCATCTCCAAGGTCGCGAGGTGGAAAAAGGGGTAGTGATCATGGAAATTCTTGAAATATCCCCCAATGAAGCGCGACAAGGCATGGCGTGATGGGAGAATGAAGTCTTGGTCAACACAGCCAGGAAACTTGGCCAGGTGGTCATAGATTTGCTGCCGGCATTCGGCAGATACAAGCAGGTGGGCACTGTTCGATCTGGTGGGATGCGGTGTCTCCGGCCCAGTTGCCGGGGGTCTCTCGTCGGGCGCCAAGGATGGAAGCCGAGAGCCATAGCGTGACAGTGAAGAATCAGTGTTGCTGATGTTGGGCACCGATGTCGCTGGAGCCGATATCACAGTTGCCGCTCTGACTTGCTCGCAAGACTGCTCCGCGTCTCCCGGCCTGTTGTTGTGGTGGACAAAGACGGGCGAGGGCAAATCGAAGTTAGGGAAAAACACCGGCAGGGGTTGATAGATCGAATAAAACGGGTCCGTCAGATCGGGGACGCTGTCCATAAACGACGAAAAATCGTGTGCGAAAGAAGGTGCGAGGGACCCAAACTGGTCATCCTGGAGATCTAGGCCTAACGGGTAGTCCGGAACCAGAACAGAGGGAGAATCGTTGGCTCCCGGACCGGATTCATGCACACTGGAAAAGAAGCGTGAGGATGTCGTAGAAGGCTGGGAGACGTGGTCGATGACTTGCTGCACGTCGTCGACACTGCTCAGAAGGGTATTGGAACTCGACGTTCCCACCTGTTGCTGGGGGGGAGGAGCGCCAACAGAGGGAATTTGCATCCAATTGATGGTGTGGAGCGGGTTTGAGGAGTCTGATCCTATCGTCGGCCGTGGATACAGACGATCAGAATGAGTCTCAGATGGTGAACCGTGCGATAGACGGAAATGTCTCGAGAGCAAATCCCTGGGCCGAAAGTCAGCAGGACCTCGAGTGGATTCGTCGCTGGCCTACCTTCGCGTAAATCCTTTTGGGCAGCGAGTGCACCGAAAGGGCTTCTCCTTGGTATCTTGAACGAGCAATCAGCAGTCTCTCCAAAACAAACGGTCGCGTTTTGCCCTACGAGATCTATCGTGCCGTTGAAGATGCTCCAGGCGAGCAAAGCTACGGCCACAGCGGTGGCACTGGAATCTTTTGGGAGGAGCAGCAAGGTTGTCCTCCATCATTGTTTCCGACATTCAGGTGAAGGGAGAGGTGGGGAGACGGATTTGGGGAAGATACCACGTTATGAACCAAATCCTGAAGCACTTGCAGCTAAGAGTGCGGGGGGAGAGAAGGAAAGTCTGGGGGGGACTAACTTAGAGGCGCCCCGCCGCGGAGAGCGCTGGAAGGGCTTACCTAAACTTGGTCCTGGAGGCGCGCCAAGCCGCAAGACAACCGCCGGCGAATCGGGTGTGGCCCCGAGGAATCCTGTATCTGTAATAGTGGTCGTCTAGGCTCCTCCACGTTTTCCAATAGACGTGAGGCGGGCTTCCCCCAAATCGGAGACATTCAACCTGCTAATAGTAGACGTGAGACGGGCGTCCCCAAATCGGAGACACTCAACGTCAGACGAATAATAAACGCCCCCGCCGAAAAGCTAGGATTACTAAAAGCTGGCCCCGGGTAGGCACGGCAGGATGAACCATTTCAAGACGCCTCGATCCGTCTAGCTACAGCCCTGTTCCATTTCGGGATTTGGGGGAAAGCTACAAGGATCCGCCTCAAACCCGAGCTTGAGGTTATATGATGTCCCGGTGGTGTCGCCGCTTCAACATAAGAAATCAGTCAAATGGCACCGGGAACCGAAAAATGGATTTGGGGGAGTGCATCAGAAATCCACAACCTATTTAACTTTCCGAGGGAGAGCCGACATCTGCGATACGAGTACTTCAGGTGGCCGTAGTACAGTGGACGGCACGGCTGTCCCCAATAGGGAAAAGGCTTTGTCGGGTCTAAGGAGGAGACAGTGGCTCAAATGGGCATGTGGAATGGCTCTAGACTTGCCTGGTCCATGCCGAGCACATCGCACCGATGGTGTGCGTCTGGCTGTTTCTCTTTGCGTAGCAACGTTTTTTGCACGCGCGAGGTTGGACCCTGACCTCCAGGCGTTTAACAGAGGTATTGAAGACGGATCATGGAAGTTGTGATGGAAGATGTGCTATTGTCTATTCACGACGAAACCAACAAACGGTTCTCCTTGGAACTTCCGCATGGAAACAATTCCAATGTCTAATACCCCGTCAAATCCTGTAAACAGTCGTCCCAGCATTCATCATTTTGACATGTCCACCACCAGCTTGCCGCTCGCTCCTCTGTGATAATCGTCCACCAGCTTATTGAGCTGCTCCAATGGATAGGTCGTAGTCCTTGCTCTAACCCCTTGGGCAGCAGCGAATTTTAGCATAGCCCTTAGTTGTCGGTTCCTTCCAACCAAGACCCCAACCATGGAGATGTGGCGGAATATTAGATCTCGAGGCTGAATAAGGAATCCGTCTTTGGGAAAGCTTACCAGCACGCATGTGCCATGGTTTTTGATCAGCTTCATTCCGTATTCCAGAGCTTGCTGGGCTTCGGGTAAAATCAAGGCAGCATCAACCCCCTTCTCACCCTCTAGTGCAGGTTCGGGTTTGCCGGTAATGGCTATTCGCGCTTCCTCTGCTTTTTCCTTCCTGGCATCGACAACCGTGACCCTTTTGCCAGCGTCGCCAAGGTCCTGAACAACCTCTTTGAGAAGCCCCAATGCCTTGTCTTCAGCATCGATTGCTACCACATGACAGCCCAATTTCGCTGCGAATTGCACACCCAGGTGGCCCAGACCGCCACCGGCGCCCGAGATGGCGATTGTCAGACCTTCACCGCCTCCTTCCTCCATTCTCACCTTCGCGTGATCGAGTGCATTCCAGATGGTCAAGCCAGCGCACATCAGCGGCGCTGTCTCCACGGCAGTCATGCCTGCAGGAATTGGTGCCACCTGTAACGAATCCACGAGACAGTATTCTTGGAACCCTCCGTCCGCTGACAAGCCCAAGTTGCCTGCCTTGGTACACCAGACGCCATACCTTTCTGGATCCCCATCATTGTTGGTACACTCAGTACATGTACCGCAGCAATGAAATGCACGACCAGGAACACCAACTGGAAGGCCGACTTTCAGGCACAGGTCAGGACTAACGTCAGGGCCCATTGCAATGATGGTGCCAGCAAATTCGTGAGATCCAACTCTTGGTAGATCTTGCCACATTGCACCAGACGCAAAGACGGCGTCGGTGTGGCAGTACGAAGCGGCCTCGACCTTGACTAGGATATCACTTCCGCTTGGGTCGGATGGCTTTGAGACATCCTTGAGCTTGTAAGGGGTGTTGAATGCGTCTAGCACTTGAGCGCGCATGGCGGCGAGTGGTTGTTTCTGCACGGGAGATGGTAGGTCGGCTCTTTGGGTTGCTTTCAGTTTTGCTGGTCAAATTCTGATTAGGCGGTGCGAGAGATGATCAAAAGTAAGTCCCAGGCAAGAGCCTACAGTCAAAGACTTTTTATTTACTGTAGCAGTCAAGCTCCCCATGACGTCGATTCGCCAAATTGGAGAAGCCGGCCTCTTTCGGCATCGCCTCGGTTCAGTCTCGGCGTCAGAGAACAAGTTTACCATTGAACAGCCTTGTCTCGCGAATCGACGGCCAACAAGGCGAGGACGCAAAAGCGCTCGTTAGTAGTCTGTCGGTTTGAGCCTTGAGACTTGTGTTCCTGGGTGTCACTTTCAAGGTGATGACACTTCCTTATAAACCGATTTCCTGTTGCTGAGAGCTGATAGAGAGCGTAATGTCGCCGCCAGTATTCCCTACTCTGCTAAAGGCTTCAAACCAAACCAGCAGAAACCCCAAGCCTACCAATGTCCAATTAGTCATTCACTGTTCACTATCATGTCCCCATGCGTATCACCGGAGCTCTGCTTGCTATTGGATAGCTACCATTGATTGCCATCCCTGAGAAGCGGAGTAGTCTGCATCAGTGTGACAACCAATCATCGATAGGGTTTTGGTTTCATGCTGTATCGTATTAGGGAGATAGCAAAGGTTTGCTATGGCTAACGTCTGAGCAATCAAGTTCGTACTCCAAAATAAGCCGCCCCGATATTTAGGTTCCGCAAGCGTGTATTAGGACCCCGATTTGGGGAATTAAACACGGGGCACCCACGGCGTATAGCAGGATGTCAAGATCCACACCAGATATTGATACTATTCATGAGATGAGAACAAAGTACATAAAACGAGCCGATTCCATGGACTTTAAGTCTAGCTCGCAACCTTGTAAATTGCCAGTCACAAACACCACCTGACTCTGTGAGCACCGAAGGTAAAAAAACATCTTGCCTTCACCATGTCCGAGCATGCACCATCACTCCGAGGCGGACGTGTGCCTATTGACTCCAAAGAGACCGGGGTCCATGTCGAGCGATCTGAGGACTTGGATGCGCTTCCCGACCCGGATTCCGGCAAGACTGAAGAAGAAAGGCAACTTATTGTATGTAAATCGGAGTCCTAGCGAAGGTCCTTGAACTAATAAAGCTCAAACAGGACCGCAAGTTGATGCGAAAAGTCGACTTATGGTTGATTCCATGGTTATGCTTGCTGTATCTTCTTTCCTTCCTCGACCGAACGAACATCGGGAACGCACGGCTTGCTGGGTTGGAGGAGGATCTGGGGATGACCGGTCATGACTATAATAATTCTTTGACCATCTTCTTCGTGAGTCCATGCTGGGTTGTTGATTTCCTGTGCACATGACTGACTATGTCTTTGAAGATCAGCTATGCCCTCGCAGAACCGATCACCAATGTTTTACTCAAGCGGATGACGCCTAGAGTCTTCTTCACTGCAATCATCTTGGCATGGGGTCTCTTGATGACCATTTTAGGCCTGGTGACCAACTATGCAGGCTTGCTAGCTTGCCGCTTTCTGTTAGGTCTTGCAGAAGCAGGTCTCTTCCCAGGTATGTTCATATGAACTCGCACTTCACTTCGCGGTCTAAACTCATACCTCTATAGGTGTCAACTATTATCTCAGCTGCTGGTACAAACGGAGCGAATTCGGACTTCGCGCAGCTCTTTTTCTCTCCGCAGCTGCACTAGCAGGCTCCTTCGGTGGTCTTCTCGCAGCAGCTCTCGCCCATATGGACGGGGTTGGAGGGAAACCGGGCTGGGCATGGATCTTCATCATAGAAGGTCTTGTGACAGTCGTGGTAGGCTTCTTCTGTTGGTGGATGGTCTTTAACTGGCCTGATACTGCTGGCTTCTTGACCCCCGACGAGCGTATTCGCATTCGCCGTCGCCTAGCTACTGATAAGCAAGCTTCAACTGCAGAAGAGTACGACAAGCGCCACGTCTACGCCGCTCTCAAGGACTGGAAGACGTGGTTATACGCAGTTATCTTTATCGGCTGCTGCCTTCCTCTATACTCTTTCTCCCTATTCCTCCCGACTATTCTTCGGGGAATGGGATACGCCGGAACGCATGCTCAGCTGCTCTCGGTCCCACCATATGCGTGCGCAGCAGCTGTGACTGTCCTCGTCGGATGGCTTGCCGATCGGACTCGAGTACGCGGCTACTACAGTATTGGCGTCGCGACTATCGGGGTTATCGGATTCAGCCTGCTTATCGCCTCCGGCAACCCTCATATTCAGTACGCTGGTACTTTCCTTGGAGCTATAGGGATTTATCCCGCCATTCCGAACACACTGGCGTGGGTCGCGAACAACACTGAGGGCATATATAAGCGTGGTGTCGTTATCGGTATCGTGGTTGGAACTGGCAACTTGTCAGGTATTGTCAGTTCAAACATCTTCCTCAAGAGTGACTCGCCGCGATTCCAGATTGGTCTGGGCGTCGTTATGGCGACTATGGGCTGTTTTCTGCTGTTCGGAAGTATTGCGATGCATGTTTTGCTCCGCATCGAGAACAAAAAGAGGCTGTCGGGACGTCGAGACAATGTACATGAAAACATGAACGCGGAACAGATTTGGGCAGCAGGGGACTATAGCTCTGATTTTATTTACACTATCTGACAGGAGTTCCTGAAGAGAAGGTAGTCTAGATATCTAGCGAGCTGGTGCCCAAATGAAATATCAATGGTCAATCAATGCGGCCTTTCTCCTGTCAATTTAGTATAATTTTCATCGGCTTCATCTCTTAATACCTTTCGCTCTCGTAAAAGCGCTTCTAGCAGCCACTCTGCCACAGGTCGAGCTAAACGCTTGATCGCATGTGGCCAGAAGCTGTTTGACCTGTATTTCTACAGGCTCCGAGGATGGGTAGTACCCATATCTCCAGCTCGTCAGTATCTAGTAAAATGTTGGGTAAGCCTGCGACTTCACGTACTATGTACGCCGTAGACATTCTAGTGATGCGATGAGGTTGTGTCGTAGGATGAGGCTCTAAAAGCGTCAACTCATCCCCGCTAAGTTAAGGGCGGCCAGCTTAAAACCCACTTAGTTGCCGGACTGGGGGGTGAAAGTGGGAGTTGTCAAGACTAAGGGGATTCAGTTCGGCCTCTACCCCTGGGCCCTGGTTGCCTTCATGGAACTCGCTCAACCTACGGAGTATCTTTGAAGGAATTGGGACCAACGGTTATATCAGTACTACACTATCCTGCTCGTGAACCGGGGGCCAAAGAGTAAAAGAAATGTTGCTGCCCGTTCCTGCTTCCAGGCTGGTCACTCAGACAGAAGTCAGCCTTGTAAGGCTGCCAGTATGCTTGCATTTTACTGCAAGTCATCGCCCGCCACTAGAGACCTCAGACATTCTCACGCAGAGCACCCATCTGGGGAGAGGCGGTCTTGCGACTAACCACGCGAGCCCAAGGACCCCTAATTTGATACTCAATTACTGGAGATTTAAGGCTGCGCCCGATTTGTGAAGGAAGCATCGATGTGCGGTTCGTGGCACACATGGCCGCTCCGACCCGCCAAGGCCGAGTAGGCTGTGGTCACGTGCATAGTCACGTGAAGAGTCACGTTCTCGATCACGTGTGCGGCCAACTTGAATGTCAACAAAGAAACCTTGAACCTTTAGGGTTGCGTTTTGTAACTTCGACGATCATTCACCACATGAGAACAAAGTGAACCATTCGACACTAACCATGGATCCATAGCGACAGGATACAACTGAAAAGGTAGGTCTTGCATTCTGGTTTGTTTCAGTAAGTTGCTCCCTCACCACCTCCTCACAACGTCTCGGCTGAACCAGGTCCTCCTCCAGTTCTGCATGCGCCTCGCATCTTCCATCATGTCGACCACGGCGACATCAATGGCCCCTTCGCCCTCGTCGTTCGACCCTGCATTGCGGCCCGCTCGAAGCGCCATCCCCAAAAACGTTTCTACACCCAAGGCTCCCCAGCAACCGGCCACTCCCACCCCTTCGCCAGGGACTTTCAGACACCCAAGAACGACGGAGATTCTCGCCCGGAACTCAGCTACCACGCTCACAGACGGTGACATAAGACGGGCATTGACGAACGTGGGGGCATTGGTTCTATCCGTCGTCTTTAGCAATGTCGTCCACAGCAGTCTCACCCCGATTCTCAAGGCTAGCGGTCTCGCTGACGCCGCCCAACTCTCGTCGACCATACTCCTTCTCCTCCGCCTCGTCATCTGCGCCAATATAATCCTGCTCCTCCGCCCTGTGATCCCCTATATTTCTAAGAAGGACGAGATCCCAGACATTCCCTTGACACCGTCGCAACGCTCGCTCCTGGGCCTCAAGCCCTCGGCGCAGGCGAGTCCCAGTCCCGCTGCATCAGCCGGCAGCTTCGTCACCCCTCCGCGCTATCGACGCTCCTCGGGCTCCTTCTCCGGCAGTGCCAGCAGCGTCCAAAACGGCACAAGCTATGGGACCGACCGCCGCAGCATTTCCGCCAACTACTCATCCTCCCCGTTATCGACCTCACGCTTCACCATTGGCTTTTCGCCAACACCATCGCAATCGATCCAGCGCAATCCACCCGGCTCGCCCTTCTCTCCCTCCCCGAGCGCAAGTCCATTGTTCCACAAAGCCATGAGTCAAAACCAAACCCAGTCACAATCCCAGCTTGCATCCCTAACGTTTTCCGACATCGACCTCAGCGCAAGCACCCGCTCATCGTTCGGAGCCAGCATCGGGGCCAGTGGACTAGGCCGATCACAGAGCCTACGTGAGCGATCACGGCGAGAATCCCTGGAACCCGCTTCTCCCACCGGCACGGGCAGGAGTCCACAAGTGGTGCCCGGATTGAACTACAAGTGGCTGTACGACAAGGGGAGGAAGTTACCCAAGAGTGATTCCTATGGATTTTAGGCTCCCTTCTATCGGTTTCTGTTTTGACATTTCGGGGGATGTCATGGGAGTTTTGCATAGCATGGCGTCCTGAGTCTGTTTGACGCCCTCACCTCAGGGAGGCTTTGCGGGGATGACAGTTAATTCCCATCAGTTCACTCTGCAGATCTACACGTCTAGATATTTTTCGTCCAGCGAGTCCTAGTGCTGTCCAAGACTAGCCTAAAATCAACACTCGATCGTCCACGAAGCCAATCGCTCGATTCGTTTCTCTGGTATTGTTGTCCACTCGTGTCTTCTTCCTGCTGCAACGATGTTGGTTTTCTTCGGTCTCACCCTTGAGAGATCTCCACGTGAAAATTCTCAAGGTCGAAAAAGACGGGGCGCTCCCTTCACCCAATGAGTAATACGAGAATACGACATCAATGTGTGGTAAGAAGTAATCTTCATTGGATGAAACTGTAGGTATAAACAAAACCAGACCGTCCGTGATCCTGACTCCGTGCCGTGCGATGGACTCCAAACAACTCCCAGCTATCCGGACTAACAAAATCGTGTCGGCGGCCCAGCCTGGCCTTGCCTGAGGTTACTCGGAACTCCATGCTACCAAGCACTCTACTCCACAACGCATCATTCCCTAGTCCAAGCCGTAGCATCCATGCTTGCAGGATGGTCGCTTGCATTCCAAATCCACCGGTCACGCCAGAGAGAACATAGCATGTGCCGGTCTCCGATCTATACCAAGGGAGGTGCCGCCATGTCCAGCACACGGCCTCAAATCTCTCTCATTGACGCAGTCGTTCTACCGCCGTCACTGTTACCCTGTGCGTTACCATTGCCTTGGAAACTCACCGCCCTCGCGGCATCACCAACTCTGCCCACAAGCCCGCCTAGGTTCAACCCTTGGACGCCCTGCACCAGTCTCGACCCGACGGCGTCAACCGCCCCTCTAGGTTGCGACAGACTGGGACCTTCGCGCCGGCCCTCGGTCGCGACCTGGAAGAGCTTGACATTCGTGCCGTTCCACACCCCAACGGGCCCTACCATGCCACCGGCGCCCGTCAGCGTCGCGGCCGTCGATGATGTGGGGGCAATCGTCATTTCAGCAGTGAAGATAAGCGACCACAAAACCGACATGTACCAGCCCAGAGAAAGCGGAGACCATTCAAATAGATGCACTCGGATCGGGCTTGGAGAGGCGAGGATCGCCGAGATGGATGGATGCGAAGCCGTCGATGGTATCTGAGATCGCAGCTCGACGATGCTCGTGTCGTCGTTGGTTAGCGAAGAGCGGCGAGATGAAGCAACGGAGGGCGGGGTTGTGTCATCGTGGGGATTATTTGAGTGGTGTCTGTCCGACGCTAGCCTGTGCATTGAGAGGACTTTGATCACGCTGAGCAAGGTGTGAAGAGGGAGCTCGGGGAGCCAGGACTCGAGCCACTCTGGCGTGGGTGTGAAGGAGCCTCGGCCGGCAGTGTATGTCGACGCCTGGGACAGACTGGTCGTGCTGTTTTGTCGAGAAAAGGTTGGTGCACCTGCAGGCATTTTACCCCGCGCCTTTTCAGACATGCCGAGTAGCTGGATGGGAACATGGTCTTCGGCCGCAGAGGAGGAAGCCATGGAAGGCGTGCGTGAAGTTCGTATAGATCGCGAGGAATGAGATGGCGTTGGAGGTTCTTCGTTGTCGGAATCGTCTGAATCACCAATGGCGAAGGTGCCGTCGACTACCGTGTCTGGGTCGGGAGACATGGGTCCTCCTGGATTTGGCGAGGCAAGGGTGTCCATAGTGCTTGATCTGGACAGACCATTACTCACATCAGTCAGAGTGGCATCTTTGCGACGCTGGGTAGCCCGCTCTATTTCTTCCTGGCCACCTTCGAGTGTGAACGCTCTTAGAGCCTCGATCCGCTTTCGTGATCGCCAGACCGCAAAGATCAGGTTAGAGTTAGACTCGTATTGGTGCTCAATCATAGTGGTGATCGACTCCAAGAGCGCCTGAAGAAGAGAGTGATTGGAGTCGTTTGCAAGAAGAAAATTAGGTGTCGACATGGAGGTAAGAAGCTGGACAAGTCGAGTACTGGCCGCGAGTGACAGGTTCGTCACATAAGCAGCCATGTTATTGATGATGGCAAGGAGAGCGGGGTAGATGGCGTCAAGCTTGCCCTTGCTCCCCGTGATCAAGGTATGTATTGATATAATCAAGAAGTCGCCATAAGTACCTTTAAAACTGTTCAACCGAATTGATTGGGGTAGTGTTTCCTGCGCTTCGAATTTCTGATTGAGGTTTTTGCCGAAACTTGATTCGACGCTCATGGTCTGAAGAACCAGAACACACATTCTCACAATACCCTGACGTGAAGGATCCGTTTTGTGTTCGATGGCGTAAAAAAGCATCAAGATGATGAAGTCATGAGCGCGATTTGACTCGATGATAAAGGCTCGGAATCTCTTGTTGCATTGGAGCGCTTCCCAGAAGAGCATGACCATTTCTGGAGCCCACTTCACGGATTTCTGGCTTCCAGGCAGATACGAAGTTGTGGCTTGCATTGGCTGGCTCAAGACTCGTGTCATGCCATCGGCTAGGAATTGAAAGTCTTCTGGTCGATGTAGGCGGCCTAGATAGTGCCGATAGAAATTCTTCGGTGCTGGAGTATTCCCTTCCTCTGGTACCGGATATAGGATCAGGACAAGCAAAAGTTGCAGACTGTAGACCACGAGCGTTTCTTTCGAGTCTCTTCGAACGACATGGTCGTACGGAAGTCGCCATGAGGTGATGTTTGACTTTATTGTCGTGTTGATCAAAGAGCACAGGACTGACAGAACAATCTGTTTGTCCGGGCAGGTTGCAATATACGTGATGGCTTTGACACCTTGAACCGGAAGCAGCCCGGAAGGCATGTACATGGCCTTGCTCGTCATGGTCAAGAGAAGCCTCAGGACCTCGCATCGATTGCTTTCGAGTTCTTTGTTGGTTGGAATTGAGGACTTGCAACCGACCCCACTCTGCCAAATCGCGTAGGTCACCTTTGCTTTTGCTTGCGGTAGTGGTGGGATTGTGAAAGCAGTGTAGAAGAGGAGATCGGTCAACGTGTCGATAAGTTCTTCCGCCAGTGGTTTTGCATCCTCATATTCCTGCTCCTGGTCGCCCGTGGTCTTATCATCGTCACCCTGGCTGTCGTCGAAGAGTACCTCTCCTGCAACCTGCGCTCTTCGAGTTCTCCGACGCCGCATGGCCCAGAAGAAGCGCTCCTCCCATTCCGAGAGTCGCTCCGCTTCATACACATATGGTAGCAGCCTGGTGAGAACTCGGATGCAGTTGAGAGCATCCCTCTCTGGGGCAAGATCGGGGTCAGGAAACGACGGATGATTTTTCAACACATTGAGTCGAGAAGTTACGGCTAAGATGAGGGTCTCGAGGTTCTCGGGGGCGGAGTCTCGGGTTCTGCGTATATCGGCGGGGGAGAAGAGGCTGAAGACATCTTCGACGGACTCTGGCAAGTCCCAGAACTATGACGGTCAGTGGACGGGCTTGAATACAGACACGTCGAACTTACGCCTGTCCAGTAAGGGTCATTGGCTGGAATGTTCCGCTCCTCTGACAGTCGGAAGATGCCTTGCTTGAAGACCAACTTCGACTCTGACGCCCCCATGGCGCAGGCCAAGCATATCAGGCCGAGTGAAAGATGGGATGAAGCAGTGCGCAGATGGAGAGAGGACGTGGGGTATCAAACGAAGGTGGCTCTCAAGGTACTATCCGTGCTGTGGCAGGACTCTGTACTCACATGCGGACGTTGAACAGTAGTAGTACGGGGTTTGGGGTTTAGTCCATATGCCAAGGTTGCACTAAAGCAGCGAGGTTATTCAACGGTTATGGTCTAGTCTATTCAGGGTTTAACCTTGACCCGAGCCACATGCCATGTTAATAGATCACTTCTCCTTATTGAGAAAATCACAACAACGACGCTATTCTATGCATCCCAAGTTTTCTATCCTTTCACGACCTTGACAGATCGAGCCGCGCCAAATTTACTCCATAGATGGTACCCGCTTTCCAAGTCCTTCGATGCTGCATCGCTCGACACCACATAACGCTGTAACTACGCCGCAGCCTTCTCAACAGAGCTCTCGCTGCTAGTGTGCAACTCTTCTCCAGCCGGATTCGGTTGTCTGTTGGTTGCGAGGACGGGGAAGAAATACCCCGGGTGGATGAAAGTCTGCAGGATCGTGGCGAGGCCGACCATGCTAGAAGGGATAATTAGCATCTTGAAACAGACAACACGAAGAGGGTAATGTCGCGACTCACCAGCTGTCGATTCCAATGAAGAGGGCTTGGTTCTGCATGATGGGGTTTCGCCAGCCCTTTGCCATTTCGGCGATTCTGTAGACACAGCGGGCAAAGATAGCCAGGTAGGCAACAATCAAGGCGGCAACGAAGATGCGAAATCTGCGGTCGTGGAAAAGAGATTGGGCCGTGGGCGACAGCGGTTGAGAAGAAAGAGATCTAAACCGACGATGCAGATAGTCTGCCGTGGCGGCGGCGAAAATGAGCAACGTCAGAACCTGCCACGCGATGCCTGAAATCATCAATCTGTCGCCAACATCCCGGAAGGAATCATCGTTGCCGGAGGTCGCAGCGATGGCTCCTCCGGCTGCCTGCAGGGTCAGGGCCAGGAAGTCGGCGATAATAAAAGCCCAGGTATAGTATTTGGGGCGGATCCGCGAGCATTCCCTCCCAAACTGCAGCACCACGTGCTTCAGCACCAGATAGATGGCGGCCGAGTTCAGCGCAGGTGAGAAGGTCAGGCAGCAGATTTGGATCTCGAATCCGATTGTGTCGAAGGGGTTGTTGTACATGATGCACCGCCCAATGTACCCAATACAGCCGGACATACATGCCAGGCACATGGCCAGCATGTACGTCCATGTGCGGTGACGGAGGCCGAGGCCGAGGTTCACGATGAAGCAGAGACCGAACAGCACGGTGAAGAAGGCGTTGCATGCCAGAATCGGGTAGTAGCCATATATGGAGGCTTTGACGGGACAGGCTTCCGAGACATCATTGCAGTCGAGGGGGTTGACGTGGGAGGGGTCGACGGGCATGTTTGTTTGTAGGTAGGTAGGGACAGAGTTTTGTGTGTTTTTCAGCCACACTGACAGTGTAGGTGGGTGGACGGTAGTTAGGTATCGCGACGAATGGGATTGTTATTTGATCAAGGCTTTTTCTCTCTCATTCTCAAGACGGGGAATAGATGTGACCAGACATGGAATGACAACACATTACCTTTATACAGGAAGTGGCCGCCTTCTTGTTCGAAGGTGAAAAGTGTAGCCTGGCAGCTCGCGAATTGCTTTCAGCATTCTGCATCCCTCGCACAGTGCCAGCGGATAGGTTTGAGTTTCAGAAATGATATGATGACGGAGACGACTTGTACCTTGAATGGACAATGCACGCCGTCGAACCAATCGGAAGAGAAGCGGCGCGGGGAGCACTGGGGTGTGGTGGGCGTGTTGGCCTGGAGAAGACACGAGACTGTATTGCCTTGCCAAGCGACGCTATTCCCGACACAGCACAATCCACGAGGCTGTCACCCACAACCACCGAATCCAATCACGTCGTTACCAACTTACGGCCGCAGAGCTCGCGAGGCTAACCCACCTGTTTTCTGGGCACTTGAGCAAGATCTCGAGTCCTGACAGTTTTCTCTGAGGATTTAATACAGGGTTAGATCCAAGACTTTTGTTTCACTGCTGCCTGGAGTCTGGCATCCCTCGAGTCTCCTGATTTCGGAGGATGGCAGAGGGAGTTTCGGAGCGGACTAATTATAATCCGTTATAGCCCGTTAGTACTCCGTATTAGGACTAGTCCTAGTCCTCACCTGACTCTGATAGGCTTGGCGGCTCCGAGGTATACAGTCAGCAAAAGTTGCCTCGGTTGAGTTCCCCCAACAGCTCCGTCTCCATGTCCCTGCGGTGCTTGGTTGCAAACACCTCGGGCCAGGGCTTGATTTGTGATATGCATTTGCATATTTCGAGTCGTCAGGGTTCAAGAAGGACCCTTTTCGCTGTTCTCTAGATTATAAAGTCCCTTTCGCCTTTTTTTACATCGTGTGCGTATCGATTGCCCTTGTTGATCTCGATCCTGCCCTTCAAACGTCCCGCACCCCTCTTTGGATTCCTCCTAGACACGATACAATGCCTTTCAATACAGAACTCACCCGCCGGCTCGGCATCGAAGGTATGGCTGAAGGATTCAAGGCGCCGACATCGAAACCCACTGACACTGAACAGTGCCTGTTGTCCAAGGTGGAATGCAGTGGGTTGGCTATGCTGAGCTCGCATCAGCTGTTTCCAACGCAGGCGGACTGGGTATTGTAAGCTGGCTCGAACCGGCCCATTGCGCAGGGAGAAAGCTAACAACCTCTCCAGCTCACTGCCTTGACTCAACCCACCCCTGAGGATTTGCGCAAGGAGATCCGAAAGACCCGAACCCTGACCAAGAAGCCCTTCGGCGTCAATATCACCCTTCTACCCACCATGAATGCACCCCCATATACCGAATACGCACAAGTATGCATCGACGAGGGCATCAAAACGGTCGAAACTGCAGGAAACTCTCCCGGCCCCGTCATCAAGCAATTGAAGGCGGCGGGTATCATCATTCTACACAAGTGCACCACAATCCGGCATGCACAGTCCGCGGTCAAACTCGGCGTTGACTTCCTCTCCATCGATGGCTTCGAATGTGCCGGCCACGTTGGTGAATCAGACATCACAAACTTCATCCTGCTATCAAGAGCCAGACAGACACTTAGCGTTCCATTCATTGCCTCGGGTGGCTTCGCCGACGGCCAGGGACTGGCGGCCGCGCTGGCTCTCGGGGCCGAGGGTATCAACATGGGCACACGATTCATGTGCACGGTGGAAGCACCCATCCATGTCAACATCAAGCAAGCAATCGTAGATGCTTCTGAACACGACACTGAACTCGTACTCAGACGGTGGAAGAACACGTCGAGATTGTTCAAGAACAAGGTCGCCTCCGAGGCGGTCAAGATCGAGAAATCTAGCACCACGGGCCAATTCGAGGAGGTGGCGCCCTTTGTGTCCGGCAAGCGCGGGCGACAGGTTTTCCTGAATGGAGACAAGGACTTTGGAGTCTGGACGGCAGGTCAAGTCATTGGTCTGATCCAGGACATCCCTACGTGCGCCGCACTTCTGTCACGAATTCAAACCGAGGCCATCGCGGCCATCGAGCGAAGCCAGAAGTTCTATCAGCCGCAAGCCAAGCTCTGAGGCATCACTGTATAGCATTTCTGGTTTGGGCGGTCAATTAGTAGGCGTAGATTTAAAAATCAAGAGCTAGATCGAGCCATCTAAACGACCCTTGATAAAAGACCCTTTCTCCGTTGACTTAGTACTACCACGTGTACTCCGTACTCCATAATACATACGGACTATGATACGGACTATTTAACATTAACGCTGTAATATCGGAAAATATGGGGCCATGCAAGAGAGCCACTGGAGGCAAACAGCAATGAGATATGTGTACGGAGTACATAGATGTCTAACCTAACTATCAGCAAGCGAAGGCCGCTTTACACTATTACCCAAGTGAGCCTAGTGCTCTTGGCAGAATATCACGGGGCCCCACGTGATGCTCCGATTTCCGCCCAGATGCCAGATTGGGATGCACGACCTCACCACTTCCAGCCACTTTCGAAAGACTTCCATCGACATCAACAAAACAGGGACACCCACATAGACACCCCAGGAAGCCCCCTCCGTGCCCCCTCAACTAGAGACACCATCCATCGCCATGGCAGAAACGGGCCTTGCAGAGAGAATCGACGCGGTGCTTGCCGAATTCTTCTCATCGTGGAATCTCTGGACGACCCTCCTCGTCGGCCTGCTGGTGATTTTCCTCGTCTACCCTCTTCTTACGGGACAAGAACCGGACACACACCCGTTCCTGCTCGCACGTCAGGCCCAGATCGCGCCGATCCGCCACCAGGGTGAGTCTGCCGTCTACCGCGCCATTGACATTCCGCACGGGTACCCTCTCCGCTCTGGCCTGGGCGTGAAAGACCCCAATACCCCCCGCTGGAGTTCTGGCCGCCCTGGGGATTTGCGAGATGTCTGGAGGTCAGCGGTCCAGGGTGCGGTCAAGGAGGATGGCACGCCGACCGGCGAGAAGGGAAAGATCCTGACCGTTTTGGGCAGGGAGAAGGTCGTCGAACATGAACTCGACGACCTAACTCTCGACATCAACGTCATCGGGCAGTTCGTGAAGCGGAACAATGGCCAGTCTGTGGCCGTTTGCCTGTCCAACTCGGTTGAAATATTGTCTTCGATCTTTGGTACGTTCACTTCTTTCGCCGCTTTCCCCCATCCCAACTCTGATATTTTCACCCCCATCTTGTCAATCAACAATCTGACATGTCATGTTCCTCCCCCACCAGCCGGATCATTCTACGGATTCTCTACAACCCTCCTCCCGGATGGCCTCCCGACGGAGAAACTTAACTCTCTCCTGTCCAAGACTTCGGCCGACACCGTCATCGCCGAAGCTGGAACCCTAGACCTGGACGCCATCCAATCCGGCAGCCGGACGATCAAGAACATCATTCTGGTCACCAAGCCCGGCAGCCAGCACATGAACTGGTCCGGCGCGGCGCCTCCGGGACTGGCCATCAACTCGTGGCAGGAGCTTGTCGACCACAACAAGCGCAGCACCAATTCCGAGGTCTTGCCGCTCGACAAGGAGAGCCAGGTCCCGCCCGTGTCGATCTTCTACCCGCATGCCACCGGTGGAGGTTTTGATCTGATCAAGTATACTTCCGAAGTAAGTCTCTTCATCCTTCTCACTCTCCTACATTACGATCCTCCCATCTTCTGCCCTGCCCTCGCCTTCAGTCCTCCCCCGGATCCCCCATATCAAATAACAATCCAATCTAACCACCATCCTCTCTCTCCTCCCACAGAACCTTATCTCGGGCACAGCAGCCCTCCTTGCGACGCTACCACGCACCTACAAACTCACGGCCGCCGACATGGTGGTGCCAACCACGAGTCTGACGTCAAGCTACACGCTGTGCTGGGTGTTGGGGGCCTTGTACTCGCATGCGAGCGTCTCGCTCAACTCAGTGGCCGGCGATGACGTCGACCTCGTGCCCGCGACAGCGCAGACAAAAGCCACCGTCCTGATCGCCGCGCCAGCCTCGATCAACGGCTACCTCTCGAACCCCACCACGACCCTTCCATCGGGGATATCGAACTACCTCGCCACGCGCACGTTGCAGGCCGGAAACCTGCCCAAGGGTAACAAACTCGCCGCGTCGTCACCCTTCAGCCACCTGCGCGTGCTCTTGATCCCGCAATCCGCCACGGCAACAACGGCGACGGCTTTGAACAGCGCGACCCTGCACTCGCTCCGCACGCACCTGGCGGCGCGCATCGGCTACGCGCTGACGACACCAGCCGTCGCAGGCGCCGTGACGCAGACCAACATCCTCGACTACCGGGCCAAAGCAGACGCAGTCTGCGTCGGCGCCCCGCTCAGTAGCGTCGAGATCAACGTCGTCGGCGACGAGGGTGTTGTGGGCGGCAGGACGCCAAGAGGAAAGGTATGTTGTCCCATCCTATCTGTTTACTTTCCGTCCACCCATCCCCATATATGACACCTAGCACCATAACCTGCATTCTACCTCTACGTTACTAACCTTTGTTTCTCTGCCCACAGATAACCGCCAAAGGCCCCGCCGTCGTCGGAGGGAAGATCACACTCGATCTCGAAGGCCAAATCGACGAGGATCACACTCTGCTGTTGGTGTCTTGATTGATTGATTACTTATAGAGGCCATCAATCGACCTGCCCTTCTTACAAAATTGACTGCGAGATCTGCCATGAAGAGGGTATTAGACACGTGGGAAGACCGACAAGAACATGAAAACCAGCGAATTTATGACCTTCCCTATTTCGATACTTACGTAGCCATACGCCCTAACCGACGAAAAGCAACAATTTTGGTAACTCGAATTGAGTTTTCTTTTGTGGACTTTCGATTACTTTGCTATCGAATTGGGCTATGAACAAGAGAGCCTGCCTGTGAATAGAACTGAAGCTCTGGCTAGGCTGGACGAGGCAGTGTCTCCTTTTCCTTGCTCGACGTTGTTGATCCTCCGAAACCTCATCATGATGACGGTCAGTCGTCGATCATCAATGACAAGCCGTGTTTGCTGTGATGTGCCATGCTAAAATGCCTTGTGTGGTGTCGATTAAATGTCCTCGGTCAATGAGGGTTCAATCAATAGCCAACCTCCTCCAAACCACCAGCATCATCATCATCATCATCATCATCATGCATGGATGCATGCATTGACAAGGCAGAAATGAAATGAAATGAAATAAAAAAGTGAAAAGCACACTCCGTCCCATTCCGTGGTGACCCCTTAACCACGGAAGCAATTCACTCCAAAGGCCAGCCGATAGCCATGAACCAGCCCCTCGTTCATTATCCAAGTCGACAAGAAGAACCGAGAAATACCCATGTCGGGGCAAGTGATGAAGAGTATCGAAATCCCGATTCCCCAATCCCTGCCGTGGACCAAGATTTTGTTCTCCTGGTTTCATGACAACGACGTTGGATCTGATTTGCGTGTCTGAAGTGACCGAATCTAGACCACAGTCAAGGGCTACAGGTCGCGCAGGTCAGCTCGCTTGGAGACGGACACGTAACTGTCGTAGGTACCACCGATGGAGCCAACACGGGACAGAGTCACCCGACCGGCGGCAATCAGATCATCCAGGGCACGACGCACGGCAAATTCGGAGATGGATGTGCGAGAGACGAGTCGGCTTAAGGTCATGCCATCTTTATCGAGGGCGATGAGGCAGTGGATCAACTTGGCGAGCGTGGTCTCGCAGGGTGGGACGGTGTCGGACGACGACGACGAGGCCTCATCGTCGTGGTCGTGGTGGCTGTCGTTGAATCTCTTGGGCATCATATCCGCCGATGGCCAGACTTGTTGTTTTCCTTGGCCGTAGGCGTCGAAGGATGCAGTGGGTAGACCTGGAGTCGCTGTTGAGTCGAGCGCGGCTGGGGCAGATGCCTTCGCTGGTGCCGTAAACCATCCGTCCTCGGAGTAGGTCCCATGTCTCTCCTTGGCGGGGGCGGGCGCATTCCAAACATCCCCTAGCGAATCCCTATCAGATTCCCAAACATCGATGTCCACGGGCCAGTCATCGTTGGGCATGGCCTTATGTTCACGACCGTTGTCTTGGACTGCTGGCACACTGGGTTTCTGGGTAAGCCCTCTGCTCCATTGTGCTGGTTCAGGGTCCCAGTCTGGATGTGGTACAGTGGGTTTCTCGCTAAGCCCTCCGCTGCATTGTGCGGGTTGAGGTTCGGGGTCTGAGTCTGAATTGGTGCAGGGGACATCCCAGCCTGTCCTGGCACGATGACCACATCCATTCTCCTGAAGATCATTATCAATACCCCGACTTTTGGAGACCTCGTAGAGAGCATCGAGAGCTACCACAAGAGCGTCGTCACTGTCTTTGAGAGCATTCCAGATATTGAACATATCGATATGTTGTTCCGTATTGAGATGTCTTGCAAAGCTTGCCAACAGGCATTGGAAGAAATATGCAGAGAAATTTTCTCTTGCGCCGTCGTCTGCGGGGCCGCCTGGGCTGCTTTGAAGCCGGTAGACTTTACCAGCCATGCGCAGAACGTCAAGGTCCAAGATGTTGTCTTTGAGAGCCCGCATTGTTATGGAAACAAGGTTCATATTATCATGTTTGTCGGCAAATGATTGAATTTGGCGAAGACAGTTCACGTTGTACTTTTCAAGGATATCAGTGATCTGGTAATCTCCTTGGTAAAGTCCTTGGTAGGACTCCCAAAAATCAAGGTTTACTTTGTACATCAACGAGAGCGTATTGCGGAAGAGAGCATCAGAACAGTCGGTAACATGGAAAGCATCCCCTGCGAAGACGTTCTCGTTTGGAAACATCTTGGACAGAATGCCGTGATGCACGTAGTACTTGGAGTTGAAGTCGTCAACAAGGACGACTTCGATGGGCTTTGTACCCCAGGGACTAAAAAGGTATTTCGTCAGCTAAATCGTCGCTACCACGGTTGTGTATGGGAATTACTCACTGAGTGAAATTGGTCTCTTCTTTGAGGTTCTGATCTGCCACCACTGGAGTGGATGAGTCGTTGCTCGGTTCGTTGCACATGGTTTTGGCTTGGTGTTCATGGGGAGATGGACAGGCGGGGTGTTTGAGGTCTGTGCCAATCTCATCTGTGAGGCTGCGCAGACCTCGGATCGACACACTCCCCACGCCGTTGCCCAAGATTCTGCTGCTCTGTTCGCGGAGAGCAGGGTCAGCGTGCATGGAGCTCTCATCAGGAACATCCATGGCCTTTCTGTACGCCTCGGGGCTGAGAGTTGGATAGACAGAGGTTCCTTTGGTGGGTTGGCCAGGATCTGTGAGCGTCAGGTTGATCTGCTCTTCAAGCGCAAGTGATAAGAACTTACCGATAGGAACCACCTTGATCTTGTTAGGAATGCTGCGAGAGATGGAAGGAGCTTTGAGACGGAGCTCGTTCGCGTTGACGTTCACGGTTTGCGCCCGAAATTTCTTGCGTTCCATTGTTGCAATGAGCAAGTCATACGGAGTCGGGTTGGATTGATCGTCAGCAGTCGTGCTGACTTGAGGACGACGAGTCATCGTGGCACAAAGCTGTCTGGATGATGATTGCCAACAGGCCTGGTGGATTTGGAAGTGATCTTGAGGGGACGGTGTGAGAAGGAGAAGAAGAAGAGGAGGAAGATTTCAGCAAAAGAGGAAGAGAATGAAGACTCTGTCACAATAAACCAGGTGACGCATTCACTCAGCTCGCAGGTGCGGCGGTATTCACTTTTATCTATTCACCATCAGCAGTTCAATCAGGGCGGGCATTCAAGTGAGGCAGGCGGTGTGAAGATAAAGTGACCAACAGTGAGAACTGGAAACCCATCAATTTGACTTGATGGGCATGTTTGCAAACTGTTGTCCGGTTTGTTGAAGAGATGTCACATTGTAATCTTACATATCCAGCCGCACGATTTGGGATCGTTCCTGTCAGCTCCAATGTCCAACTGCTGGGGATTGCAGCATTCATAACATACAAGCGTTCGCCGCCCGGATCTCAAATCACCCACAGAACAAGCAGTCCATTCACCTCTTCCCTCTCCTCGACCTCGAAGCGCCTTGCTGGTTTGCTGTCGGTTTTCCGCCGGACAAGATGGTGCGTTGCTTGACGTATTGAGCCACCACCTTCTGCACGCTTCCAATATCGTGCTCGGGTTTACGCAGGTAATACAATCTGGCTCGTCTCTTTCGCTTGGGGGTTCTTTGAGCAATTTCCATGCTCTGCACAAGTGGACTGTGCACTTTGATGGCCATTTCCATGCCGATGCTCGTTAGGTGATTTCGCAGTAGCACTGATGTTGAAGGGCCCGATCCTTTGATGGACATGATTACTCCAGAGAAGGGCTCGCCAGTTTTGAAAGTCGCAAGAAGGATATCTCCAACTCTCGCACGATCAGGGTTTGCCTTGTGAAACATTTTTGTTCTTGCCCCTGTGGGATCGAGGAGGGCCAGCTCTCGTTGATCGATGACTGCAACCGGGTCTTTGCATGATTGAACTTCGGACTGGGGGGATGGGTGGATTTTGATCTCGCGTTTGCCTACCAACAAGGTCAGAATTTGCCCGGTTGAGAGGATCTTGATCAGCATTTACCTTTATCGGGTCTGAATCTAGGAGGCAGCTGGGGCCAAAATTGCCTTGGAAGGTCGGGAGGGATCTCAACGGGGCTTCTTTGCACGGTCGCCAGCGAACGACGAAACGATCGTTGTGGTGCTCGACACTCTGCGAGGAGCGATCTCCAACAGCATGTCGATATGCGAGAGGCGACCGGGGGCGACATCCCTGAGCGGACTGTTGGAGTCGTAGAGAGGGTGAAAGGCTCCTGCAAGTTGACTTCTGTTGAGATCAAATCGAGCTTGAAGTTCGAGTTCGTAGATTGAACTTTCTCCAATCTCCAACCAGACCCTAATCGGGACAAGAGTGATGCCGCCCTGTACGCACCAATCGTGGGGGACTGAATTCCATCGCTTCTTGGCGCCCATCACGATCCCAAACAAACCCAATCACGTGACCCACCAAGATATGTGTATGAGCAGGTAGTTTTAAAAGCGGCATGGTCTAGCCAGCCATACTGTTTAGATCCTTCGCCTCCTACTACTACTACTACTACTACTTTACTTTTGTTGCCAACATAGAACTGTTCGAGCAAGAATACGCAATCCGGGGTGAATTTTGTCCTTCATTACTTCGTAGTCTTTCTCTGGATGGCACCTCACATAGACAGATATACAGTGTTCCAGTGACTATCCAGTCCGATACCTGGGCCAGCGCTTGGGCCAGCTTCTTCTCAAGCGACGACACTGTTATTTGGACATGCTACAACCCTGACCCCTAGCTCCTGTCGATATGGCGACGGGAAGGCAAACTCGGTCGGACAGCGAACTGAGGTGTCGCTGGAGCATTGGGGAGATACGGTTGCTCATGGGGGGAAATCTCCCCTCTCAACGCGCACACTTCGCTCGGAGGCAGTTGTCCCTTGAAATTCATCCCCACCCTTTTTGGATCGTTTGAGCGCGTCAACAGCAAGGGTGAGCCTGCGATATCAATATCGATATCAAGATACAGCCACCTTCGCTACATGCATGTACATACGTGCACTCATGTGGCTCACGGGAACTATCATTCCGAATCCGAGGTGTTTGGGGGCCAAGTCTTAATTCAACGCCTCCGGGCCGATCGTTGGTGAAGGGTTGCACCCACCTTGTTTCACCATTCCGGTTCGCTGCTCTTTTCGCCCCCTTTAATGAGAGGTGTTCCGCTGGCGCTCCGCAGTCGAAGGCCTTTCGTTGTTTGCTGAAAGGCCAACAATCATGCTGCAGCACGACGATCACAGAGGCGAGACAAGGTTAGGTTTCATTGCTGCCAGCGCGGCGCTTCAGCCCGAGGGGCCTCGCCACACGATCGGAATCTACACTTCTGCCCTGGATATAGCTTCTGGTTGCATTAGATGTTATGGCTCGCATTCTCCTCAACTTTTTTCCTTTCGCATTCTATTCTGCAAGCTTGAAGGCTGCACTTCGCCGCTAATACCTTTCGGTGTAGCGATCTCAAATTCGTCGACATGGTGTCAGCAAGTACAATGAAATCGGCCACGTACGCAAAGGTTGATGCCTATCAGGTGGAGCCAACCGTGCCGCCAGATCCCTCGCGATCGAAGCCTGAAAGATTTCGCTGCCTAGTCATCATGATAGGATCACTGTTGGCAGGCCTTGCTCTCGCCATTACCCAGTGCATCGTCTACTGGTACTTATCGGGGAAAACTGTGGACAGCACAATTCCACAGGCCTGGGCCAGTCGGACGGGAACCGCGCTTGCATTTCTGGTGAAGATGCTCTTTTCCACGGCCGCAGGTACAGCATATGTCCAGAGACAGTGGCTAGCTCTATCCACTACGTCGTGGGAGATTCGTCAAGTAGACTCGTTGACTGGAATTTTGGGCAACGTCTTACTCTTCAGGGACGTCAAGCTCTGGTTGACGCATCCACTTCTGTCGTGTCTTGCTATAGTCACCTGGTGAGAACTCATTCCCTTGACACGGGTAATCTTACTGATCTCTTCAGGCTTGTTCCCCTTGCAGCCATCATCGCGCCCGGTTCCTTGTCAGTGAATTTTGAGGGGCGCCACATCTCGACGAATTTAGGAACTCCTCAGTATTCTTACAATTACACGGCGTATAGCCAAAACCCTAGTTATAATGCCGATACCGGTGCTGGTGACCTAGTGGAGGCTTCAATCCCACTGCGGCGCGTGGCAATGACGGCTGCTACGTCAGGGCAAATCTCTTCGATGCAACCTCTATTCCAGAACTATACCTACGAGCAGCGATTCTTTGCTCCAGCTCTTCGATGCTTCGGAGCCAATGAGAGTTTCATCAATAACATGACAACCAGCCTTGACCTCGGGTTTGCAACATCGGAAACTCTGCAGTTCCTAGCATTTACCCCGAACTATAAATTGGATCTCAGCGGACCCAGCAATGCCACTGATTGGAGTGACGCCACTCTGTACTCGGGTACAGATGGAGTCTCTCAAGATGTCTTCCGGTTGTTCATCGTGCCCGACACCAGCTTGAATGACACGATCGAATGCCATCTACAAAATGCTTCGTACACCACCAATTTTACCTTTCAAAACGGATTGCAAGATGTTCAACTGTTGCAAGTTGACTTGATCAACGACGTGGCTCCTGTGACGGAAGTAGGTGCAAACGGGGCATATCAAGTGTCAGGTGGCGTATCTCAGTCCGACTCGGTCAAGGCGAGCTACACGAGTATAATGCTTGCATTCACCCGTTTAATGGTCGGCTATGCACAAGAAACCCATTATGGGGGTTCTTCGACGACCTACACCAGTTTTGATTTGACTTCTATTAATTGGACAACGAAAAAGTCCGCTATCGAGGGCATGGAAAAATTGTTCCAGAACATCACACTGAGCGTTCTATCCGTGCCTGATCTCATGTAAGTACTACCGGATGGAATTCTTTTCTTCGGCACAAGCTTCTTGTAGACCCGAACTAACCACATCGACAGCAAGAACAAGACAAGTGCGGAGAAAGTTGCTGTAGACATCATCACTTTCCCTCTTACCTATTCATTCGAACCTGGAGACATCTTGATTGCTTATGGGCTCGCCTTTGGCTTTGCCCTGATGAGCGTGGTTTTTGGCATACTTGTGGTGATCTCGCAAGGCGGAAGCTTTCAAAATATCTTCTCCACTTTCGTGCGAGTGAGTCAAGCCGCGAGCTTAGACCTCCCGGTACAAGCACCAGATGATGGGAAGGATCCTTTGCCGAAGGTGATTGGAGAGATGAAGCTCAGATTGGGCGGCTTGAAGCATAAGAATCCGGTACCAGTATCTAGTTCGACAGGATCGTCAACCCAAGAGGCCAGCCAATTTGTCCGACATAGTCATACAATATGATACTAGACAGAAGTGAGTTTGGAGAGACGACTGTTAATATATGCCGCTGCTCTACCTCCAAATTCCATGCACAGATGTTGAAGAACGAAGAACTGAATCGAACAAGAAGAAATACTAAGTAGTAGGTGGGAGAAAGGAAGAGTGGTCAAGTAAAAGCGGCAGGTCATCTTTCCCTTCCATAACTATGCCAGATACAGCTAGCTTTCTCTGCGGCTCGCGAACACCAAAAAGTTGCAGAGGGTGTCTTGATCCATTGCATTTCAACGTCCTTCCTTTCTTGCTCACTTCGCCGTTTCCCAATCTACATCTCCCTCGCACTGTGTCGATCAACCATGGCGCCGGCTACGCAGTCACTTCTTTATGTTTGTCGGAGTTGTCGGCACACCCTTCAAAGTGCGACAAAGGCTTCCAGAACGTTCAGTACCACTCTTCCACGATCAAAGAGTAAGTTCACATCTGATTGACTGGGCATCATCGCGTCCACTAAACGTCCTGCAGCTATTCCTTCGTTCGTCCCTACCTCTTCCCCGGAGCTGGACAGTCTGCTGCTATCATGGCGCGAGAAGGTCTTCACTCCAGCCGCCCTATCCAAACACCACCAAAATCTCATATATAGGCCCGGGCACCACTTAACCCTGACCACTGACCCCGGTGTCACTGTTACAATGTCCGACAACGAAGAGATCAAGCTTCAGCCGATGGACTTCTACGACAAGCCCAATAAAAAAGCCTCTTTAAAGCAGCTGGTGCAGATCCTAGGCAGTTCCGAAGACCCGGCGGCATGGAACAATCTACCCGTCTTTCTTGAAGGGATGGTCATGTCCAAGAGCACGATACCAGACTACATCTTCGAGAAGATAACGCGCAAGGCGTGCGAGATGGGCAAAGAGGCTATCCTCATCAACTGCGCCGAAAGGGCGCATCAAACACACGTCAAATTCTGCACACCGGGAGTCGCCAGAGAGCTATTCTTAGGGCTCCACCTGAAGGCAGCGGCCGCTGGTTTTGTTGGGTCCGAGCTCGACACAGCACATCGACAAGCACAGAAGATCGCGCGGATGCTTGAGGACGAAGTTCACTGCGGAGGAAAGCTCAAACCTGGCCAAATAGATGCCCGAATTGACCCGCTTGTGGTCAATGTGCTGTTGGAGCTATCAGCTGCCGTGGCGGTCAAGAACTCCGACGGCAAGGACACGGATCGGCAGGTGGAGAGACTTGCGGCGAGGGCCGCTCACCTTTACAATACCGGTGATCCGTCGAACGTCGACTCGGGCACCACCACACTTCCAGTGGAGCTCACGTCACTAGAGACTTTGATTCCACTCAGCTCTGGAATCAAGCTTGCCCGGCAGATTGATTCCATCAAGCAATCGGAGCTTGGGCACAAACTGGAGGCATCATTGACAAACTTGAATAGGAGGCTCAAGCAGACCGCGGAGAAAGTCCGGTTAGGGGTGAACGGGAAGTCCCGACGAGGATTGCAAATGTATGAACAGATCAGCTGGGTGAAATAGGCCGTGGAGGTGATGTCTGTTGACTCTGGCCTGAGCGACGAATTGTACATCTCGCGGGAACTCTCGCGGAGAAGAGAGGTCCTATAGCACTGTAAAATATGTAAAAGTCATCCTTAGATACCAGTACGCCGCACCCGGGAATTGCCATGGAGCTAAAACATCACAACTACTACCCCATGTCGACTGGTCTTGACAGAAACATGCAACCCGCCACGCACGCTTTACCTGAAAGCGAAACCAGAGCTGAGTAATCCGCATCGAGCGCCGGCGCCGGCGACCTTGTTCCAACCACGGGGATTGGAAGACCCGGTCACAATCTCGATCAAATCGAAAAAACTAGACGAGACGCTGCTCTAGCTTTGACCCAGCTCACCTTCAAGGGCTTTTGTTTCGACGCGGGGGCCGAACCAAACAGCACTCTGGTCACTTAGCCCCTCTCCCACTTACTTGTCTTTTCACCACAATATATTTCAATCGTCTCCGAAGACGGTAAATGCTCCCAGGAGCCTTGGAGGCATCGCCACTCGGTAGGCGGGTCGCCGTGAGATCGGAGGAAGGCTCATCTGCAACGTCTTTACAAGGATTTGCAGTTAAAGCCCCCGCTAGGTGTGAGAATGGGTCTCACCTACTGCTACCTCCCCAGGCGTTCAGCCGCCCCCCAAGCTGGTTGAAGGTTCCTCCATCTGCTGTGCCCAGGCGCAATAACTTGAGACAATTCCACACGGATGCATCTTTTCTCCCATTCCCTCTGCTTTACGTGCGCTTGGCTACAGGTACAGAGATAACATGGCTTCGGAACCAGACAAGCACCAGGCATTTCAGACGGAGTTTCACTGGGTCAACCATGATGCAAATAACTTGAAAGCCCTGCCCCACAGAAAGAAGGTCTTCAAGCATGTGCAGCGGAACTACCGCCCGTGGAAGCGCGCGCAAGACACAAAGACCCTTCGCGAGTCTGCCAAAGTGCCGAGACCGGTTGGAAACCAGCAGGATGATGCAGGTCCCGACGAGCGGGAGACGGAAGAGCAGTTTGGCCAGGTTGGACGAATGGGAGCCGTGTTCCCGACTTCCCCAAAGACGATGGTGGGAAAAGGCAATTCGGATCCCTTTGCAGCCTTCCCCATCCCAATCACCCCGGACGCCAATAGTGTCTTGACCTTCTACCGAGACTTCGTCCTGCCCGCCACCTATTTCCAGATCCGCTATAGGACGAGAGACTCTCTGGCTAGGCAGAATTGGGAGGATCAGGTGTCTGGCCTCCATGACGAGGGCACAGCTTATGCAACGCTAGCATTCCATGGAGCTACCGCCGCTAGATATAGTCCTATCATGCGCACGGCGGCGCTGCGATTCATGAACCGGAGCACCCATGTGTTGCAGGAAAAGGTGGCTCAAGATAGCGCCGCCCAGGAAGTTCCATATCTATGGCACATGACGGTTTTATTTGCTGCCGAAGTGAACGGGGCGAACCTGGCGAACGCTGCGGTGCACGGCAGAATGTTGTTTTTCTTCCAGAAGCAGCTGTGGGCGCAGGGGAAGCTTGACTACAAGATCCTCCTGTACCATCTCTACCTGGACTCCCAATTAAGTTGCATAGGTCTCACCCGCACCATCTTCGATGTCGATTCATGGGCCCTGAAGTTTCTGGGAAAGGTTGGACTCGCAGCCGCCCGAGACCCACACCAAGTGGTGTTCCCAGAAGAGCCTCTTGACCCGTCGGTCGACACGGAAGAACTTTTGACCTGGTTCCACATCCGGCGCGAGCAACTGAACTACCTGTTCATGCGAATGAAACAGCAGGTGCAGGAGGTTTCCCCGGTGGTGACCACGTGGCGGTTTGCAAGGACTTGTATCTTCAACGGACGCATGGTCCACCATTACCTAAATGCCCAGGAGCAGTTGACCCGTCCAGAACTGCAGCAGGATGTCAAGGATCACCTGTATGCCCAACAGTATCTGTCGCTGGCAGCCCTGTGGCATGTGAGGGACCCGTTTATGAACCCCATCCTCCTCGGAAGGCCGATCTACGACGGAACTGCCGTTTTACTCGCGCTTCGTGCGGCGCTGGAGCTCGATCGCGGCTCCGAAGTGCCGCTGTGCAACATCAGCAGTTGGAAGAAATACAAGAATGCCCGACTGTGGGCACTCTATGTCGGTGCTTTGGCCGAGCGGGCTCCCACCACCTTTTCCGCCCAGGCGGTCCCATCTTTGTCATGGTACAGCACGAACCTGGCGGAACATGCGGCCGCAATGGACATTTGGACATGGGAGGCAGCGAAAGGTGTGTTTCAAGGTTTCATGTACCATGAGGCCATGTCGGCGCTGGGGTCGGAGTGGTTCGAGCAGCTGATGACCAATCACCGTCAAACCATGACGCCTTCGTCGACTTCGTCAAGCATCAGCCCGGCGAGTGTGGGCAATTGAGACCGTTTGATGTCCGTTGGTGAAAAATGTGCTGCTGCCAAATACTTACGATTTCCGAAATGTCATGACTGCTGTAATCAAAGACCTTCAAGACCTTCTGGATAATAGAGATTCTCGAGTACAGGATCCCGGTCAGCCCTTGAGGAATTGGCCGTTGTGTACTGACTTAGTCAGCGCCAGCTAATCTCGCCCTTCCGCTCCACGGAGGCAGGCTCTTACCGTATAACCATGGAGATTCAGAGCCTAGTACCAAGGTTTCTGGTATCAGATGTAGCAGGAGGGCGGAAATGACTGTCATCATTCTGATCGAAGGAACGTGGCCACCTCGTATTGTTTACTACCTGGAAGACACTCAGATAGGACGGAGTAATACGTAGTAGGCAGAATACGGCGTACGGAATACGGAGTAATACGCTTCTGCCCGATTAAGAAGGTAAAGCGGGTGATGGTTCAAATGACGTCATTTCACCCCGGGCTGAAAAAAGTCGCGTCCAGTGAAAGTAGCAGTTTTCTCAGAATGTTGAAGAGACTTCGGAGCCTTGGAATGTTCAAACTTGCCACTTTTCACTTGAAATCAGGACTTACAAGGCACACTTCGTATCGTCTCTGTCCTCCACTTCGCGGAATCCCCAAAGATCCCCATGTCCTTGGACCATCTCTCGTCTTCGTAAACCACGCCAGCTTCATCAGCATGCCTCATCGTCCCAGGGGTACGCCCTTCCGCAAGGGTCGTGTAGAGTCCCAGAGACCTCACACGATCCACCCAACAAATGGCCAGCAGCGAGCCTCGGTGTCGCATCTTCCCGACGCTCCTCCGCCATCGATCGAGATCCCGCAAGATACGCCGCGATTCGACGACCTGCGTGGAAAGAACCTCGTCAACCCAACCATTCTCGATACCCTGACCCATGACCTTCATTTCGATCACATGATGCCAGTCCAGGCTGCAACGCTAGAGTATCTCCTCCAGGGCAAAGATTGTTTGGCGCAGGCAAAGACTGGGACTGGCAAGACCATGGCTTTTCTGCTTCCGGCGGTGGACACCATTCTGAAGAACAAGACTGCGCGGCTGTCCGCACTCATCATCTGCCCTACTAGAGAGCTCGCACTGCAAATTGCAGCGGAGGCGAAGAAACTCCTACAACGATTCCCGCAATGCAAGGTCGCCTGCTCCATCGGAGGGACGAATAAGAACGCGGAGGCGAAGGCCATTTTCAACGGGTGTGACATCCTGGTAGCCACGCCCGGTAGACTCTTGGACCACCTTGGTGAAGATGAAGTCCAGCACAGACTGGGCTCTCTCCAGACACTTGTCCTTGATGAGGCGGATAGAATGCTCGACATGGGCTTTTTACCAGATATCAAGAGAATCTTGACGTATCTTCCCAAAAACCTTCCTCGACAGTCCATGTTGTTCTCTGCCACTATTGACGACCAAGTGAAAAGCGTTGCGCATCTTTTCCTGAAGAAGGATTACGAACACATCTCGACCATCCCCGAGGGAGAAGCAAACACCCATGAACGTGTGGAGCAATTCCTTGTTTCGACCCTTAGCACCCTTGAACACGCCCCTGCCATGGCGGCCGTCGTTGAGACAGAGCTTGCTACCACCAAACAGTTCAAAGCCATTGTGTTTGCCCCCACTGCCGCTCATGTTGATTTCTATGGCCAGATCCTTGCCGCGAATGGAACTCTCCCGAAAGTTTCGGTTCTGCATTCGCGTCTGACGCAGACCAAGCGGACCCGGACGACGGAAGAATTCCGACAGGCCAAAAGTGCGATATGCGTTGCAACTGATGTCATTGCTCGAGGAATGGACTTTCCCGGCGTCAGTCACGTATTCCAGATCGGGCTGCCTCCGGACAAGGAGTCCTACATTCATCGACTAGGGCGTACGGCGCGAGCGGATGCTGAGGGCCGGGGCGTCTTGATCCTGAGCGAGGCAGAGAAGGGTTTCTTGCATCAATTGAAGAAGATTAAGATCCAAGACTATCCAACCCCCCTCCAGTACAGCATCGAAGACATCGAACCCGCTCTGGCGCAGCTCGACAACAAGACCAGAGTCTACCAAGCATGGCTCGGGTATTACAAGACATATATGAAGGTCTTGAAATGGTCCACCACGGACCTAGTACGAGAAGCAAACCGATTTGCACTCGACGGTCTTGATTGTCCCGAGGTGCCTGCATTGGAGAAGAAAACCATTGGGAAAATGGGGCTCAAGGGGGTTCCTGGGCTGGTTGCCATGCCAAATGCACCTGGCTCAAACGACCCTCGTGGGCGCGGTGGTGGCGAGGGGCGCCGTCCGGGTCGACCGTCGAACCGAGGGAAATGACGCTCTATCATAGATGATTACGACGCTGTATCATAGGAGGCATGGCACCATGTTGTTACATAGAAGACAGGCACGGCAGTTTTAGAGAGCATGGCGCTTATCATAGAGGAAGGCAGTGCTGTACGATAGACAATCCAACTTTCTGCGAAAGTACGGGCTAGGAAGGAGTCCTCAGGACCCCTAGGTAGTCATTACATAGTATCCGATCATACATACATCATAACATTGGACGTGACATGGTAGAGTGATAACCAATGTGAAGGGATGTACGACATACTCCGTACACGACGTAATACTCAGTAATTACTAGGAGACCAGGAGGCTGCGGAATCCAGCCTCGGCGTCGCTTTCGCCGAAGCCTGATTGACCATCTGTATTTGTGGTCATCTAGGCTTCTCTCATCTCTTCTACTTTCATACCATCAGCCATTTCAGAGCCTACCAACAATCATGCAATAATTCACCTGGCCCAGCGCATCAGCGCCCTTCTTACCATCTCAACAGATCCGCCGAAACCGTCCTAAATAATGGCAAACCCACAGCCCGATGACCCCTTCCTCGAAGTCCAGACGTACGCACTTCTCTCCCCCCCGCCCCCGTTAACAAGATCGATTGACAAGCAAACGACTAACACTGTCTCCCTCTTGCTTGCCTGCCTACAGAGACGTCCAATCCACACTCCAACAGACCCGCCACCTCTTCTCCTCATACCTGCGGATCCGCACGCTCTCCACGTCAACAACATCGCCCGAACTCCAGCAATCGCGCGTCGAACTGCGCACGAACCTCGAGACCCTGACCACCGACCTCGCGGACCTGTTGGAGAGTGTCTCGGCCGTGGAATTGGACCCGTACCGCTTCGGCCTCGATGTCGCCGAGGTGCAGCGCCGGCGACAGTTTGTCAAAGATGTCGGTGATGAGGTGGAGGGAATGAGGCGCGAGTTGCTTGAGAGCGTTGGGGCGGCCGAGACGCACGTCGCTGGAGTCGGCACTGTGTCCGCTGGTCCTGGTGGTGGAGGACGAAGAGGAGGGAGCAAAATCGCCAACAACCCCGCGTCGTTCAACGACAATGATGACGACGACCGCGGAGGCTCCGACAATGACGATGACCCCTACGGTGAATTCGAGGCGCAGCAGCAACAGACCATGATGGCCGAGCAGGACGAGCAGCTCGACGGTGTGTTTCAGTCCGTTGGCGTGCTACGCGGTCAGGCCGAGGACATGGGCCGCGAACTCGAGGAGCAAGGCCAGTTGCTCGACGATGTCGACACGCTGGCCGACCGCGTCGGCGGCAAGCTGAGCGTCGGCGTCAAGAAGGTCGGCGAGGTCATCAGGAAGAACGAGGACAGCGTCAGCAGTTGCTGTATCGCCGTCTTGATTGTTGTCTTGATCATTCTTTTGATTTTGCTTATTATCCTTTGAGTGTGTCGGCATGGGGATTTAATGACTGGATATATGAAAGAAAGGATTACAAGGTCGAGATTCTTTGGAACTTGAAAGAGGAAAAATGCTTGGGGCAAACAGGCCCCGATTCGTTTTTGTCGAGCTGAAGCCGACCGGACAGATCAGAGGAGAATCATGGGGATACGGTCTCTTGCTTCTCTAACTATGGTTACAGAGACGATGACCCGATCCAAGATTAGAGTCAAAAAGGAGACAAGATCCTTCCGGCCTGGCCATTTACATCGAAAAATGTCCACGCATTCGGAAGGCAATCGATGATACACAGCCACCATATGCAGGCGAGCCTTATCCAGCAAGGCAACATTGATTGAAACCGACAAATCAATCCTTGCGCTGTCGTTTGCGCGACGGCATGTCTTCCTCCACCGGAACCAATTCTGGGGCATCGTCTTCGGACTCGGAGTCGTCGTCCATGTCAAATTCAAACCCATTGGCATCAAAAGGAGCCTCTTCCTGGGCCGACACTGGGTCAAACTGTTAGCTCTGTATCGGACAGATGTCCAGTGAGTTCTGGGTGTCTTACTGAAGTAATCCATGGCGTCAGTCCACAATTCCTCAGCCAAAGCATTTGCCACCTCTTCGCCTGCCGGGAAGATCTCGACCTCCAACATCTGCTCGACGTCATCCTCGTCGTCGTCTCCCGCACCATTGGAGCCATTCGCCGCTGGGTCCGCCGCCGGTTTCTTGGGCGCTTCCAGGTTCACGTTGCCACGGAAGCCAAACCAATTGAAGAAGCTTAGTTCCTCCTCCTCACTCTCGTCGATCTTGACCAGCTTCTCCCGCAGTTTCTCGTGCTGCCAGAGCGCCTCGCGGTCGACGACGTCGATTTCCTTGTCTCCGCTCTTCAACTTCAGCGCTTCTTCTGCAGCGTGGAGTTCGACGGCAGCATCAAGTAGACCATGGGTGACATCCTTCTTCTTGCCCTTCCACTTGATGGACACAGGCTTTGAGACGAGACTGCCCGGGCCGTCTTCCTGCGGCTTGTATTCAAACTCTTTTACCAGCTGGGTGTTTTCGATGAAGTCGTTCTCGCCGAATTCGAAGGTGAAGCGCAGACTGCGAGGTTCGCCTTTGGACTCGGACTCGATCTGGTACCGTTCGACGGAGAAGGACTTGATTGCGGCAATGAGGCCCAGGTCGGCCGGCGAGAAGAATTGCTGGATCTCCTGAGGAGCGGTGCCGAAGACGGTCGGCCAGAAATCCGGAACGCGGCCCAGCAGCGCATTTCGCTTGGTATACAGAGGCTTGAGCGAGAATTCTTTTCTCCGCACTGTAGTCGGGAAAACAAGTCAGAATGTGAAGGTGTCGAGAGTGACCAGGAGGGAGACGCGAGGAAGCCAGGGTGACCGTACATGCGTCGAGTTCAACTTGCGCAAAGTCTTTCTCGAGATCCCCTAGATCCTCAAACACCACTGCGACATCTTCGCTTGCGTTGGCCATTTTGGTTCGGTGCAGATTTTTCCTTGGTCGGGTGTAAAACAGACAAATCAATTGCGTGTGTGATTGACCAGGGAAAAGAGGCCCTCAAAGGAGAGACTGCGGCGTTTGGTGCCAAAAATTCATCTTGACTTTCTGCCGGGATAAAATCTCGGGCGGTCAATGCGAGGCGGTGAGATACATACGATATCAATCGCTGGGATTGGTCAGCTTCTCCGGAATTGTTATCCGTCGCACTCACGCTCACGTGATTAGATCTTTCAGAGACAATACTGTACCCACACCAGGGAAGTTGTCTCTTGTTCCTGTTCAGTGTTTATTAGTGGATGAAAGAAACCTCTGCGATTCCGTGCACAGAGTATAGACTCCATAGGATGCATGGTGCTCATTTTTATTACCATAGGATGTGTGGTGATCATTGTTGTTACCATGGTATGTGTCGTGCTCATTGTCGTTACATGCTCCTCCTCAGATTCGACGTGACACAGAACACGAAGGTCGACGTCTATCACAGTCAGCCTCGTGAGCTGGCGTCGGACCGCAGGTTTTCCTCCTTGTCCCATTTGAATCTCCACCCTGCTCTCAGGCAGGTTGCTAGCTTTTCCTCCCCCTCTTCCCCATCCCCCTGATATGTGTCTTGTACAACCCCGCGAGCGAGTCGTGGCACACGAGTCTGGGCACATCGATATTTTGGTATGGGGAGTTCAGCACATGTCGTTCTCGCCAGCCTTCCCTGACATGACAGTTGGGGGGGTTTGGTGGAAATTGAACGCAACACGGAAAAGCTGTCATGTCCAGACAAACTTCGGATGGGCTGAAAGACACCAGCCCTCCCTTACGCCTCTTAATCTCCTACCTTGAATGAAGCCTTAAAAGGAAGAATGTTTCCTCCAACCGGCCAGAGAGACACGCTCGGTAGTATTCTACAGGTCCAGTCGCCCAGTAAACCAAGTACTCAAGAATACTCCGTACCCATGTGTATTTTTTTTTCTCGTGGTCGGCTTCCGCCATCGACGTCACCTTGGACTTGTCGAGACTTTGCACGGCTTTGAAACCCACACCGGTTAGCACGTGCAAGCTCCACGTATTACCCAGTACTCTACCTCTACTCCGTAGACGCCTCCGATTCCCACCACGCCAGTGACCAGGGGCATTCGATTCATCCGAGGTTGTACTCCGTACTGGGTACTCTGTCTGTACTTTCCCACAGTTGACCCGGGCACGCCTGTCAAATCTCGTCTATTATTGTGTGCGTGCGCCGGTGCCGGCGCCTACAGAGTAATTTTGATTTCATCAGACTCCGTACTCCGGTCTCCGTATGAATCTCGCTTCGCTCCTGTCTCACGCCCTCTCTTTTCACTCCACCCCGCTCTGCCTCACCCCCACCCCTGTATAGTACTGTGCATAGTACTGTACTGTATTTCTTAGGCGCTTTTCCACCGAAATGAGCCATACTGGTATTCTGTTCTTGCACTTTTCATCGGCCGGATACGACTCCGACGCTCCGACGCTAGGGGTCTGTTTTCCAAGCGCTTACGCGGCAAGGGTTTCGTCGTCATCCCCTATCGACAGTTTGCTGACTCCAGAGCCAAACATATGTACATATGTAGGGCAGGGTAGTCTTGAGATTTACGTGATGAATGAACTTGTACATAATTACTAAGTGTGTGGTACAGAGCGGCAGCCCTTGCTTTCTGTCAGCCATGGCCCATGAGGTTGTCGGGTGTTCCATGTTGGGAGCAGTGATGGAACGTGCAAGTTTTGTTTCTCAAACTGGCTTTGATACCTAGTTGGGTATCCGTCCGACAAGAGCGTCAGGCAGGCGATTATTGGTGAGACAAGTCGCGAAGACGGAGTCATCGAGTCTCTTGGAATGTAGAGGATCACCGCCGCTGGCAGTTGGTTAGCATGGGAGTAGTACCCCGTACTACTATCGGCACCGAGTCCTTGGTGACCGAGTCGAGCATGGCCTGAATCGACAAGCTCCGGGACATTCGGCCGGTCTTGAGACGTCCTGACTCCTGAGCCCCTTACCATACTCACCGGTTTGATTCTTGCTAACCTCATGTGTCGGGCATTATTATGGGCTACGTAGCGCGCGACGACCCCTGTTGATTGTATAGCAGAGCATTGTCTAAGCGACTCATCGCTGACATTCGTTGTCAAGTCATCTACTCACTGTGAAATACCTCACCACGCTTGCTCACGATTCTCCTCGGTACGATCCTGCCCCGTCCTACAAACCTTTGGGTCTTTAGAGGGAAATGAACACGACTCGCAGGTTAAGCCGAGTTCAAGGGATGCAGGTAAGTAGATGGTTCATTTTATGCTGTTGAACTCTTGCGCTAGGAATTTATCCCGATTTCCATACCCTCAATGGCTTGTCGACAATCACTTTTTCTGTCGTCCAGAGTCCCTGCTGGCTGTACCAGTGCATTGTCGACAGCCCACAAGTTCAAGTCTGTGCGTCTGTGCACAAGCTTCTGCTTGCCTCTTGGAAACCCTAACTCTAACCCTCTAAGACGCCTGGTCCTTTCACCAGCCCCGTCTGTTCTTTTGCACAATTCCACAGCTGGTGGCTGGCCTCGGGGTCAGCCAGTGAAGAGCGCCTTCTGACCTCGCCGTCAGGGTGACACTGGCGAGAGCAGCATGATAGCACGATCCTCTCTATCTCGCCCGCTTCCTTGCCGCTTTACACGTTGCAGGCTGCGTTGGATAATGGATGTGAAAGGAAGCGGATGCGAAGGGGTTTGGGCAATAGCCACGGGGCCCTCTGGGCGTTTTTTTTTTTTGGCTGCTGTTTTCATTATTTCCTTCCCTTCCGCGACACATGATTTCCTTTCCGGAAAGGCTAAGTTGACTTTTCGGTGTGTTTAGGGGCTTTAGTCCCCGTCTTCTCACCACGGGTTTCAGGATCATGAAAGGTCGACACCGGAGCATTGCCAGTGAGTTAATTCCGGATTGTCAGGCACGAACTGATTTCGACATGATTCAGCTTGCAAGTTCTCGGTAAGCGACTACGCTTCGTGGGCGCTGTCCTGCTTTTGCACATGAATTTGGTTGCCGTGTGGGTGTTCTTCTTTAATCAGAAAATTCCCTGATTCCGGAGCCTGTAATTATCAAAGGCATGGTTGAATCAATGGAGGCCAGCGTGAAGAACGTGGTTGTTGTTGATAGCGATGACTCATTCTGTGGGAATCGTTCCTGGCTGGCCGTTGGATTTCCGATCCGATCAGATTATCGAGGTGCTGCGATCTTGTTGATCGTCGTGATCGGCATTCCCAGAAGCCCAAAGAAAACAAATTTCGAAACCGGTGGAGACTGATGATTAATATAACTGGGCATCGATCCTCACTACAACGTTTTCGAAGGCTGGTCATTATCCATGGCCGAGGCTGGTTTCCTGTGACGCAACATACAGGGTAGTTGACCAAGGCGAGGTTATTTGAAACGAGGTTTTCGTGTTTTGGTGAGCACCGTTCGGCCATCACGCCCGAGGAATTTCTCAAACGGCGTGGGTCAAGCAGGGTTTTTATGCGACTGGGCAGGCTGCCGTTCAGCTTGGCTCAAAACGCCAGTGCACTACTACTGAGGAAGCGGTTACGAACAGGGCATCCCAACTTAACCGAAATCCGAGTCTTGGTCGGCGAGTTTGCTAGTCAGCACGGAGTACGGAGTACTCCATACGGAGTAATTATTAATTGCGCACGGAATTTCACGATCGCAAGAATGATTGCTACCTCGTCTAACCGAGGGCTCCCTAGGGTTGCAATTTGGACTGTCCCCTCTTCTGTGTTCCAGGTGTGTCCGTTTCCACCAGCCTCATGAAACGGATATGGCAGAAGGTGCCTGTGCTGGAAAAGACAACCGTGCCCTCTTTACACAGCCGTGAATCCTTTCCAGCCTTCTTGAACCTTGAACCTTGAGTCGTGTCGAAGGCTGTTCGGGGGGCACAGATCAAGCAACGTGGCTGTCGACCAGAACCGCCACAGATCTCGGGAAACGACGAGAAAATGGGTTGCACCAGCCATGGAGTCCAACCATCCAAGGCAAAAAGACACGTTCGCGCCGGCGTCACCACCGGAGCCCCTGAGCGTTCCTGACTAGGCCATATTAGGACACATAGGTACACCTAAGGTTTACACTAGTGGCATTGTCTGTCGAATACGAGGCTCTCATTATGGCCCCATGCCCCACTTGACCCACTCCGTCGCCCGCAGCCTGATCAGGAGATTTGACTTCATCCCCAAAACACTCGCGCTCAGGCACTTTCCTCTTCGCACACGCCGCACGCGGGGCCACAGGCAGAGTTTCCATCGGCGACGCTTGCTGTCGGACTGCGCCCCTCACAGTCCGTTCCTGTTCTTCTTCAAGCCACGGGGCAAGGCTTCATGGGCCACCCTGGGTCGCGCGCAACAAACTTCTACCAGCCATAGCCACGCTAGCCCGCTCTGCCTCTGATGAGGACGTGAAGGATGCGACATGACTGGCCATATCGGCGTCTTGAGCCTGCTGGGATGACGATTCGCGTTTCCAAACTAGGCCCTGCGGGCCTCTGATGAATCGTTCTAACAGTCCCCGACTCCCAGGTCACAGCCGTTCCAGATTTGTGGGTGGAGAGACACGCTGACATCGCCGCATGGCGGCTCGTGGCAGCGTCCCCGTGCTGCCTCTTACCCTAATACATCTGACCTCTCTCTGCCTCATGCTTTTCCCTTTCCTCCCTCTTTTTCCCTTAACGCTTTACTCACCCACGGTCCTTACGTTCGCCCTGCAGGCATTTGCTTGCGTCCAGTCTTTCTTTTACGGGACTCTTGTAGCCCAGACACTCATTTTTTTGTTGCCCCTCGTCGTTTTCCGCTCATTCTGTCTTTTCGTGACTTCCAACTAACCAAAACCAACCATGCTTTCAACCGGATTCGCCGCCAGCTTGCTGGCCACTGCGACCCTCATCTCATCAACCCTCGCCTCACCCATCCTCGCCACCCGAAATGTCCCTCAAAAGCGAGGCTTCACCGCTCCACAACTCGCTGTCTACTGGGTAAGGAAGAAGCCAATACGTTTCTGGGCGCAAGGAATGGGACGCTGATGGGATATATATAGGGACAAGGTAGCAACCAGCAGAGGTTGGCCGACTTTTGCCAGGACAGCACGATGGACATCATCCCCATCGGCTTCGTCTATATCTTCCCCGACCAGCCTGGCGCCAACGGTTACCCTGCGACGAACTTTGCAAATGGTTGCGGCTCTCCAGCTTGGGTGGCCCCGGGGAATGTCCAGACTGGCATGTTCACACAGTGCGATCAAATCGCCGCCGACATTACGACCTGCCAGGCCCTGGGAAAGAAGATCCTGATATCTCTCGGAGGAGATACACCAGGGAACACCATCAGTTCGTCCACCTCAGCCGTCTCGTTCGCCGACTTTTTGTGGGGTTCGTTTGGTCCTGTTCAGGACCCGACCTTGACTCAATTCCCCCGACCTTTCGGCTCCAACATTGTCGATGGTTTCGATCTCGATATTGAGTCTGGTGGTGATGCTTACTATTCCGACTTGATCAATGAATTGAGGGCCAAGTTTGCTACCTACACGTCCAAGACGTTCTACATCTCGGCTGCACCACAATGCCACGCTCCGGATTCCCATCTGGATCTTGCTATTCAGAACGCGGATATTGACTATCTGTATGTAGTATTTACGCCGCCCTAGATGCCAGGGCAATGTGACTGACGTCTCGCAGGTTCGTACAATATTACAACACCGATGCATGTTCGGCTGCCTCGCTCTTCAGCGCTGGAACGCTGAGCACCACTGCCGATCTTACGCAAGGGTGGCTGAACTGGCTCCATCAAAATTCGCACAACCCCAACATCAAGTTGTTCGTCGGTCTCCCCGCGTCCACGACTGCGGCCCATCCTCAGGATTACTTGGATCTCGGTGAAGCTAAGCAGCTGATCCAAGCCTTGGCCTGTGATAGCACCTATCAGTCGATCTTTGCAGGTGTCATGTTGTGGGAAGCGACTTACTCGCAGAATAACCAGATCAATGGAAAGAGCTATGCTGCCAATATCAAGGATATCTTCGGCCAGTTGACCTGTATTCCTCCTGTCACGACCACCACATCGACCACCACCACTACCACAACCACGACCACAACTACCACCACGACCCCCCCGACCACCACCACTACCACTACCACTACCACCACTACCACTCCTCCACCGACCACCACCACTACTACCACTACCACCACCACCACGACAACCACTGAGGTTGTTCCGACCACCACCACCACCACCGAGGCTGTCCCAACCACCACCACCACCTGGGCTTTCACGACTACTACCACAACTACTGAGGCTGTCCCGACTACCACCACAACCACTGAGGCCGTCCCAACTACTACCACGACCACTGAAGCTGTCCCGACCACCACCACTACCGAGGCTGTCCCAACCACCACAACCACCTGGGCTTTTACGACGACTACTGAGGCTGTCCCGACCACCACCACAACCACTGAGGCCGTCCCAACTACTACCACGACCACTGAAGCTGTCCCAACCACCACAACCACCTGGGCTTTCACGACGACTACTGAGGCTGTCCCGACTACCACCACAACGGAGGCTGTCCCAACCACCACAACCACTGAAGCTGTCCCGACTACCACGACTACTACTGAGGCTGTGCCAACTACAACGACCACTACGTCGAGCTTCCTTGTCGGACCAGTTGGCGACACAACCACGAGCAGCACTCTCACGACCACAACCACCGGCGTCGCTGTCACAACCACCACCACCCCGGCTTTCACGACAACAACCGCTTGGACTTGGACCAGCACTTCCAGCTTCCCCGTCGGACCCACTGGTGCCACAACGAGCTCCTCAACCACTTCTGCGGTCGTTTCACCCGTGAGCACATCCAGCGCGACATGGGCCGACTGGACGACTACCTCGACGACCACCAGTGCGGTCGTTGGCCCTGCCTCCGGCTCCACGACCACGACAGCCTTCTGGGAAGACTGGACGACAACCACAACCACATCCAAGCCGTCGTACACCCATACCAAGGGTCCCGACTACACCACCACCGTCTGGGTCACCTCGTATGTTGACATCTGCCCCACCGGCTTCACCACACGACCGTACACCCTGACGACCACCGTCACAGTGGCACCAGCTTCCGCAACCATCACCGCGCCCTTCGTCTGGCCCACCGCTCGCAACGGTTGCCCCTCAGGCTTCACCACCACGGTGACCGAGTGCTCGGTTTGCGCCGAGACCGTGACCGTCATCACGCTGACTATCCCAATCGCGACCACCACCCAAGTCCTGGTCCAGACCATCGTTCCCATCGCATCCTCTGCCCCCGCAGCCACCGCAGCCCACCCTACAGGCAGCGCTAGTCATGCAGCCCCGACATCCCCGAGCGTCCCCGTCGCCCCTGTTGCCACTGGCTCCTCCGGGTCTGGCTCCGCCGCGTGGCCGGCTGCCTCGAGCACTTCGACCCTAGTGCCTGTCTCACCGGCAAGCAACAGCGGATATGTCGTTGCTGTACAACCTTCTTCCACTCCCGCCATCAACGTAACACCGTTCACCGGTGCCGCGGCACAGAACGAGCTGCCCGGAACGGTGTTGAGCGTCGCAATTTGCCTTGCGATCGCTGTCGCCGGTCTGTTGGTCTAGATGGAACTCTGTCCGCCAAATCTGAGCAGATGAAACGAGAGAGGCGAGGAGAGGAGAGGAGACGGAAGAAAGAAGGGCACCAGTATGGCGGTGCGTTGCATTTGTGTTCTGTATGAGAGTGTCATAGTACCTAGGGTTTATTTTATTTTTATAAGCGGTCAAAAGGAGCGTGTAACGACTACTACCACCAACCGATCATCCATCCATCCATCCAACCTGCATTTACGATAGCATCATTTGCATGGCGAAGAACAGCGAAGTCCAGTCTATGAGTGTGTTTTACAAGTCTCTTTGAGACAATCTCTTCAGTTCTGGACATGATTGGTCTACCTTTTTTTTCCTGTCTTTGCTTCTTGGTCTTCTCTTCTACTGTTGTTTCTCCAATTTTTGGAGAAACTACACCCCCTTTTATCGATCAATGGAACGAACCACTCATCCATTCTATTCTCTTCCGTATATCTCTCTATCTCTCCTTCTCTCCTTTTTGGAGGATGATTGGACGGCTCCACTGAAGGGAAACATGTATATCCAGTAAGAATGATTTGATGACCATGACATTGCGTTACATACCATGTTCGCTTCCCCCAGGAGGCACTTTGTTTCGTCCGACGAGCGCTGTATTTCGCAAGATCTTGCCTGTGACTTACCTCATTTCACAGGTGAAACGTGATTTCGCTGGAAATTCTGGTACTACAGGTAATTTGTACATGTCCATTCTTTAAAATACTTATGTCGGCGCCTTGAGGTCAAAGGTTGGCTCAGTGTCATCCTAACTACCAAGGGGTTTTCTATGAGCCCAATTAATCCGCAGCGGGGGGAACTGGCTGCACTGATCGAGAACGAGATTCCTTTTCCAAGCATGCCAACCAGTGGTTCTAATAATACATCATGGGGAGGGGAAGCGGCAAGTCAGATTCTGAATACGGAGTACAGACTGCGAAAGCGCCCAACAACCGGTGCGAACTCAGACCGGGATGCGTCCAAGGTCCCAACCAACACAGTGCGAAACACTTCGCATTTTTGGAGAGGCTACCATGTAAGTGCGAACATGGCGGTCATTTCTACAAAAGGTAACAAATTTCCCACTTTCTCTTCTGCTTTTTCCTCGGTCTCTTAACTATTAGACAAGTCACTTGCCTAAGCACGTCGTCTCTCCTACGCTTACCTGTTCCATTGATTCCTCTTCGTGCCTTCGCGAACTGAGGGATATCACCTACATTATCCCAGCCAACCATATCGAATATGCCACGCCAGCCAAGGAAGTTACACTACTTGAAATGTCATCGATGCCGCGTTGATCGTCAGAAAGTACGTTCACGCCTAACCCATCGTACTGGAAATTTGGCTGAATGATTGATTGATTGGTCGCAGTGCAATCCTACCGATCGTCCATGGCCCGGTCTGAAATGTGATCGTTGCATTAAATTCAAATATCCTTGCTCAGCGAGTGTCACAGCCCGCGGGGATCGGGGGGGAAATTCGAATATCTCTTAAACTTCCCAAGGAAGACAGCCAGTTCCGCTCAACTTCAACATCGAGGACTTCAGCAACGTTGTGGGGCATGCTGGAGCGCAATCTGATCAACTAGATGTCGATGCTATATGGAATCTGTTTGATACTGGTAACGCTAGCCCACGCTTTCCCGCAGTATCGCCTACCGAAGGCCCTGTGGCCGAGACATGGAATCAGTTTGATACTAGTATTACGAGTCAAAGCTTTCCCGCAGCATCGCCTATAGAAGCGTCATTGGCCGAGAATAATCGCCCTCGACCTAAGTATATTAAGAGTCGAATAGTTCTCATATTAATTATATAGAAAATAGATAATAATTAAGTAGTTATACAAGGGTGGTGAGCTCGGCAAACTTACCACTTACGTGTAGACTTGGCAGTCTAACCAAAAAGTGTCTGGTACATCACAGGAACACAAGGGATAGCCGCATTTCGTGCCCAGAACGAGTGAAATAGTCGATAAAATTGTATATAGAAGGTTAAGAGATCATAAGGACACAGTAGACAGGTCAGATAGTATCCTCAACTACAGTTGAGCTAGCGATAGGCATCATTAAGTTGAGAAAGTGACTTCCGTACTTAAGTCGAGCATGTCCGAGGTGTACTATGATATCTCCTTCGCAGCCAAGATGGCACCTTTTGGCCTTGGCATTGTCTTGGCACGACGCGGTATTTGTTTACTTACTCTCCTGTCGCTGTTTATTAGTAAATTACTAATAAAATGAGACGCTCCGGGAGGCCAAAGGCTCCTAAGATATGGCACGATGACCAATTACCATATAACGCGCCATCTGCACCAAAAAAAGCAACAAAAAAGGCGCCCGAGGTGTCGAGACCACACGCGGTAACTCGCGCGGCCGAACCCGCTGTCAACCGAGCACAGGCCCACCAACAACAGGACTATTCTCCACCAATTCAGGTTCCATTCGCTCCAATTAGGCCTCTATGGATAGAGCGAGATCCAATCTCTTTATTCATCAGGTTTCTCGGTGAACTGTCTCTTCAATCGATTATAGAGGCAACAAATTCAAAGGCCGCGTGGTCAATCGACCAATTACCTCAACCTCAACCTTACGCTCGACCATGGACCCCCCTTACACGCGGAGAGCTTCTCTGTTRGCTTGGCCTGCTATTTTATATGGCAAATCACTCAGAGACACGCAGATATTGCTACTGGTCTAGCTCCGACAGTGTACTAGCGCAGTGGATGGGACGCACTCGGTGGGAGCAAATCCATCGATATCTRACCTTCAACAGCCAAACGATTACCGGAATGCCACCTAACGCGCCGTGGTTCTACAGAGTTGAGCCTATTCTATCAATTGTCAGAGGCAATTGCCAATCGGCTATCATCCCGTCGACCTGGGTGGCAATTGACGAGGCTATGGTAGCATTTACAGGTCGATCTCTCGACCTCGTTAAGCTAAAAGGTAAACCGATCGCTCAGGGCTATAAAATTTGGTGCCTAGCCTGTCACGGTGGCTATATCTACGACTGGCTAATGCACTCTCCGAATCACGGCCCTGAGAATTGCCTACATAAAAGAAATCGAGTGTATTACCGACCGCCGTCTACCACGCCTATTCTACTTAGCGAGACCTTTCAGGTGCCAGTCGTACTGTGCGAGAAGCTACATCTACTCTATCCCTGTACAAATCGAGTAGTCTTTCTCGATAACCTATTCCTAAACGTTGACGTCGCCCACGTTCTACTAAATATCGGTATCGGCGTGATGGGCACCACCCGGAAGTCATCTCGAGGCTTTCCAAAGGCTTTACAGGATATTAAGGATCTTAAACAGGCAATGGCCTATGGCAACACGATCCCTATTCAATCGGGAGAGGCCCTATGCTTCGCCTGGCAGGAYAATAACGTTGTTCTCGGCCTCACCACGTCGTTCTCAATCAACTCAAGCGACGACTTTATTATTCGGGAGAGACGTCGACCTAAAAACTCATCTACTAACGCTCTAATTGCACGGCCTATCTTTGGCGATCAATCACGCAAAGCCTTACCAATTCCTAAGGCGATTGATGCCTACAATCATCATATGAATGGCGTGGACGTGGCTAACCACCTCCGTCACCAATTYAGCTGTCACCGGGCCAGAGAGACTCGCAATTGGCGCCCACTAGGTTACTGGCTATTCGACGTCTGTCTTGTTAATAGCTATATCCTTTGGAGCGCCCAACAGCCTCAGGAACGTCACCAAAGTCACCGTTTACACGAGGAATTTGAGAATAAGTTAATACGTCAACTACTCTACCGAGGACCACTTCATACGGCCGAGCGAATGCAAGGGAGACGGAGATGCCGCTGGGGGGCGAGTCACATAGAAGAATGCACTGCGGGAGGCCCTCAACGGCACAAGAGGCGCTCTCCTAGCCCTCCAAAGACATGCCTACGTGGTCGGGAGGTATTGAGACCAATCGTCAACACCGCCGCCCCTATTAGGCGATCTCGCTATATATCTACGGGCTGTAAGGAGTGCAATGTTTGGCTATGTGTAAAGGGAGGCTGCTTTCATCGATATCATGCTGATTTACTAGCAAAATGTATATAGAAAAGTATCTACCTGTTGAAACGCGGCCATAATGACCATATTTTGTAGTGCCAAGACAATGCCAAGGCCAAAAGGTGCCATCTTGGCTGCGAAGGAGATAGTGCTGATCTCCTCGACTTTTGTCATGGCAAAAGTGCATTAGCCACAGCATTACATCATCTAGTTCTACTCCATACACATAGTTCCACGCGCTTCCATCTGCTTCTGCCAATAGGATGCCGTGGTGGGTGTACCAAAGATTCAGTGCCTGGGTCAAAGGCCACCTCTATAAGCCCTACTTCGAGGAAGTGGAGACAACTATAGTATGATTCAACGTTAAGCAAGTTCAATATAGACTATCTACCAGCTACTCGGTCCGCCTCCTCGTGCTTGCCCTGTGCTCTGAGCACGCTAGCGAGGTTATTTATGCCTATCAGTGTGCTCGGGTGCTGCTTGCCTCTGCTCCGCGCTCAGTCGATCCTGGCTCCAGGCGTGCACCAGCTTGTGCATGCTGTAACTTAGGCTCTGGGCTTCTGCGCGTTGGCATCAATGACCCTACTACCCTTCTCAACCGGTCAATAACTTCCACCGTAATGTGGTCTGTCCCATCTTGCCTCCTTCTTCTTCTCCTCAGGCTCACTCCGATCATCAAAATACTGCACTCTCTTCTCCTCAGTGAGAACACGTAGATCGAAATCCTCTCTAAAATCAATCGTAGTCCCATTAACTGAAACATACGGTCTCGTATCATTCTCTCCATCCCACTTCGCGCGCCAAACTTCTCTCTTCCCTTCTTTCTTATCACCTAGCTCTGTAAAATCCACGACATCAGTCTCGCCCACCCCACCAAACGTAAAGCATCGCACTCCACATTTTGGACAGAAGTAGAATTTCCGTTCCTTGTCGTTACATTGGTAGGTACTCAATTCATGATCTGGATCAAGTGGTGAAAGGAGCATGAAATCGTCCCGAGGATTGGCAGGATGAACGTGGAAGATGTTCATTTTGTAACACGTGCTGCAGTTACAGCGGTAGACTTCTTGTTGGATTGGTTGTGGTGGATGAGACGACGAGAATGGATGTGGAAGGGTGAGGAAGACGATGTACTGCGTCAATCCGCAGTGACAGGATCCATGGCATGCTTGTCTCTTTGGCGCTGTCTCTGCCATCTTGTGAAATGAGAGGTCTTGGGGTGAAGTCCTGACCTGAAGCGACGAATTGGTCAATCATGGAATCTCAGAGTGCAGGGTGCTATAACTACCTACGAGGGATCTTTGCTCTTCAGAATCGGATGTGGACTAGACAGCAGGTAGGCGTTGACGAGAGACAAGCAGAAATGCAGACAGTCTGATACAATGTAGCATGTGAGAGTGAAAAACCGCAAACGCTCGTGGTCTTATCGGGCATATTAGGCTGATCGCTGTTTTATCACCCCGAATCGGGTGAAGATCGGACTCTCCTCACCGAGCGAGCCACGATCTAGGCACCAGCCGCCGGTGAGGCGCTAGCCGTGTGACGGCCGCTCTGATGAAACTCTGTCAATTACTCCTACCTTCTAACATGTGATTGTTGGATGATCTGTATGGAAGAGTATTCGTACATGAGGGAGCACTTAGAATTTTCTATAGCTCATGAAGAAGTATTATTTTTGTCTGGGTATCATGGGCCTGAGTTAGGATGGGCTACTCGAAAATGGAAGATGTGTCGCTCCGCGGAAAGATATCCGTGAGTGATGGGAGGTCGCGGGGAGCTTTGTCTGCTCGATACCCGACTGTGGAAGCCGATTGAAGGATACTCACTAAAGGTGTGATTACCGAAGGACCGAGCGTCTACGACGTCATAATCCGAGTGTAAGGTCCTGAGAAGGGGAAAGGGGAATGGAACTGACAGTTTAGAATAGCGGAGAAACTGGTGCCATTTACATAGCTAGTCAGCACTACACACCCCCTTCCGTGCTTTCCCTTATCTCACAAGGGATAACGTAAGTTTTTAACTATTGAGTTTACACTCTGTTCGCCAAAACTTCTCTCCGGGGATGTCTAGTCTCCGTAAGTTGAGGAGAGGCAAGGATCTCACGGCGACAATGGAAAGTAGGTCCTGCTACCGAAATATCACGAGACCAGGGCCTACCGGTATTCCAAGCGTACTATTAATTAATATCCAACTTAGTAGTCTATCTTTCAAGAAAATCGAGGCCAAATTGGTTATTCTACCACGTGATTGCGTGGCTGCTACGTAGCGTTGGAATAAATGAATCAGAAAGCTCTTGCTACACTCACATCGACTGCGAATCCGTAGAACAGAAATGCCTCTTGGATTCTCGTTCAATTTAGCCCTGTCAGGGCTAATCATAATAAGTACTGAAGCTCCCTTCTCGAGTGCCTTGAGATCGGACCAAATAGAAAAGTGTTTTCTTATGCAGCGATTTCCACGGGACTGTTGACCCACTGCTTCGTTACCGGGTCGAGATTCTGCTTCTCTGCCTGCTCCCACTCTCGAACCACGATGTCGGCCCTCTCCTTCGACCTGGGAGTGATGCAGGCCGGATATTCCTCGGGCATGCACACGAATCCCTGAGTCAACTTTTCTTGGTCCGGGATGATGGGCTTCCCGCTGACATCGAGCTTGGGCGTGATTTCGAACGCCCAAAGAAGACGGGAGATGCCCAAGAAAAGGCTGCGCTCCGCCACATGCATACCCTGGCAGATGCGGCGACCGGCGCCAAACGTGAATTGGTCCCGCTTGGATCCATCCGGGTCGATCGCCGAGTCGTAGAGGTTCTTGAAATTGTCCATGTATCGCTCGGGCTGGAATTCGCGAGGGTTCGGATATTGTTCTGGGTCCATGTGGATCCCCCACACGTTGTTCATGACTCCCGCGCCATTCGGGATCAAATAGCCCATGTACGTGTCATCTCGGGTGACGGCGTGCGGAACGGCGCCGAGGATGGTCGTGGGCATCCACCGCAGTGCTTCCTTGATGCAGCTTCGGATGTATTGCATCTCGGGCTCATCGTCCATTGTGGGCAGGCGTCCAGATCCAACAACTCGGTCGATTTCCTCTTGAGCTTTCTTTTGGACCTCCGGGTACAGCACCATGGCTTGAACAAATCCATAGAGCGTACTGGACGTAGTATCCGACCCTGCCTCGAGAAGGGTCCCCGAGATGTATGCCGCCTGGTCGTCGCTGAAGCCTTCGGTTTTCTGTGATTCTACCATGCCGACGCAGAAGCACGGCTGAATCGTCCCGTCTTCAACCTCTTTCTTTGCCTTCAACCAATGGCTAAGGTAGAGTGCCTTTTCAGCGCGATGAAGTTCTTTCGCCTTCTTTTTAGTGGGCAGTAAGAAATCAGGCAGCATTCTCAGGACTGGGAAAAAGTCGATAATGGCCGCAGTGCCGGTCTGGTTGATGACGGCAAATTCGGAGAATCCCTCAAACAGCTGCTTAATCTTCGCCTCGTCATGAGTAGGCGTTCTCCAACCGAAAACCATAGTTGTCGTTAATGCGTTCGAGTATCTGCGGATGTGTTGCAAGAAATTGTCAGGCTGTCGAAGAATGTCGTACAGCATCTGTTTGTTCTCGAGCATTTGGTACGGAACATACGTTTTAGCAGCAGAGACGTTCAGAAGCGTGTGAATCATTTTTCGAATCTGGAAGCTGTCAGGATTCTAAAAGAGAAGGCAAAAAGTGGTTTCCGGGTTCAACGTACGTTTCGCCACTTTTGGCCGTATCCCTGTTTCCGCCTCGTAAGCCTCTACTATGGTCAATGAAGTCTTGGGAGTTTCGCATACCATCATCAGGAACCTTAGATCTCCACTGCAGAGAGTCTGGCCGATGTACATTTCCTGCCGGTCCGAATATATTCCACTTCTCCTGTCCAACAATTCCTTGACGGCCTCGGCAGTCGAGACAACAATCAAGGTCTTCGTTCCCAAGATGAGACTGTAGACCGGTCCGTATTCTCGGGCCCACTTCGCGAATTGAAGATGTGCGTCTCTTTGAGGCATCTATTTCGGACCGTCAGGTCTTCGTCGAGAATGGAGCGCATTGGCCAGACTAACCTGGTGTATATTCCCAAGGATAGGGATGGTTGGTGGACCTGGGGGATAGTCCTTCGGTCTCCTACCAGAAACCAGGAGGACCCTCAAGAGCAAAGCCACCCCCAAAAATGCAGCACATAGTTCCAAAATCATTCTGGTAGGGAGTTAAGAGATACTCAAGAAAGAGTCCCGATGGTGTTAAACAGAGAGGAAGTGCTCCAGATAGGGTCAATTCATCGAGTTATCCCATTCAATGGCCGTGGCAGTTGTGAACTTTTATCCTTGAGGCTTCGGACCTCAGTTGAGCATCGCGACTGCATGTGGGTCATGCAACGTGCGGATGCATTGTGGGGAGACCAAGGAGCCTGCGGACGCGCTGTGGTCTTGCGGGGAAATGCGGATCACTGGAGACGGCCGATACGTCTGCGTCTGCAGCCCCAAAACTACCCATGTGCTGGCTCTCGAAGTTCACATCCGACAAAAGGAGGTCGCAGGGCACATTTCTGGCGTCAGTGAGGCCGAACAAACGGATGTCGCCCAGGTTGGTCAACTGAAAAATTCAATCCGAGGCTTTCCGGAATACGAAAGCGAAAGAGCAGCTAGTTACCTCACAAACGAAGCCCTCATATGTCTTTGTCGGCAACTCTGCCCTCCCTGGAGCGGCTTGCGCACTCGATTTCAGTGATCATTGGAGGTTGATATTCTGGAAGTCTTTGATAAGGTCGTTCACCTGTTGCATGCTTGTTTGGTCGTATTTGTCGAGGATTACTGATGCTTCGGAAGTAACGTCACCATTCAGATCTTTGTTCGCCAATGGAGCCTCCGGAGTCAGCATCTGACAGTTTTCGGTCTTCAAGGTTCTGTTCAAAATCAAACTGGCCAGGTGCCAATACTCGGAGGCGAATCTCATAAAGCCAGTCCGCTTCCACATGTTAGACACGTTATATTCAAGAGGGTCTTCCTCCCCTTCGTTATTTTTGGCGATTGTATCGGGCCATCGTGCGCTCCTTCCCTGATGCAACTTCCAAACCGGCTGCCAGTTGTCAAGGGCACGACGAATGGCTGGGAGTTGCGACTCGCCGCTGAATGAATTCTGAGACTGGAAGATCAAACAATGAAGGGCTATCGTCGCTTTCATCAGAAATTGATCCGTGTTAACGAGCGGGAGGAACCGTACCTGAGGCCACCACGAAAAGATTGAGAGCACCTAAATCGGAAAGAGCTTCGTGGTCTTGTTGGGTCATGGCCCTGCTGCAAAAGTTTTGCACCAAACCTAAGAGCGATATCTTTTGCGGCTTCCTGTCGTCCGAGGCCCATTTGTGTACAAGTTTGTAGCATTGCTCGTGATTTTCTGCTTGAAAGCAGGGTTCAGGGCAAGCCACATCCATTTTCATCTCTTTGATAACCATTCTCGGTGGATGGTTGTTGAATATGACAAACGCGGAATCGAGCAAAAATATCCAGAGGACGCATCTGCGATGTCAGTAATTGACGTGGCAGACGCAGCTATTTACGGAGGCTTCACTTACCGGATCAGTTCCTCTCTAACAGCAAAAGCTTGCCAGTTGAAGTCGAAAAACTGCTGTTGGCGAAAATGAGGCTGCTGTGCTCTGCTAATACCAATATCTCTTACGAACTAGACGCCAGTGAGAAAAATTCGGCCCGAACGAAGGTTGAACTTCTCACCGCAACTATTGTTGAATATCGATGTCTGCGGATGCGCCGCTTGCCAACATCGTCTCCCTCCCAATTTTGATACAAACACACCATGTACGCGGCCTGTAGGGCATTAATATGTTGTTTGGCCGAACCGGTTTCAAAGCTTTTGGCATCTAGCCTGGCGGCCGAGTCGAAATAAAAAGCACGATCGCAAAATGTCATCTCTTCAACGCAATTGAACCACACCCTAGCGCTTTTGTTGTCCGCCTCCAGTGGCGATACAAGTGCTCCTATACGAGTGAGTACTTGTCGGAAGTTAATAACAGTGTACCATCGTACCTATAATCGCCATCGTGGCTATCAATATGGACTTTGAATTGAGAGGATCGAATGTCGGTCTGTGGACAATATTGACATTCGGATGCCATATTGCCCAGTAGAGTGTGAAGTATCTTCTGAGATTGCGAGGAGAAAAGAAATCGAAGCACATCTGCTCAAGAGCAGAAGACCAGGTAAGAGACACGGGACTGTTGCGAGGCTTCACGGTAGTCACCTCTCTGATACCGGTCACAATCTTGAGTGTTTTCTGGAATAGCGGATCGGGTAGCAAAATCGAAGGAGCCGCCAGAGGCGCATTCGACGCACCGAAATCTCGAATGGAATTTGCCCCGACTAGGTCGTTTAAGACATGGTCTCGCACTCCTGAATGATTCTCGCTGCTTTCGAAACTTGACAAAACTTCTTGTCTTTGAGCCAGAGTCCCACAGTCAAACGAATCAACAATGCCAGGTTCTCGGGTGAGCCTGTCAAGGAATTCTAGAGAGAAGGAAGTTTCCCGCGAAGAGGTCGATGAATCATCACCAGGACTCGCGGGATTGAAGAGGACATTCCAGTCCGAATTCGATGATAATGAGTCGGCCATGGATAAGTCGAAAAGGTCGGTGGAGGTCCAGTATTCTTCGGCAAACATGGTCAAATTTTGCATCCCAGGCAGACTCTGGTCTAGGAGGAAAGGGGACGTGTCCAATTGAGGCTCATCGAAAGGCTCTTTGTCTTGCCTCGTGGCCATCCTCCCATCGGGCATCGGATCCCGGTCTGGGCAACCATCCAGGGTTGCATATACGCAGGCATGGCCACCTTTCTTGCAGTTGTTGCATGGCTGCTGCGAATTACAGCCCCGCTTCTGTCGAGCGCAGCGATCACAGGCTCTCCGCTGCCGCGCGAGCAACTTGGAGGCGGAACAGCATGTTCTTCGGTGACGTTGGAGAACATCCAATCGCGAAAAGGCGCTTGAACACAGGGTGCAACGATAAGGTCGGATTGTGGTATGGGTCAAAAAGTGTCGTTGAAGGTGCTCCTGCCGCTTAAAGCTTTTGGGGCACACTGAACATTGATGCGCCATGAGTTTTCATCGGACTCTCGGTAAGGAGAATGATGATCCTCTTTCGTGACAGATGGTCAACGACTCTAAGATCTTGGATTCTAAGCATTGCCTTCGGAAAGCAACCCGGAAGTGATTGGCTCTGAAACGATTTGTGCGGCGATTGACCTCCACCTCCGGAGTCGTCCATCACAACCGAAGACAGATGCCGGGTTCAACGATTACCCCGCGTTCTGGAGACAATCCCAGCCATGCCAGACGCCAGTGGAGCTGCGGACTCGCGGTGGGCACCAATCGTATTTGATTTGCGCCCTGGCTGGGGAATCATCCCGCCGGTCTACACATCTCCTCTTGTGTATCTTAAGATCTGCTGCGTTCCGCTCCAGCTCAGGAGGGGCCTAAAGATAACGTGTTATATTGGAGAAGATTCCAGGAACTGCAAACCAAATTCAGTGGGACATTCTTCACCATGGCCCCCTCAAGACGACGTAGAAGCAGGGGCGCAAAGGTTGATGTTGGAATTCACGAAGTCCAAGCAGACACTGTTCCTTGAGTGGTCAATCTCGTGGCGGTCGACATTCTACTTCATGGTGAGGAAGACCGTCGGCCATCCTCGAGCGACGAGGCTGAAGCCCCGCCGGCGCAACCACGGGAGGGAAGGTTCTTGGTCAGATTCCCCTTCGATGTTTCTGTGGCACCACATGGAACCGGGAAGTTTCCTTCGATACAAGCTAGCTCTTCTTAGAACCGATCTCAGATTCCTTCCACGGAGGACTCATTGAGGTGGATCGGATGGTAGGAGCCTTGCGACCAAAGATCCAACACTCTATGCATGTCTTACTCTTGACTTATCACTTTCGCCATCCTAATTTTAGTTGAATTAGTCTCGATCTGAATACTATTGGTTCATAAACTTCGCTCTGCAACATATTCCCCAGAAGGTAGAGGACGGTATCGTGCTCAAGCCTTCCTCGAATCCCCAGAGGGCCCGTGGCGATGGGGCATCTAAGCTGCATCTTCTCCCGTTCCATAGCCTGAATCATTGAATCTCCTTACGCCCTTTCCGCAGTTCAACATGACAAGACAATAGTGGGAGTTTTCTTGACACTTCCACCCATACCTCTTACACTTAAACCTCAATTCTCGAAATGCCCCACATCCCGTGTAATACCAGCAGCCATGACGATCTCGGTTGGGATTGATTGGGAAGAATACGGGGTGCGGAGCCGAAGCGGGGGTGGGACGACAACAGGAAATATGTCTTGGGAAGGAACAGTTGTAGCAATGTGGTATCCATCCATCCTCCTTCGGATATGGGTCTTGGTGCAATTGCGATGTACAGATACACACCCAGGGTCTTCGGAAGGTTAGCGCTCGTGCAGGCAAGGCTGATTACTATTGCAGTTGCAATAACACCTTTCAAAGATACCGCTTCGGACTCCCGGCCTGACTACTTGCCATCCGCCGCTCGTTATCAAGCAGCATACCACGTCTGCCACCCCGTGTCCCGTCGTCCGTTCCATCAAAGTTCACGGAGATATGGTCTCTCCACCGCCAAAGAGCCTTCAGTTCTGGATCTAGATTTCCTTCGATTGCATCCGCGATCTTTTGGCCTATGACAGGCAATACCTTGAAACCATGACCGCTGTCCCCTGTTGCAAGGAACAATCCTGGAAATTGAGGATGGTAATCAATCAAGAAATCGCCCGTTGGCCTGGAAAGATATTAGGTTACATCTTTCAAGGCAACCAGGGGTCGGCAGAGCTGGAAACTTACGTGTCGCAGTACCAGCAGATGCGGGTCTTGGAAAATTTCCTATCGCTCCAATCTGGGAACAACTCCACCAGAAACTCTTTGCATACTGCTTCGGCCTCGGCTGGGATCGGCAAGTCTGTCCTTGGAGTGCTAACAAGTGTACACGTTTGTCGACCGTCATCCATCAACCCAGTGTCAGACCCATACCCTTGAGTAGGAAAAGAAACTGGAGTGGGATTTTGATACCCGAATCCATGGCGACCGATTTTGAGCTCACAATTATGAGCGGGAACCATGAACATGCCTCGGCTGACATTGAAGTAGACCGGACATGATGCGAGCATCTTTTGCTCCGCCTCGCTGATCTCCAGGTACGAAAGGACTTGACCTGTGGCCATGGCTCGCCCTCTCAAGTCAACCAAAGAAGGCGTCCACGCACCAGCAGCAAGGATTGTAAGGTCGGCCAGTACATGAGAGCCACCTTCAAGCTCGACACCCTGACAACGAAACAAGCCGCTCCTGGGCCCGTCCTGTCGGTGGTAAAGAAGTCGACGAACTCTTGAGTTGGTTTTGATTTCGAGGCGGCCTCCCCCTGCCTGTTTCAGAGAGCCTAAAAGGTATTTGATGCAGTCCTCAGCGTTCACCCAACCACAATTCTCGTTGATGTAGCCAGAATTTCCACTGGTCCCCTGAAAGGGCACCTCGTTACTAATTGCTTCTCTATCAGGCAGCTCCCTGAGGTGGCTCGTCTCGAATCCATAGCGGCCAGTCTTTGCCAGGTCCTTGACATTTCGCAGACTTTCTTCTAGGTATCCATCCACATGACCCTCCCTGCCTGGTTCTGTAGTCAAAAGCAACTTTGCTTCATGATATCGGCCGTCCGCACCCCAAGAGTTGCTAGTTGTGTCCTTCCAATGCATCCGTGCTTCAGAAACAAGTCTCGTGTACGTGGTATCAGAATAATCTGCTCGCAGAATACGGCTTGAGTCAACGGATGCACTACAAAGGTTTGGCAGTTGAGGTGCGGCGTCGAGAACCGTGATCGTGGCTTGGGAGTACTTGGGGCGTCGCAAAAGAGCAAGGGCAGTGCTGAGTCCGAATGCACCCGCGCCGACAATAAGGATTTCCGATGGCTGAGAGTGACCGTCGGCCATGATTGGGCACAATATAAAGCAGAACAAAAGAGATGGCACAGATTCACTTGGATGACTTGGTCCCCAGCTGTCGTATTACCGCCGCACGCATCAACATATATATTCCTAGACCTCCAAGCTCCTTAGCGAGGCCACAGATTGCCTACCACATTATGCCGTGAACAGCCGTCCCTCAGCCGTCTTACCTGATCACAACTTCTCAAGCCGCAGTTGATAGAACCTGAATGAGGGTTAGGGTGTCATCTGATTGGCTGTGTCGCGTTTCTCTCAAGATAACCAATCAAAACGCACTATCTGCTATCTTGTGAAGGTTCCCGTTTTCGTTTTGGTTTTCGCCGCTCTGCGAAGCCGTTTTCAAAGCCATAATCATTGAATGAGTCAACAACAGCCATGTCTTTCATCTCCATGCATACAGTGCCATCCTATCACCAAATCTACGTGTCCAAAGAGTCGAACTTGAAGCTGATCTCACGCGGAGGAACTTGTCCCCGATGGGGAAAAATCCCGCCGCCGCTTCCAGGGCGAAGGCTCGGACTGGCTGCTTAACCTGCAAGTAAGTCTCGGCGTTGTTGGATCTTTGTCTCATACTGACGTTTCCGTTTCTAGATCTCGGTAAGAAGTTCTGCGTACCTCATGCGGATCTTCGTCAGCCCACTGACATCAAGACACATCAGACATATCAAATGCGACGAGCGAAAGCCATCCTGCTTGCGCTGCACGGCCTCCAAACGGATATGTGAAGGTTACTCGGAGGTTCCCCACTCAATACTCTCAGCGGCCCCATCTCTGAATGACGAGGAGCGTCGAGCATTTCTCTTCTTCCGGACTAGGACTGTACACAGGATCTTTGGCCAACAAGACGCCAACGATTGGATCCCTGTCCTCCTTCAGCTCGGTCATACCGAATCGTCTGTGAAGCACGCCATTGCCGCCCTTGCTTCCCTACATGAAAGTATTGAGCCAGTCGATGACTTCGTGTTGATGCTTAAGTCTCGAAGGCACGCGAGCAACTCGGCGCAGATACTCGCTCTGAAACATTACAACGAGGCGATAAAATTTGTCAGAATCGAGTCAATCGATATGTCATCACGGCCAGATATCATCATGTTACTCTGCATCCTCTTTGTTTGTTTCGAACAGTTCCGGAGTAATGACGCAGCGTGTGTTCTCCACCTTACGGCAGGCCTCGGGCTCATCACTTCGTGGAAGTCACGAACTGAAAATTACACCAAACTCACAAGCTTCTCCAGACCAACATTCGCATTTGTCAATGAAAAGTTAACGCCCATCCTGCAAAGGTTACGAGTACAGTTTGCATTGTGCATGGATGCCCGCCATATCTCGAGATATGCTGACAACCCTCCCTGTCTACCACCTCCAATCATACCACCTTCGTACGACTCACTGGACGTCGCAAGACTAGACTTCGATCGGACGATGAACTACACCTTCTCTATGTTAGAGCATTGCCTAGCTACCAGGCAGCAGGCATCAAAGCAGAAACTCCTGGCCATTTTAAGACGATGGAAGCAGGCTTTGGACGATTGTGACTCTTCCACAGCGAGGACAATTGATAAAACATGCACACACAAGTTATTGGAGCTCTACTACCATGTGTCTGTGATAATAATTGGTACATACGCCACAGAGTGCGAGACCATATTTGACGAATACACTCAAAGGTTTCGATTAATTACCGGGCTTGCCGACGAGCTCCTTCAACACTGGAAGGCGACGCAACAGCAATACAGCTCCTTATTTAGTTTCGATCTTGGGATTACCCCGCCCATGTTCTTCGTTGCGTCGCGTTGCCGGCATCCTAAAATCCGTCGAAGAGCTCTGCAGGTCATGCTGCAGTCGCCTTTCTACCGTGGCGTCTGGCTTGATCGCTACTCTGGTCTTTGTGCCAAACGGATGATTGAGATCGAAGAGCAAATTTTCGAGCATTCCGACGACTGCATGTGGATCCCTGAACATCACCGCATACGGAAAATATCTGCGGACCTTGAACAAGAAGATGACCGAATTGTTCTACAATACATACGCCCGCCGTTTGACTCGGCGTCTCGAATTTGTACCACATTCATCCCGCTAGGGCACCTTCAAGATAATAGTAATTTTGGAGAGAGAAACATGGACTAAATAAATACCAGTTACAACGACCAAACCTCGTGAATACCGGGTCTAGAGGCCACAATATTAAGATATCAAAACTATCAAAATCCAAAAAGCTTTGCTTACAAACCCCCCATTCGAACCTAGGGAGGTTGTTAAATAAGTGAAACCCTATCTCTTAAAAACAGGAGATTTGTCTCCTTCAATCAGTTTCGAAGTGTGCTTAGTCCAACTCTTACCTTTTTGTTTTTTCCTTCGAGACTCTTTCTCGACGCCTTTGGCGTCCCAAATTTGTTTTGTCTCTTGCCTTTCCACTGCACCACGGAGGAGGAATGATTAATGCGAGGAATTATGTCAATTCTAGTGATAAAGTATCAATTTGTGGGCAGGAGAGGCAGATAAGACGGCAGTTGCGGTGAGACCTCGAGAAGGACCATGGCAGAGACAGTCCAGAGACTTGGATTAAGGGGCTACAGCAAGGGTCAGAAGTCCTATCCATACTCTATTTTCAGTTAGCTGACTCGGTGCTTCTCTGCAACGACCAGCCAGAAGCCCTCTCACCGGTCTTCACGAATTCGGTCCTCTTCTTCATGATCCTCCCTGACTTGACGGACGAATTACAGGTGATCTTTCCTCAGAATTGCCGAGAGGCGGATTTTTCGACAGCTTACATTACGCTGACGATTGTACTTGTGCCGTACACGCGGCATAAGATAAGGTTCAAGCTTCCCACGGCATGGAAGTTGCATGATGTAAATGTCCTTTCTGGGAAGTGGGAGATTGACAACATATGTGCAATATATGAGGAACCAAGCCGAAAGTCGGACTAGGGAAATGCTGGGACCGGCTTGCGCTGTGACCCGTCGGTATATGCAAACTTCAAGGTACCTGACATGTGCTCAAGAGTACGGGTAACCGGAAGGTTTCGTCTTCTACAGAACCTTCTAATTCTGAGCCCTGCTCATTGTGTGGTTTTAGAAGCAGCGATCAATGCAAGTTCTTGTCGTCAAGAGCCCATTCAGCAATTCCCCTGGAATGCAAGACCGTCGTTTCAAAGGTCGGCACAGCCATTTCCTCTCGACCAAACACAAGTCTGAGTTCTGTGCAAGCCAAGACGATACACTCGACTTGGTGATCCTGCATCAATTTCGCATAGGCTGTGTGCCATGAAGATATGACGTCTTCAGGGATGATGTCCTTGCTCATTTCGTTGAAAATCTGGCGGTCCGCCTTAGCCATGAACGTCTCATCGACCGGCACAAAGACTTCGAGACCGAATCTGCCTGTCAGACGTGCCTTGTAGAACTGCTCCTCCATCACAGCACGTGTGCCCAAGAGTCCGACCTTCTTGAATCCACTGTCGACGATCTTTTGTCCGGTGAAATCCACGACGTGTAACACCGGCAGCCCTGTGCCTTTTTCCAGCGCACCAGCGGTTTTGTGAGCGACGTTGGCGCAGAGGACGAGAGCTTCAGCACCGGCCGCTTTGAGCTCCCGGCCATGTCTGCAGAACATTGCGGCCATGCCGTCAAAATCACTTTCTCTCACCATTTCAGCAATGGTGTCGTAGTCTATTGACCTGAGTAAGAGGTTGGCTGAGTGTATTCCGCCTAATTTGGAGCAGATGTATTTGTTGATCTCTTGGTAATAAACGGCTGTTGTTTGCCATGACATGCCCCCAATGAGGCCCACTACTCTCGTCATTTTCGAGGATTGAACGAAGCGTAAAGTGTGTTTCTGTGGCTAGAGCGAAGAAAGTCGCGCAGAACACGGTGTTGAGGACAGAGACACTTTAGGTTGACCAAACTACTTGAATGCTCTAGACCAGCGCCAGTGCGGCTACAACTTCGATCAAATTTTGGCCTGGTGCTTCGCCGGGGGATCAGTCAAGAGAAAAGACAGGTAGCCAGTCAATCGAACAGCAATAAGCGTTGCCGATGGTTGAAATCTCAGTTCTCAAAACACTGGCAAGCGGGATTTATTGTTGTAGCAAGGCAAGTGTCCAGATGACGAAACGACGGTGACAATCGGCAACGCACCTTGCAAAACCTCCGCAGATGGTGGTGGCAAGCTCTAAGAATGTAGCAAATGAGAAGGCCTCTAACTGGTGCAAGCAGATATAATCCGACCGAGCCAATCGCGAGTGCAGACAAAGTGCCTACTTAGTGGCCTACATCCGGCAACTGCGCAAAGATTGCGGTCCACAATTTAGCTAGCGGGTTATCATGGAAGGGGGGAAGAGCCTTGATGTAAGTAGTTATCTTATATTTTCCGTCTCTAGCCGACAGTTAAATCTACAGGCCTGCGGGCTCGAGGTTATCTTCCTCTAACTCTGCCACAGGAAAGGCTCTCATTTTCTAGGATCGCAAACTTCCGAAAGATTTGGTTGATAAACTGCAAGTATTGGATCTCCGAATACCCCCAAACAGGGAGCAAATTACGTACAATATGTGGCCCATGGTCCATGATACAAGGACACCTTCCGTCCCAATTCTCTGAACCCATTTGATTCCACATTCTTGGTCGCTCGTTTTCGGTTGCCGCTGCCGATGGGGTCTTTCTACTCTGACCAAGGTGTTCACCCAAAGACTTTCTCTTTCATTTCTTGAACGAATCATATTGACCAACCACAGGGCGATTGGCCCTTACGTGGATCTACCTCGAGCATCATGGATGCTCCTGGCCGTGAGGATCTAATACGCAAGACGGCTATTCTAATTGGATGGCAGTCTCAAGTGATCAAGGCCAGCAGATTTGTTTCCCTGGCAGGTTTAGAGATGCAATTATTTATTTCATTGTTATTCAGCTGGGACCCTGAATGAAAATTACCTCGAAGAGATGTTGTAGAATCTTTTCATTGTCCCATTCCATCATTGCCAGGTGGACCTGGAAACTTCATTCTCACTTTGCGATACTGGCTCACATGGCCCCACCGGCGGACACCCGACTCTAAAACCTTTCATTTGGCACTACGTCCCTGTACTTGGTAAGTAGATGCTCCTTGTTGTTCTTATTGTTGAACACGATCTCGAGTGTGTCTTCTTCGTTCACACGTATGTTCAATGGCTGCCTGAAGGTCTCAAGCGTCTCGATCCCAGCGCTGATATTCTTCAAACTTTCCGGCCGTTGCGAGTTCAAGGCAAGTGCCATGGTTTCGGCGATAGAATCGCAGCTTGAAGCTGTGGATCCGGTGATCAGGGTGTACAGAAGGTAGGCGATACACGCACAGATATAGGTTGTAATAACGGCGAGGGAGAGGCGGACGGTGCTCGTTGCTGTATTATAGCCGTAGCCTGTGGCGATATTCTGGATAACGAATTTCTCCAACGAAGCCGGGTCGGTCCAATTAGTAGTGACCGAGCAGAGGATGATATCCTCGTATTCTGTATAGTAGTTCTGTTCCGAGAAGTAGGTGGTCAAGGCAGAGAACTGTTGCTGCGTTAGGCCTGTGCCGTGCGCTGGAGGACCGCTGCTTGCGTCGAAAATACTGTATGTCAAATCGTCTCCTGGAGGGACAGCGGCGAGTGCGAGTTTTGCAATGGTTGTAATTGGCACTAAGCCACGGGGAATTCCTCGCCCTACTTCCCACGACGGAAGGATTGCCGCCATTGCATGGCTTAACCACTTTGGTGAAAGCTTGATAGCTTCTCTGTTGGCTGAATCAGACGTAAGTTGCGTGAAATCTTCATCGATAACTATGGGGGCAGATGTGACATTTGTCATCGCTTGAGTCTAGTAGGCGTCGATGGTGCAGGCAAAAGTGCCTTCCAATGGCGTGTAAATTAACATCAAGGCTGAGTCATTGCTAATTCCCGTTGGCAATCCGTGGAATGAGGCGTATCCCGGGCTATCATAATCCAGCGCCACATAGTCCGAACCCTCGTTGTTGATTCCGTTCGTCGAGTTTGGGAGAAGCTCGGCGGAAGGGATGAAATTACTGAGGTACCTCTTATTGGGACCAAAGCTGTCATAGTGGTCCGAATAGTCTGGGGATGTTATGATGTTGTCTTGCCAACAGTCTGTCCTAACGTACGGCTGGGGAACTCGAGCTCAAGCATTGATACTCGCAGAATTCAGAGTGAGAGTGACGGTCGACAAGCGAGTGGGTATTGCGGAATATGCTGAGGAATATAGGCCGTCCCACTCTGGCACGAGGAGTTTCAGAGTACGGAGCCCTGACTGATCAACAATCGATGCAGTACAGGGTCTCCGCGCACAGGTTGAGCCCAAGCTAAATGATAATTGGTTGAGCGTAGGTTCGATTTCGGACTCCAGGCTACCAATCATAAGCTACGTCTCAAAGAGAAGGTGAAAAGACCTAATAGAACTTTCCGTCGACAAGATCGACACTTTGCGGATACAATTGTGCTGTAGAGTTCATTAAGAAAAGTTGACGGCCCATGGTATGGTACATGGGCCGTGGGATCATCAGCACCGCGCTTGAGGGACCGACAAGTGCAGCCAGAAGGACAGCAGCAGGAAGCATGAGCAGCACGATGATTCTACCCCAGCCCCGAGAGCACGTCGAAGTGATTGAGCCCCAAAGATCCAAAGACCACAGGTAAGAAATATCCGTAGTCCGATATGGCGCAGTAAGGCCGCCGAATGGGAATGGTGTAGGCCCAAGAACCTGAGCCCTGGCGATGGTTAGAACAATTGCTGCGATTGATGCTTGAATCAAGGTCTCGAGCAGCTTCGACGCAAATTGAATAGCCGTCAAGGATGTTGGTGTTACGGACGACCCAACAAAGGTGATCCGGATGTTCAGCACGACGAAAGTTAGGGACACAGCCACCGGTATGAGGTGGGTCAGCATATGTAAGAGTGCGACTTTGCGACTGCGATACCGAGCTACCTTTTGCCCCTCTTGAGAACTCTTCCATTTCGTGCACTGGGTCAGAAGTTGGATGCGAAGGGAACAGATCGCTGTCGCGAGCCATGAAGCCTTAGTGCTTCCAGGCTTGTTTGGATCTCCACGTTCCCCGAGGACCTTTGGGAGCTGCTTTGATGATGCCATTTAGCCGTTTGGATTGAAAGACTGGGCGAAAGCACCGGGGGCCGGAACACTGTATAACTATATAACAATCAGAACATTCCAAATTCCGTCCGCAGCGGTGAATTTGGTCGATTTGTAGGGCGCATCGGTGCGCAGGCTCTGAAACACTGCCATGGGGGCGGGCGCAAGGCGCACTCAAAAACAAAGAAGTTCGGCGCCTAGAAAAGGAACTACCAACAGCTCCTTGCTGTCATGTACACCAACCAATTAAGATCGAGTGTGAGCAAATAGGCGAGGAGAGATAAGAGCAGAAATGTACGCAGGATTCTTTACCGAACATTCCCAGGACTTCGACTTGGGTGTCTTACTTGGGTCAACAAAAGATCGGATTCGCCGCGGATAAAGAACAATGGCCCCCCGCCATCGTAGGACTCTGTCTCCTTGCAAAAGACAGGGGGACGAGTGAGATAAATGTGGGTATAGAAAGCAAAGGATTGTGTGCAAGGCGCCTCTCCAAAGTGCCCCGGACACAGAAATAAGGCTGCCGATCCTTGTTATGTCAGCGAATTCGGTGCACAGAATAGCTAGTTCATGCATCGCCCTGCCGCCGCCTGACATAGTCCTTCGTTTTGGAATTCATGTCTAGCCTCGCTTGTCCTGTCGATTAGATCACAGCGATGTGCACCGTGAAAGGATCGACCTGTATACCCGGAACGTGGTGAATGATAAAGACTTCCAACGGCGGCCGCGCCCTTTGAGATCGAGCGGCTGTACTCCGTGCTTTGGGCGGAGTACGGAGTACTTGTGGTGGGTGAGAAAAGGAAAGCCGGTAGATTTAATACCCACCATTGGTCCGCAGTAGCCGTGGTTCCGAGACCTGATCTGAGATTCCGGAGATGATGACGACTTCCGAGGCTTAAGTTAGAGAGGCGCGAAATCCTTCGCAAATTGCTCGGCACTACCGACCCTTCGATTTATTTATGTACATATCACTGGCCGGTCGAGGTTAATAATCATCGATTGCAAATCCAGGAGGGACTCGTCACTTATCTCATCAACCACCTCACTACTCCAAGAAAAATCCATAATTTCATATCACTGGTGCGATCTCGGCGCCTGGGTTCAACGTTGCATCGACCACTCGGCAACTCTTAGTAGGCTTTCGAGGGTTAGACGATAGGGTTCAGATCTCTCTACCGAGGATAACGGCAACTCAAACAGCAATGGCAGAGGAATATGCACTCCCTCGGAAGCTATGGGAGCATCCCAACCCGCAGAGCACTGAAATGTGGAAATTCATGACGAGTCTTGAAACGGCTGCGGGCAGGAAGTTTGAGGTAGGTCCTGAGGTTCATTACTGCTTGTAGCAAACACGGGGAGGGGTCCTTACCACCGTTCATCAGGGCAGCAGCACTGCGAATAAACCTCTCAAAGGACCAATCTAACCTCTTACGCAGAACTATGACGCTCTGTATGATTTCTCGTGCAATCGCCGATCCGACTTCTGGCGGCACGTCGTGGAATACTTCCCTATCGTCTACACTGGTAGCATCCCGAACCCGGTGGTGGACGAGTCGGCGCGCATGGATTCGATCCCACGCTGGTTCCCAGGCGTGAAGATGAATTTTGCACAGAACATCTTGTTTTCTGGCGACCGACAAGGACGGCCCGTCATCGACGCGGCCAAGGCCGACAACAAGATCGCGTGCACCGAGGTGCGCGAGGGCTGCTTCCTCGAGCCCATCCGCCACGTATCATGGGGTGAGCTGCGCCAGCGGGTCGGTAGGTTGTCGCAGGCCATGCGGGCGCACGGTGTGCAAAAGGGCGACCGCATCGCCCTCGTCGCCAGTACCAGTGTTGACACCCTGACCGTCTTCCTGGCCACGACCGCCCTGGGCGGTTTGTTCAGCTCCAGCAGCACCGACATGGGCGTCAAGGGCATCCTCGACCGCCTGACGCAGATCAAGCCGAAATACCTGTTCATGGACGACTGGGCGCTATACAATGGGAAGAAGGTCGACCTACGGCCGAAGATGAGGGATGTCATGGCCGGCATGAGCGGTGTCGCCGAATTCAAGGGCATCGTCTCCCAGGTCCGCTTCGCCCACTCGCCCGCCGACCTCTCCTCGGTGCCTCGTGCGCAGTTGTGGGCGGGATTCTTGTCAGCCGCACCGTCATCGGCGCTGGAGTTTGAGCCTACCGACTTTGCCGACCCCTTCCTCGTCGTCTACTCATCCGGCACAACCGGCCAGCCGAAATGCATCGTGCACGCCATCGGCGGCGTCGTCATCTCGGGCCATAAGGAAGCCCGCCTACACCGCGCCGTCGGCCCGGAGTCCTCACAGTTACAATACACCACCACCGGTTGGATCATGTACATGTCCAGCGTGACATCGCTGCTCATAGGCTGTCGTATGGTCATCTACGATGGAAGTCCCTTCGTGCCCAACCTGACTAATTTACTTAAGCTGGTCAGTCAGGAAAAGGTGACGCACCTAGGGATAAGCCCGCGGTACTTGCAGACGCTGCAGATAAACAATGTCACGCCTAAGAAGGTAGCCGACCTGAGTAATCTGCAAGTGGTGACGAGCACGGGCATGGTTCTGTCGGATCAGTTGTTCGAGTGGTTCTATGACGAGGGGTTCCCGCCGTCCGTACAGCTTGACAACATCTCCGGCGGGACTGATCTAGCCGCATGTTTCGGCACGGGGAACCCCATCCTACCCCTTTATGTGGGTGGATGTCAGAGCCTCTCCCTGGGCGTGCCGGTCAGAGTCTACGACCAGACGATCGAAGGCGGCAAGGGCGTTCCGGGAGTCGAGGTTGAACTTGGAGTGCCCGGTGAGCTGGTGGCCTACAAGGCCTTCCCAACCATGCCAATCACCTTCCTAGGCGACGATGGCCCAAAGCGATATTTCGACAGCTACTTCGCCCGGTTCGACAATGTCTGGACCCATGGCGATTTCATCATGATACATCCCATCACGAGGCAGGTCATGTTCCTTGGCCGCGCGGACGGCGTGCTGAACCCTAGTGGCGTGCGCTTTGGCTCCGCAGAGATCTACAGCATCATCGAGGCCAAGTTTGCCGATAGTATCAGCGATAGCATCTGTGTGGGACAGAGGAGGCCTAATGATACTGACGAACGGGTTCTCCTATTCCTGCTGATGAAGCCGGGACACACTTTTACTCCCCAGTTAATCAAGGAAGTCAAGGAGGCGATTAGAAAGGCAACCAGCCCAAGACATGTTCCAAAGTTCGTCTTTGAGACTAAGGATATTCCGGTGAGTCCATGTCTTCTTCTGCCCCCCACACACGGAGATATAGAGTTGAAAGAAAGCGGTCCAAATGGTTGTTTGATTTGCTAACATATTTCAACTTTATAGACGACGGTGAACTTGAAGAAGGTCGAATTACCGGTGAAACAGATCGTGTCTGGAAAGGTTATCAAGCCTTCTGGGACACTGTTGAATCCTGAGAGTCTCAGCTATTATTATCAATTCGCAAAGGACGAGAATCTGGTGGACTTGGCCTCAGTCAAGGCGAAGCTATGATCAACCAATTGGATGGCCATGCAAGGGCGATATGGAGGATAGCTGAATAGAACGACGGGTAGAGCGTGGATGGAGCGAGATTTTGGCCCTTGATTCAAAGGCTAGTGGCTGCATTGCTTCAAATGCAGTCGGAGGTAGAACTTTGTGCCCATCAAACATCGACGGTCCTATTGGGTTGCATATCTCGACGTGCATTTGGTAGAGGACTTGTTCGCTATCGTTGGCGTAAGTGGTGGTAGATAGCTACTAGATAGAGTCAGCGTCAACAAGTTGAAACCGCTGTTCCACATTCGCCAGTCATGAGGATGGGCCGGACTGTGTTTAGCATTCATTAAACATGATAAGAATTGTGCGCAGCAAGTGTAACTGAAATGTCCTGTTTGAAGCCTCAGTCTCGGCCAGGGCTACTAAGCAGCCTCGGGTGCGGTGCGTGCCGAGACAAGGAGGATTTTGACAGAGTAAGCCTGCTTCGCAACCATGGTCGCTTGAAGGGTCGGGTCGTCAATTCACATGCATCGGCGCCATGACCAGCTGAGTTGGGGCGACGACATCATGTTGATCATTTCATCCAACGTCGATTGGAGGTCAATCCACTTGCCGAGAGCGCGGTGAAACACCGAGACACCAAAACGCCACTTGGAGGTCGCCAAGATGGTCTGTGGGAGAAGCGCGTGTTGATGCGAGAATGAGACGGCAAGAGAACGGGGGCCATTGAGAATGCCTCCAGAGTTGAGAATCGCCTGAGATGAGGAAACGTTAGATAGCTGGATAAATGAGATGGGATTTAATTGCCAATACTGATATAGCCAGCAACCATCACGAGTGCAGCAGACAAACAGGTCAAGTTCTTCAGTACAATACTTTACGCGTTTATCGCAATTTCTCCCGAATCGCGTCACGTCGCGTCAGTCGCGTCACGCCAAGCCCCACCTGGCACTGGCACTCAAGAGTCCCCCTTGAAGAAAGCTGAAGTTGATTCGACTTGTTCACTTGACTTCATTCCATCTTCCTGACCATCACTGACCATCGACCCTCTTCGCGGCCCAATCACTGCCTCAAGAAGCGTTGCATTCCTTCACCCACCTGCTCACCACCTGCAGTAGTCGCTCGCTTGACTTGAGCTCACCTGTTCTGACTTGAATCCTACTTTCTTTACAGGTTTCGCGTCAACTTGTTCAGGGATCTCGCGTCCAGCCCAGACCCCGCCGCCCATCTGCGTCCAGATCCGCGTCCTTGCTGCGCCGACTTGGCCATAGCAGACCTCGTACTCGCTCACCTTATCTCCCTCCTTTCTCCCAGTTGCTAGCTTGCGGGTTTCCTCCTCCACCAAACCTCTTGCCACAACCACACCCACACCCACAACGCTACCAATTCCTCATTGAAGAAGCTTGCCAACTACCTGAGGGAGCAACAGCACACCAACTACAGCATTCCTCACGCGTGCTCCACCCCTCAGAGTGTTAATATTTCCTCCATTGACTCGGACGACTTCCCAAGGCTGTGGAAAATCGTTCCACGGTTGCCCTTCTCAGCAACTGTGATTTCAGTGAAGAACTTCAGAACAACACAAACACAATGGCAACTCTAGCTCCGCTCAACACAGCGGCTCGGCAGCCTTTTGGCACACTGAATGAGACTAAGATTCGGAACTTGCAGAGCTTGAAGAATCGTCAGAATGGTACGGAGTTCCTCTGCCGAGCCCTCTACCTCCCAATGCTTGACTTTTCCTGGTCCCATGTTTTGTTGAATCTTTCCCTCGTATTACACCTTGAGGATCATCAGTACTAATCTGTCGTAGCACTTACACCATCTTTTGTTCCCTCCCTCAAACGCCGCGCCGTCTCACCAGAAGGTTCGGACAGCGAGAACATTGACCCCAATATCCTCGATTCACTTCACAAACGAAAACGCTCGACCTTTGAAGATGACGTCTCGGTTTCGAAATCCAATCGGTACAGTCTTACTACCGTCTCATCCGTACCCAAACGCTCTGTTGTAGCGACACCACGTCTGGATAATTTTGTCAAATCTTCCACAACACCCGCCTCTGCCCCCGCAGCTGGTCGCTCCCCAACTCGTAGACGCTCGAGTCTCTTGCCACGAAAGCGGTTCAACCCACCCCCATTCAATCTATTAAAGGAATCCCCTGCTGCCTCCATCTCAGCTGCCTTGAGCGGGACCCTCGCCCACAAGAAATCAAAGTCGAAATCCCAGCTCCTGAGACGTCAAGTGAAAACAATTGAAGACAGCAAGCCCAAGTCATGGTCCTTTGACATCTACGAAGAAAGTGAGGAGACACAGGATTATCGAATGAATGAGTGGACCATGACGCAGAGTGCAATTATCCTCGACATCTCTGATGACGAGGGTAAAGCCAAGGGCAAGGGGGATGGCCTTGACAGGGGAAAGGAGAACGTCGATCCGAATGAGCCTTCTGTTCCTGTCACAAGATCTATGGCTGCTGCCGCGGCGGCCAAGGCTGAAGCGTCAAAGATGGAGAAAGACCTTAACTCGATGATAGACGACGAAGCACGGACACCCCTGGGTGATCTGAACCCTACCGAATTCTACGCCGAAGGCCTAAACGCGACATCGGTCATACTAGTGCATGATGACTCGGACCCAACCGAGACTGAAACGGTCAAGGATGAACACGAAGAACACGAAGAACACGAAGACGACCAGTGGTATAAGGAGGAGACGGGTAAGGGGAGCTTTTCATTCGAATCCCAACTCCCATGCACGGTTTCATTGTCATCGTCGGCCGCCAAGGCCATCGAGGCTCTCGACTCGCCGTCTATCTCGGAGATTTTGAAGGCCCCGACCCCTAACCCTGCGAGCCTGGCATGGGACCAGCTAGCGGCCAAGACACACGAAGAGACTGCCCTTGTTGCTGATGTTGATGGCGACATTGAGATATGGGAGTCGGAGAGTGCAAAGGACGAGAACGAGACGACAGGTCTACCAAGTGTTGGCGACCAGGCCGTCTTTGCACTGCAGGAACTATGATAGTTTCATCTTACTGTGGAGTATGACCATAACCCCATGATCATGGCGGTCACGACGCCAGTCGCTTTCCTGGCCTCCTCGAACCATGTTCCACTATTTTGTACGCATCCCGTGTGGTGTGATGTGATGTCTGTTTGGGTGGATTCTTGATGTTTTGTTTCTTTGGGGCCAGGTAATCAGTCCTAGGAATGAAGCAAGGACGGAAGGTGTTCGGTTGATCAACAATCATGTCAGTCTGTTCTCGTCGGGCTTCTTGGGCTTCTTTCTGTCCATTACAGTACCTGCTTAGTACACTACCGCAATTCACTTGTTCTCTTTCGTGCTTGATTTCACCGATGCCGCTTGATCTTTTGCGTTGTTGTATCTGTTTCTATCTCTTGCTGGCAGGCCGTATGACCATCTCACCAAACCATGATATCAACAAGACACATCAAACTCAATGAAGATTCTCTACGCTCATATCGGCTCGTGCAAGAGACGGCACGCATGATTTCCCAGCGCGTTACTACGGTGTCTCATCCGACGCCGGGAAGGAACGACATGAAGGTTATTTCTACGCTATCGCTTATACTTCGTATCTCCCATCTCCTCCCTCGTCATCTTCCAGCCATTACTCTTCACGGTCTTGGACATCAACCAGCTCCCCTGACCAAATGTGTGCACGTACATAGCTATTATCTCTTCTCCCCCTCGTTCTCCCCGTTGCACCTATCTGTCGCCTGCCGTGCCTCCCCTGCAACCAAGAGATCAAGCTTTGGCGTAAAAGCAGCAGTGAGCGTCCGCTGGACACTTACTTGAAATTGGCTTTGATGCTTTTCTTGGCTGCTTTGGCTTCTTCACCGGCACCGTCGTCATGCTCCCGTCTCCCGTCCTTCCCGTCCCAGAGCCCGCCCCCCCCCCTCTTTTCCTTGCACTCAAGACAAGAAAAGTCGATATTCCAAGGTCCGGAACTTTCCTCATTAGCCATTAAACTCCAGTCCGAAACCAATCTACGGGGGAGTAGAATCCAGTCCCAGCCCCGTCGAGGTCAATCAATCAAGCCAGTCCAATCCAGTCCTGCGTAATCTAATCCAGTGCAATCCAGTGGAGGGCGCGCCAGTCCGCCGTTCCACTGGCCAGGCAAGGAAGGGTCCTCGAGGCCCAGCACTAAGGAGTACAAGAGCGAACAAAAAACAATCGAGCTCCGGATCATGACTTCTTAGGCCCAAAGTCAAAAGTCGACACCCAAAAGCAGCCGTGCACGGTCCAGGTCTACTTACACAGGCTAACTGATACGGATGCTAAGTAAATGTTTCTCTTCCAATAACTCCACAGCGCCGTGGCGTCCACTCTGGCCCCAACCCGACAAAGGCAACACGGAGAAGAAGGAGATGAGATGAGACCAAGGAACGGTGCTAAAGCACGACCTAAAGCACAGCAAAAACAAGAAAGGAAAAAAGGCCACGACCCAAGACGCGACCGGCCGACCGGCCGAGCGACCGGTAGCTAACTCAGGCCCTCAGACCCTCAGACCCTCGGAACGCTGAGTCCTGAGTCGGGAAAAGTGCCAAAGTCTGATTTTCCGCGACCATGGGCAGGAATGGGTGCTAAGCGATCCGGGAAGGAGAAGAAAACAAGGAAGACCGACCCAACCTAGAACTAACCAATTAATATTAGTCCCCTTTAGACTTGACACACTGTTCCGGGGCACTTGCAGTAAACGTACTGACGTATCCAGTCCTGGGTAATAATTAGTCGCAGGGAAAAGCTGTCTTCCTTCGTTCCCTCCCCGCAATGGAAAAGGACGCCACCGAGCGTTCGGCGGACGGGGGACCAAGAACGGCACCAGGCTCAGGCCCAGGCCAGGTGCCGCGTGTTACCTGACCACACCACACCTGACCACGCTCACACGGAAAACCAAAAAACCAAAACCAAAACCACGCACCAACCCACGCTACACGACACGGCACATTGATAGGGAGACCTCCCAGTCAGTGCCCAGCCAACCACATGCCTCAGAGGAAAACGACTCAGCTACGCCCCGTCAGATCCATCCACACCAAATGCAAGACATATGTCAACCTTCGCTTGGAAGGAGCATCGCTTGGAAAGAAGGGGGGGAGGGATGGAGGGAGAGAGGGAGAGGCAACGAATTTATTGATTGATTGCGCAGGTGTGTGAGGAGGACGAAGCGGAGGGGGTGAAGGCGAAGGCCGGTCGCCACCATCCGGCCGCGCGACGGTTTCAAAGCGGGTGATTTTTTAAAAGGCATTACTGCAAATGGTAGAAGGGTGGGGAGAGGGAAGAAAAGACAATTTTCAGATAGAACGGACGAGGGGCGGGGGGAAACAATCGTCTTTCTTGATACCCTCCTCCGCCCCTCCCCGAACAGACTTCCACTACCTACCTACCCACTACCAACACCACGACTAACAAAAACCCACTGAAAGAAAGTGACAGCGAGGACGACGACGGGAAGGGAAGTCATACCCTTACTACTACACTACTAATTACCCAGTCCTACTGATCAACACGGACTCCGTATTACTGTTACTTCCCCGCCCCCACCTCGTTTGCCCCCAAATCAATTGGGTGCGGGAATCGAATCGAGGCTGAGATTTCGATCCATTCTGCCCATCTGCTTATCCTTTTCTGGTTGTTCTTCATGCACATCCCCCCCCTTTCCTTCAAGCCTGTGGGCCGTCTTCGATTACGGAATGGAATCGCCAATAGGTGAAACTGGTCTTTCGTAACGGTAATCCCATATCTCGAATCGAATCGAGTCAAGTCGAGGCGAGGCGAGTCGAGTCGAGATCGTGGTTTGGATTCCCTACCAAAACTACCCAATATATTAAATTTCGTAACATGTGCCCGTTCAACAAACCGACTGCGAGGCGAGGGCTGGCTCGAAATTCAACCTACCCGGACAACAAGTACAACGTCCAGGGAGGCTGTTGCCCAACTCGAGTGCCCCGTACTGTTTGCTCTTGTCTGCCTGTCTCGATCCCCTTCCGCCTCCAGATTCTTCCACATGTGCTGTCGGTGGCGATGTATGCGTGGCTCCCAGGGCCGCGGTCGCCACCGTTGTCACCGGAATAAAGCGGGAAAGCACCAGACGATGAAACACCCCCCCCCCTTGCATCGCATCGCGTCGCAACCCAAACAATACTGGGCGGCACGGGTCCGACATTCCTGGTAGTACTCAACATGATACGCATCATCGCCAACAAAAACAAACAAATAACCTCCTTCGGTGCTGTGGGCCGCCAAAATGCGAAAAGAATTCGGGGTATAAAAAATGACTGCCTTCCTCCGGCCGATGCCCAAGTGTCGTCAAAAAAGTTTCATGGCTCATGCTCATGCTGCTGTTCATATCATTAGTGGTCCATCCGGTTTTGCTGTCTGTCTTTCTGTTGGTCTCTCTGATCTCTCTGCCCGTCTGTTTCTTCCCGTTTTCCCTGTCTCGGCGTGTCTCGTCTTCTCGGGCTTGACTCTCGCCCCTCTTTTTGTGCCCCTCAAATCGTGCTGATGGCAGTCTTCAGCCCGTCCAGACGATGGAAGTCGCCCTCATTGTGGATCCTGTGGTCCCAGCCCAGGGCCTGGAAATACCGCTGGCGCCGAAGCCCATAGACCACATCCTGGTCGAGGCTGTAGGGACTCTGCATGGGTTCGGCAAAGTAGAATGCGCCGTTATAGTCGGAGGCCTGCTTGGTGGCGGTCAGGAGCTTGCCCAGTCGGTGTTTGATCAAGTCTCGCTGTCGCCGTGCACTGTGCCAAAAGTCCACCAACCCCTCCAGAGCCTCCAGACCACTCGAGATCAACGACATCATCTGGCTCTTGTGGTCCATCAGGTCCGACAGCGTCCCCGCCGCTGTGATGATGTCGAGAGCCGCGGTGATGGCAAAGCCACTGAAGGGGCTACTCGTGGCGAATCGGAACAACGGCACGTCTCGCTCCTCGTCGTTGCTCAGCCGTTGCACCATCTCCAGCATCTGCCGGGCATGTTCGTACGCGCCTTGAACACGCGCATTGACCCGGACTTGCTCAATCTCCGCGTGTCGCACGTAACGGTGGAGAACCATGGCCGTGTAATGATAGATGATGTGTAAGCCACTGACGGGCTCCGGCTTGTCTCCGCTGTCCCGCCGCGCTTGGAGATGTTTCTTGACCAGCCGGTCCCACGACTCGAGGCGGCCCATGGTTTCCTGGTAGAAATTCTCCACCGCCACGTTGTACTTGGCTCCGCTCGGGGGTGGCGATCGACCGATGGCGCTGACCACCTCATGGAAAATGGTTGCGATCTGCGCGAGGTAGCCGAGAAGGCCAACCTGAGACACCTCCCGCCGAAAGTCACCGTGGCCGTTGTTTCCGTGGAGAGGAGAGTCCAGTTCGAAGGCGGTCGGAAGAATCTCGCCCCTTTCGTAGGCCGTCTGGGAGCAGGGCAGGCGCAGGCGACAGTCAGACCGATACACGGCCGCCACCGAAGCCGAACAGCAACCGTTGAAGCAGTCCATGATGTAGGCCGACCAGAAAACCCTTCTCCGACACTCGACCAACATCGCCCGATCGAGGCCAAATTCCAACTCGTGGCCATTTCCGATCGCACAAACACCCTCTTCCGTGTTATATCGGAGTCCGATCGCAGTGCGCATGGCCGAGCCACAAGAGTCCCATGCTCGATTGTATTGGCCTTGGGAGAAGGCGAGGAGCGCCATGATCAGCCGAGTCTGGACCAGTTGTAGACTGAAAACATCTCCACTCTTCAAAACGGCTTGATGGACGATGTCCACAAACACCAGGCGGTGGTTGTCCCAGCCAGGCCGCCGCACAAACACGGTTCCCATTGCCAGGAGCGCGTAGACCAACATCTTGTCGGCCAGGGACTTGGTGGTACAAGTCCTGACCCACCGAATGAAGGCCTTCCGAGGCAGGGTGCAATACGTCGCGCTGTCGATGTGGCTGAAATACTTGCCCAAGTAGTAGAGGGTCAAGTCTCGGTCGAGCTCATACGGGTCTGCCTGCCAGGAGAAGTTGGGAACGGCCGGCGGGGACGAGACGGAGCCAGACAACGATTCCGTGCCGAGATTCTCGGACCGCCAATATTCAGACGCAGGACGAGGGGAGGCCGAGAACCGAGCCTTCTTTGCAGCAGGTCTCATGTCCATCCCATCGTCATTTGCGCTCCCGTCGACAGAGGTCGGGGACAACATGCTGTCCGTGGGTATGGAGTATCTGTGCCCGGACTGGTAATAGCCGAGGTCTTGGGTGACCATGTCAGTGGAAGCTGTCGATCCTCTGCGAGGAGACGTCTGTTCCTGAGTCTGGTCGGGGGACGCCGAATGTGTCGATGGGAGGGAACCAGACTGTTTCTGTCCAAGGCGGCCACTGTTGGCGCGGGAGGTCAGCAAGGCCCCGGGGGACGGGGAAGGGGAGGGACCGTGATTGACATACGTGGATTCGAATTTACACTCGCGCCCAAATTTCTGACACTGCGCGCACTTGGGGACGCTGGGATCACACTTGATCTTCTTCTCTCGGCATGTGTTGCAAGCTTGGCCCAGCCGTTTCCGTGGCTTGCCGGCCTTGGTGGTGCCCCATTTGGGATTGACCGCGTCGCCGTTGATGGACTTTTGACAAACAGTCCCGTCGTCGTAGACGTAACAAACACCTCTCCCTGGCACCACCTCCTCCCGCAAAAGCACCCGTCCGTGGGCGCGGTCCAGTGGCGGGCCCTGGTTCACGCGACTGGGCAGGGCCGTATGCCGTTCGAGAGGGCTAGAGTTGGGATACGGCCAAAAGGGTGCTTGGCCGGGATCATGGTGCAATCCGCGGGATCGGGAAGCAGGATCCGAAGGATGCAATGGGCCGTGTTCCGATGGGCCATAGGCATGGGATTGAGCAGCATGGCGACTCAACGACGCAAGATTGCCCAGTCCCGTTTCTCCCCTATTCGGCCCGGGGCTGGGCTGGGCAAACGTCAAGTCGGGACGGCCAGCGCCAGAGAGAAAGTTGCTGAAGGAAGGCAGACGAGGCTTTTGCTGCGTGAGGTAAACCCCGCTCGATTCGGCGGCGATGGGCGATCGAGCCATGGAGCTCAAGGATGGTAGGCCTGACGAATCTCGGACCGTCGCACACGTTCGGGACGAGCTTTCTGGGTGGTGCCACTCTGTCAGACGTGGGTCAGGAGATAGAACAACACCTGTGGCCATGAAGGCGCTTCGATGATGGCAAAGAAACAGGCCAAACCACCTCGCCGGCGTGAATAGATTCGATTTCTCCGACGTCAAGGACAAAACCTCCAAAGCGAAAAGCGGAGCAGTCTTCCAGACAGGGAGACTGCACCTCTGGAGGATACCGTCGAAATGAAAAGTGCGGCCTCAAGGGGAGTTTCACTCCCAACCAGCGCTGACGTCCTGTAGATATGGGCTCCAATCAATCCCACCGATGTGCTGCATCGCCACACGCACCCAAATAGTCCACACAGTCACACGACGGTCGGTCGGTACACCCACGGGAGGGGGTTTAGGATGGTTGATGGTTGTATTATTGGTCCTGCTCTTCGTGCGAGTCGAGCATCCGGAAATCCCAGTCGACGCGGGACAGGATTCGAAGGCACCAAGCCTACTTAGGACGTATGCTATTAATGGCGATGGTGGTCGTGATTCGGGTCAGGTGGCAGTCCTCTATACCAGGTGTAGGTGGGTTGAGGACCAAAAGGGTCCCGACACGACACTGCGTCAACCTGAGGTGCAATGAAGACGGAGCACCAGGAGAAACACCGAGTTCACGAGGAGAAGTGGTGGTGACGGAGGCGCGGTAGATGTGGAGGGGGGGTCGGAGGAATTTGGGGGAAACCGGTCATCATCTACCTGAAGTCGGCAGTGGGTTATGGTCTGGAGGCGGGCGGCAAGGTCTGAGGCATCCGCATACCTTGCCTCTTTTGCCTCCTCTCCTTCCCTCGCAGGTAGAGCACAGGCTAGTGTGGCGTGGCGGTTTGGACATGACATGGATGAGGATGGCAAGGACGGCGGGGGATGGCGGCCTCGTGGGCTCGTGGGCTCCTGGACTCATGGCTCGCCGCTCAAGGACTCGCAACTTTCGGAAGTCTGCTCCGCACAGCCAGTAGAAAGCCGTCACGAGGGCGCTCTGACCCCCTTCTGCACTTTGCCGATGCTGTGCTGCGAGCCGTGGATGCGCCGACGGTAGTGTGGCAGCTGGCTGGGAGACAGACGGCAGGACGGGAGGGAGTGGAGGCAGTGGAGCGAGGACAGGCCCAGACATGGGCCCTCGCGGGGGTCAAGGACTGGCCTGTGTCAGATTCGGCACAGGGATGGACAAGGTCAGAGGTAGGCACGCCGGACGGAAGAGGTGCGGCGAGCGCTGTGGGAGGGCGGTGGACGAGCCGTCGACGGGTATCCTGGGTCGGGATGGGCTTTCGGGTGGCCTCTATGGGAAAATGGTGGAACTCTGGGGAGCCAAGGGAGGAGAGACGGCCGGACTGGCGATCTAAGGGTTGCTAGGCCTGCGTTCCGTCTTCGCCAGACCGATTCGTGCTAGCGGAGGGCATGGCTTGGAGGCGGGAGGCGTGAGGATACTCTGGACCGTGAAGCCGTGACACCAAGGACCGCCGCACCGCGAGATAAGTCTGTTGAGCAGGGGGGGAGGGGCACCGCAGTGGAGCGTTGGCGTGTCGGGGATCCGACCGACACGGCTCGACGGGACATGCGAGGAGGCAGAGAGGACTCGGGACGCAGGAGGGATGTACGGAGGTCAGGGAGGTCAATACGAGGCGGCGTCAGGACAGGGCGCGCAGGGAAGGGGCATGGACGTGGACATTCGAGGGTCGGATGGTTCGATGGTCGGATGGTTCGATGGTCGGATGGTTCGATGGTTCGATGGCTCGAGGGTTCGAAGGTTCGAAGGCTCGAAGGGGGAGGCAAGCATGGCGGCATGTGTGTATTCTGCAGATTGCATGCTGCATGCTGCATGGTGCGTGGTGGGGGATGCAGGACTGAACAAGGCACGAGGCCGAGAGAGGCCAGCGGAGGAGCGACGCGCGAGCCGAGAGTCCCGGCAATCCGGAGTTCTGCTGAGAAGAGGAGCCACAGGAGCGCAGGCTGAAGATAATGCGAGTGGACGTGGACGTGGATGTGGGTGAAGCGAAGAATCATGGCGAGTGGTGAGTTGACAGCGTTTGCCTGCGGCCATGATTGATCGACTGTCAGTGTCAAGGGCTGCTGGCGCAGGAGGAGACGGACGGCGTGCTGCGGCTAGCGGCCATTGCAGCCAAGGGCGAGGCAATCAGGCGTTTGGAGGCTTGCACAGGCTTGCACAGGCTTGCAGAGGCCCGCACGGGCCTCGGGCCCCTCCTCTGCCTGCCCGCTGTTTCCCTGCCTGCCTGCCTACCTGCCTGCCTACCTGCCAGCCTACCTGCTGCCTGCGCCCGCCTAACTCCTTTCGAACTGTGCACTGAAAAGGCCCAGTGACCCCCAGTGACCCCCCTCGTCGCGCCTCCTCCCTGGCTTCTATACTGGTGCAGAAATAGCACAGCCCCCCTCCTCCCCCCCCCGGCAGCGTCGCCAGAACTCCTCCAGCATGTCTCGAGCGTCGATGCAGAGCAAGCCATCTATTCTTAACCTTCTATGGTCTGCCTCCATGGGCCTGTCGACCGTCCCTGTCCGCCAGAGTGAGCGAGCCAGGGGCGTGCCTCCGTGTCTCCGTGTCTCCGATCTCTGTGGTCGTTCCTCGACAACAGCAACAGCACTGGCCGATCGTCACGTCGAGTCTGATATGCTCCTGATCTGCTTCTGATCTGCTCCTGATACCGCGTAATTTGTCGATATTTTCCTGATATGCTCCTGATCCCGCGTAATTTGTCGTCCGCCCCTTCCACCCGCCGCCGCTTTCGCAGCCAGGCTACCGATGCCCTGCGCCCTGCAGGGTTCATCCATCCCCCCTCCGCCGACCTCTGTCGAGCTGGGCGAACCAGCATTGGCATCAGGTGAGGGAAACACGGTGCGGCTCCAAATGTTGCTGCCCCGTCGATTTCTTCACTCTTTCCAAGCCCCTCTGCACCCGGATCGACCACTCCTCCTTCCATGCCCACTTGAACCTCGCGGCTAGGCCCGCTTGGACTTGTTGATCTGGGACGGACGGCCACCCAGTGGCATCGTGGCATCATAGCATCCTGCAAGGGCCAGCGGGAAATCTCGGTCGTTCCAAGCCCGTTGCTTCCTGCCTGTGTGCTATCTACTCGTGCCGGCGCCAAACTTGTTCTACTCAGTATTGCAGGCGGCAAGCACATGCAGGCTCCCAGCACTCCGTACTCCGTACTCCATCCTCACTATGCGTGGAGGCAGCTTCCCCGAGGTCCACTTTCGCTTGTCGAGATGAGGCAGCGCTCAAAGGGTCAATCGCCCAGACATCCGAGCAGCCAGTCCTCAGTAGTAGTTTCCCGAGCAGTGCCCCTCACGTAAAAATAATAAAAAAGGACGACCCTGTACGTAGCCGATGGCCGCCGTCTGGCAATACCCGATGCTGCAACACCTACTGGGTCCGGCCCTCGCTTCACTCTACGTCCCCGGTCTCAGCTCTGACGGTCGGCCAAGCCGCCTTGCAGGCGACCTGGCAAGACGGGAGAGCCTGAGGCACGCACATGGCAGCCCAGGGCAGCCCAGGGCAGGATCTGGCGGCCACGGTGCCAATCGGGCATGGTATCTACCACGTTGAGCCGACCAAACTCTTGCGTCTTGACTTTCTCCAGTGTGACTTTCCACGCCCGGCCCGCGCTAGATTCGTGTTCCTCTCTGACCATCTTAGCGGGCCCGACTAAGGCAAACCGGTGCATACTGGCTGCTCTGGTCTCCCATTCCGAGCGCAGAGTCGGCGGGGCCGGTGCGAATAGGCTCTCAGCGAAGCCCAGCACTACAGGCAGCGACTGGCACGCCTGCCTGTCTCCTGCAGGGCTCAGGCACTCTGACTGCATGTCCTTGCCACCGACCGAACCTCCACTGGTCGATCTGGCTCGAATATTGAGCCTCGTACCCTCCACCGTGTGCTGCTGGCCGGAGGCTGCTGCCGGCCGCCGCTTTGTTCGCACCAGGACTGAGTTTTGGCATCGAAACAACCCTCCCGTGTCGGTCGCCTCCCAAACTCACCTGACCGCACGCCATGCACCGGCCTTTCTGGTCTTGACCTCGTGAGTTCGGTTATGTGCAGATGACAGCTAAACGGTGGCACGTTGTTAGTATCAAGCTCGATTTCTGCGCGTTCCAGCATTCGATAGTCTCTGCTCGACAACCAGGGCGCCAGAGGACTAATTCGACCGAAATGGGCGGACTGCAGCAACCTGGAGGACTATCATCATGACTACTTCCTCCCAAGCCCCTCAGATCCCTCGAAATGAGGATTAGTGGCATGTGTGCTGGCATCCGGAAGCAAATGATGGGCAAAACGAACCCTTGGGCCACCTTAGGTGAAAACAGGGTGGAGCTGTCCTCCAGCCACAGTGCTCTGTTTTCCGTCGCCCAACTTCGTAGGAACACAGTGCTGGGCAAGGAGCAAGGCCGAGGGGACGACGCATCTTCATTTCCCACTCTTGTGATCCCAGTCCTTTTGGATTCCTTCCCGTGCCAGAGACCTTATTAATCTGCGTTGGTCCGAGTTGCGGCACTCCCAAGTGTTGGTTGAAGGTTCGGCGGTCAACCCAACCAAACCGGGGTTGGCCTGCTGGTTTTCCATCCCCTGTTCAAACCGTTGACTCTTGGTTTGGGATCGCGCCACAAGCGTTCGTCCCCTCTCACCGAAGCATTTCGTTGTTGGTCCGTGCCACCGATCTGAATCCACACCAAACTGGAGCAGTCGTCCTGACGAGCCGGGCTTGATAATTTATCAATCTGTCGTTGGGTTTTCGCATGGGGTCGTCGTGACAGTGGCAGTTCATCGAGATTAACCAAGCTCCCTGTCGAGTCCTCCCAGGACAAAATCCTCTGTCGCCACCTTCGTACTATGGTTGCTGCCGGTGTGGGGTAAGATGGTGATTTGCAAATCGGGCTTTTTCATCGGAACTACTGGTATGTCTGTCTGCTGCATCCTCCTGCCCCAAGACGAATAGAGAAAGAGAGAAGGGCAAGCTCCCCTCTTCGTCTTCCTCCCCCAGTCTGACCATCGCGGGTCATATGACGGCGATAGTTTTGGCGATAGGTTAGCTTGATATGGCAGCAGCCATTCAACATGCTGGATGGCTGAGGGACATGACAACCCAGGAGCATCCACAAGCCAGCGGCTTCTCTGGCGTCCCAGGGGCTGCGCACGGGCCATCCAGTACTTATCTAACATACTTCCTAAGGACTCCGTAGGACTGAGTGCAGGACGAGGGCCGGCTCCGGGAGCCCATCTGCGCTCAAACACGAGTTGTGGGGTTGAAGGAGGTGCCGGGAAATGACCAAGTCTGGTTTTAGACCAGCTCCTCCTTGCAACCCCGGATCGCAGAATCCGAGCTTGCGTTTGCGCGTCATCCCCTTGTTTTCAGCAGCAGGCGATACACCGTCCTAGGTCCTGGCAGAGGACATTTCGACTCCCTGCGAAAGCTCCCCGACCGAAGAAAAAGCCATGGGCTGATGCTGGGTACGGACGATTACCCCTACTGCGATGACGGGGTCATCAGATACTCCGCGCGCAGTAGCATTGCATGTACTCCACTCGCCCATCACTCTTGAAATCCTCAAGGAAGTCTCCGTTCGCCACGCCGGGTGGCGGGCGCCAGTTTGAGCGAAGGACTGTCCGGAGTGTCGCGTGTCGCGACCAGACTGGAAGGGGCAGCTACAAGACCTGTCCCTCGCACCAGAGCTCTTGCAGCAACGTCATAGTCAAGGAAGTAAAGTACTGAGGAACGAGCTGCCTGCAAGGATAGATGGAGGAGCAGAGATTTCCGACCGGGTCCAGCAATAAGGAAACACACAGGCTATTTCCAAAAGGCGAGATAACCCTCTTCTCCCACCGTTCGTTCGATGTAAATCCACGCGGAGAAACTAGTAGAGGCTCCGTGCATTCTCCGCAGACTCGAATGAACACTCTGATACGGCCGCCAACACAGTTGCACGGTCGCAGCTGGATAGATGGCACCCCGGGAAGCGACTACTTAGGTAAATGGTGGCCAGAGAGGACGCCTGAGGGGCCCTCTCCCTCATTCCAAGATATTTCAGAACGGGGACCGGGGGGGAACGACTGGCAGGTGTGGCCAGTGGCTCCAGAGCCATTATTAGTTCGCCCCTGCCCGCCCCTGGTGCACCACCTACGACGACAGCGATCGCGATGAAAATTCGCAGTTGATCACGAAGGCGAGGAGGCCAAGGCGAAAATGTGAAAGAGTACTGGGCAAGGTGGGAAAGGCGACGAGACGAGCCCCTCGGCCCATGCAAGCCTAACCCCAACAAAAAGATGGAGAGCCCCAGACGTTTCGACACGAAGCACTGGAGCGCCAACACAGAGAGGGCCAATCGGCGCCACTGGCTTACTTTCTAGCCCTCGGTATGTTAAGCAAGTGTCTTTAGCGGAATCTGGGTTCAAACCCCCGCGAGATTTTTCCCAGAGCCCGAGGTTCGAAACGAGAGTCATCAGCCCCCGCTCCCCATATATTTCTCGAGACTAGAAGGATCGGGGCTCGCCAAAGCGAGCGTGCCCAATCTTTCTGGCAGTCAACTCCGAATCACACGGCGACTAAGTACCTAGGACAGACAAGTCCTACCTAGAAAAGTTGTTTGCAGATGCAACCAACTGGCCCATGCGATGCTCGACTTGGCAAGGGCGTGCCGGGGAAGGAGGGAAACGGGCCACGGCAGTACAGGTACTCATCGGCTTTGGTGTGGCAAGTGGGCGTGCCGGAGATCAGCCATTTCCGAGGTCGTCAGGGACCTGCTGGGAATGGATTTTCAGACAAGCCATGTTGCTCGGGAAGACGCACCCGGGTTGAAGTGGTGGAGTTGGCAATTCTCCGTCACAGTCAACGTCTGACAAACATGTTCGACAGCCAACGTCCAAAAGAATCGGTGGTGGAAGGTTGATCCGAGCTGGAGCGTCCCTTCCAGGTTGGCGGATAGCCGGCTGGGGCAAGTCGCCAGGTCCTGGCTGTGACTGGTGCAGGGCTTCCTGGGCTTTCTCCTTGGTCAAGATTGGCGCCAGCCTGGTCGGTCGTCGTCAGCCGTGGGCACGATGACGCCGGACGGAGTACGCACACATTTTGTTTTCATGACCTGTCATGCCACGGCGAGGGAGCTGGATGTTGGTTTACTGTATTGTGACGCTGGGCCACTGTGCTTCAGCTGGGCGTCCACGGTGTCTCCATCCCTCCATCCCTCCATCCGCACACCTCCAGCGTAGTATTGATGACGCTTTATTTTCTTCTTCTCGCGCGCCCATCTCCCTATCTAGGAACGTCCCAAGCCAGAAACAGCAACCCAGGGGCATGGAGCCTTGGGCAAGACCTGAAGCTGAATGCAGAGACGACCGACGACCGACGAGAGCAAGGATGATCGACAGAGTAAGTAGTAGGTACGTCGGTGCGACGTCAGGGCCCTGGTACCGTGGTTCCATGCACACCAGATCCCTTCAGGGCTGGCGTGCAGGGGGGGAGATTCTGGACGTGGCCATTTGAGCGCCTCTTGTCCATCCCCCCGACCTTTGATTCTTGTGTCATTAGAACCAAGCCATGGTTGGTGGCTAAGGTATGGATATGGACTCACGCGTCCGGAGTTCCGAGTAGGGACCAACCAAAGAGCAAGGAAGGTAGCAAGCATTCGAATCAAATCATGACAGAGACTCGCCTGGTCGAAACGACCAATTTAGGTTCACTCATCAACCAAATGCCGGCAGATGCAGGTCTACCCGCACACGGTCAGTGCGCTCTCCCTGTCTTTCTATTGAGCTTTCCGGCCTCGGGGAGCGGGCGGTTGGACAGGCCTGACGATAAGGTCTGCTCAATCGAGTCACCAAACCCTGCCTGACTGCAGCATCCGCGGCTTTGGCACCTGCCAGCGCGATGGCCAGAACCGATTCGGCCACAGAGAAGAATGTGACAGCTTCTACCACTGATGCCGGGATCGCGTCATGTGTCCAGCAACGTCGCAAGCGAGCGCTCTAAACGCCGTCCGTGTTTCGTGGTGCTTCGCAATCGTCACAGTGCTTCCTGCAGCGCAACCGCAACCGCAATCACAATCGTCGCCGGGGCGTTGCTTGTGTTACTCGTCGTGCTGTAAATCAGCGGCTGGTCCGTTACGGGTGTTGACATTAGGATATGCTTTTGTGACTTTGACATAAGCCGGGACGGGCCTTTCAACAGCCGTGGTGAAGGTTTTGGTCCTTGCGGTAGGTTTCAATTTGACGCTGGGGCGTGGTGGGCGTGGTGGGCGTGGTGGGCGTGTCCAAACTCCTTCAGGCGGGACTTGGTAGCTAGCTGGCAGGCCTGCAGGGAGCCCTGGGTGAGGAGTCCTCGAGTTCCGGGGGGTCCACGGGGTCCACGGGGCTCCTGCATGGCCTGGAACTCAACCACTGCAGCCCGCTTGGCAGCTCGGGCAACTCTGCGTATATTAATTACCGCGTTCCGGCTTCCATCCCTCCAGCGTCAGTAGTCGCAGTGAGCGAGGGAGGTAATCAGTTGATGGTGCGTCTGATCTCGATAGACGTCCTACCCTTCATACCTGACCACTTCCCTTGCAGGCAAGGATAGGGATCATGTCTCCCCCCCGGGATACACCTGGCAGCGCTGGAGCCGGGCCATGCCGCCGGATGAGGGGTGGACGACTTGGGCACGAGGCGCTGTCAATTTAGAAACCAGACACGGGTACGACCACAAGAACCGAAGGTTCCGTCAGTCCCGGGCAGCCATCGAACAAAGTAAGTAAGCAAGTCACGGCAATTCAAAAACTCAAGCGTGGTCTGGTCACATATGCCCCCGCCTGGCGGCCCGCCTGGCTGTCCGCCCTACTTACAGCCTCCCTGGCCAGAACCCTCTCCGAATCACACTCTCAACTCGAGGATGCAACAATAATCACCGAACGGTCTGGCCAGAGAAGCCAAAGTACCAGTCGCACTCGGGCGGGTTTTGGCACGGCACGCTCCGACCTTCCCAACGACCCCTTGTCTCTCTCTGGGACTCTCAACAACGCTGCTAGTATGACCGACGAGGCAGCGATGGCAGCTTATCGTCGAGGTTTCGACGACCAAGATTGGCCTGTTTGTCTCAACCCTCGTAACGAGGTCGGACCGCGATTTTGTCGTCGCCGCAGGGCCATTCTCCGTGGCCCGTCCGTGGCCCGTGTCTCGATCCTTGAATACCTGCTGCTATCTAGGTATCCTTGAATGCGCGTGGTGACCTCCTGACTGCTCGATAGTACCCTTTGATCTCAGGCAGCATTGAAACTTGCATGTGCATGCCATGCGACTGCAACCGGCACCGCCCTCCCTCTGCCCACCAGCCTCTCAGGATGAAGCAGAGAGAAAGAGGCACCTCATGTTGTAACTAGCCTGGATCAACGAAACCCGCTCCGAGTTGTGAAGTCCTTTTTCCCCCCCATCACACTAGTCGTGGTGACTGGTACTTTTAGTATGGGGGATTTTCACGCCCAACGCCCTAGCTCCTTCAGAATCCTGGTCTCGCGGACTTTCAACGTCCTCGATCCATGTCCATGGGGGTAATCCCCCCCTGCTTCAGCAATTGCTTACGGAGCGGAGGCCAGGACGTGCACAAAAACTGGCAGGGCCCGGAGTGCCTTCCAACTAGAACCCTAGGCTAGAAAACTTAGCCTCGCACAACATCAGCACCAGCATCAACAAGCATCAGCACCAGCATCGGGACCAGCATCAGGACCAGCGTCAGGACCAGCATCAGCACCAGCAGCATACCACATTAACACCGCGATGTTGGGGGACTAGGGGTTTCAAAACCCCGAGCTGGTGTGTGATCTGGTCTTCTCGCATATGCACAGAGGAAACCCTGGTTTGGCGGTGAGTTGTCTTCCCCAAATAACCAGTATCCCAGATTGCCCCCCAGGAGGCAAGTAGTTCACCCGTTTTTCCGTCTGCTTTGGCGACTGCAGGCTGCGACTCTTGGCACGTGACGGACAATTTGGAGAGAGAAAAAGAGAGAGAGAGAGAGAGAGAGAAGGCTCAATGAAATGCTGGCCAGAGCTCGAAATGTCACGGCTGCGGGTGAGTGGGCATGTTCTCAAAGGGACCGTCGGGCTGAACCTGACCCAGCCTCGCTGGTGGGTGGTGGGGGACGAGCAAGTATCTCGGGTCTATCTCGGATCCAGAAGCCCAGCCTATTCGGACTCGGAGCCTTCTGAGCCTGGGTTGTCCCTGGCACCGGAAGGGATGAGTCAATTGATCGTCGAATGTTACATCTGAACACCTGAACGAGTTCATGTTCTCGTTCATGAGACTGGGTTGTCGCGCGCCGTGTAACTCGGCCCGGGCTCCTCCTTGGAGGGTTGGTTCCGGCTACTTAGTAGCTCTCGACGTCTTTCTAGAGAAGAATTGTTTCGGTAGATTAGCATCGCAGAAGCCCAATACAGGCAGACGCTGCAGGGCATAGATAGTCGCGAGATGAGAAAATGCTTGCCCGGACAAGGGGGTGGTGAATACGATCTTGGGTAGGCCACCTTCCCTCTCGAAAGCCTTGCGCTCACTCACGATGGGTTGACTGGAGGTGTTTCTTGTAGAATCAAAAGCAATAGACAAGCCAACAAAAACACTGCTTCGTGGGGAAACCCTCCCCCCCCACCCAAAACGGGGCTGCTTTAGACAGTGGCGATTTTGCAATATCACACGTCTATTTTAATAATCACAAAAGCGACGAATCAGGCAAAAAGGCTTTCAATGAGGAAATTTCTTTTCAATTCATGTCTCCTAGTCTCCACGGCAAAAGGCTTTGCTGCAAAGATAAAAACGCCTCGGGGTGAGACACGGCCCTCTCAAGATGGCTGATTCCCGTTCAAGATGGAAGAGAGTTCCAACCGAGCTTGGAGCATTTTCTTGACCACGCTGCACAGACAATCCGGATTCTCTCCCATGTCCTGACACCAGGCCCCATCTCACCAGCATAACACACAAGTCAGTTCACGCGAAACCGCGAGACGAGGGAAGGGGGGGAGCCCCGGAGATCTAGTTCTCGTGCAAGACTTCCAAGAACTTGGCGGTGGTACGCTCGGGCTTCTCGTTGTCCAGGGACTTCTGGCCTAACTTGTCCTTGGAGTACTGAGCGGCGTAAGGGTTGAGACGGAGCAGGACCTGTCTGTTGCGCAGGGGGTTCTTCTTCTGGACGCCTGTGCGTTTTGTGGTCGCGTAGCCCTTGGGTTCCCTCAGCACGGACTGCACCTCGGAGCTGTTGATCAGACGGGTGATGTCGGCGTTGGAGACGACGTTGGACGGGAGGAGGAAGTCCTTCTTCAAGGCCGACGGTTCCGTCGTCGAGCCGTAGATGGAGTCGAGCGACGCGAACGCCGCGGACGTCCAGATGACGAATCGTCCCAGGTGGCCTCCCGGTGCGAGTTGGAGGAGGTTCAGCGCGAACACCGACGATGTCTCGACGCCGGGAATGTTGCGGAACGCACGGGCCAGGTCCTTGCCGTCGGTCTCGGGGTTGTACACCACCAGCGGGCCGCGGCGTTGTCGGTGGCGACGGTTTCGCAGCTTTCCTTTACCCGCACGCAACTTGCGCGACTTCTGCACTTTGACGATGTCCGGCCCAGCACCGACGGCCTTGAGGAGTGCGGCGGCTGCTGACGTCTTGACTAGTGCGGCGCCCTCGAAGGCCTTGCTGGAGATGACGAGGGGCACTTCGGGCACGGTCGAGATGCGGTGGCCGCGAGCGAGGAGGAGAGCGGGGACCGAGCTAGCTGCGATGGCAGATGCCGTGGCGAAACGCCTGGGGGGGGGAAGGACCACGTTAGTGACAGCCGTCTTTTGGGGGAGGGGATGGGGAGGGGGTGTTTGGGCTTGCGGGATCAATCTTACTTCTGGCCCAAGTTGATCTTCTGATGCCACTTCCTCCAGACCTTGGTCGGTGCGAACATACGACCGGATCGACATTGGTTACCGAACGCAGCCTGACCTGCTCTGTGTGTACCACCGCCGGAGACACGAGGGATACGTGCGACAGCACGACCTGGACGGTTTTCTGGTCAGCTTCCTTACTCTCTCCTCATATTTGTTCCTCCAGTCCCGGATTGCTTCATTCCAACGCACCTGTTCCCCAAGATTCGGCAGAGGTCTGTTCGCCTGCCTTCTCGCTCACCGCATAGGGTTGTCTCTTGTTCTTGGCCATTCCGGTGTGTACGCTCCTGGATTTCTCGTCAGCTCATCGTCGTCCCCGGAATCGAGGGTCGGGGTGGCTTTTTTGGCTCGTACTGGACAATATCGGGACGGATGGGCGAGCTGAAGACAGCGGGCAGAGGATGGGTTTTGCCGCTGGCGGCGCCATCGGCGCCCAGAATGCCGACGGTAGGACGACTCGACATCTTGAATGTGGTGGTGGACGTTGTCGTTAGAGAGAGGTGAAGTTGGTCGTTGAGGAGAGAGATTCGTCAATTCAAGACGGTGCGTTGCCTCTGGGCTTCTTCCTGCGAAAATTGAAAGTGTGGTCGGGCTAGTCCCAATTAGGCCCGAAATCTTGGCAGATCCTGGTCTTGGCAAAACTGCCTCGTCGTTTCAACTGTGTCCAGGGCTTCCTTCGATCTCCAATCGTCTCCCTCTCCAGTCCACCTTGGAAACATGCGCCTCGAGAGTTATTGCAGTGTTTCTGACATCTGGAGAAACTCTACGCGGCCTTGATGCCAGGAACAAGCTTCTAAGTGAGATGGCGGGCAGTCACCCTGAAGACCCCCGAGGACGTCGGTGCCGACCTCAATAATAGACCACAGGTTGATTCCGCTCCTCGCCCTCAAAGACAGACGACTCAACCATAGCCACCCATAGCCTAAAGATATCCCTTTGAGGCTGTGGTTGTCGACTGCATTGTCGGCGGCCACTCTGAGGCTCTGGGCCGGCTTACGACTCAGGTTCTTCTTGGAACCGCTATTGGCATTTGTCCCCGCTTTGTGGGCGCGTAGCGAGAACGTGAAACGTTCCTCATAGACAAAGAATATGGGTCGACTGTGTGAGGGTCGGCTCCTGTGCTACTGGAGAACCCTCTCACGGCTGACTTGGATTTTTATTCCCTCATGAATCAAGCTTGAAACTGTTCCCTTCTCCAGTCCTCGCCCCGATTATCTATGCCTTCTCATGTCGTCCATCTTCGAACCGAGTCGAGTTGACAAGGGCAGCAGATGTCGAACATCGAAGATTTATCGGTAAAGCTGGATCGACCGGATGGCTGGCGACCAGTCACTTTGCGGACGCCTGTTTTGGCGTCGATCCTTGCCTCCACCATCATCGCAGCCATTATCGTTGTAATCCTCCAAGTTCGAAATGCCCGATACGGGGCAATATATACCCTACGAGAAGCAAATCTGGCATCCGAGTTGGCGACCTTTCTCTTTCAGAATCTACCCACTGTGCTCGCGATCGCATATGCAGTATCTTGGAATCGGATTGACCTTGACGTGAAGAGATTAGAACCCTGGTTCCAATTGTCTTCAAAGGGCGGATCGACCCCGAAGGACTCCTTGCTGCTTCAATATCCTCACGACTTCTCTCCGGCAGTTCCATTCAGAGCCCTCAAACGAAAGTGGGTAGATCCAAACTAGAATGTTGTGAGGCTAACCTCCCCCAGACAATGGACCTTACTCAGTGCCTCCATATCTGCCCTAATAGCCTCCTTGGTTCTCACTCCATTGATCGGCTCTCTGTTTGCGCGAAGACCTGTCCAGAGCTCCATTCCCATCTCCATCCAGCCATCCTCTGGCCTTGTCGGTACGGAGGCGCAATCTTCGAACCCCGGCATGGCTTTCCTCTACGATAGCTTTGCCGTCCAGTGGTTCTCTCAAACACCGCCCGCGTTCACAACAAGCACATATGCATTGCGGCCCTTTCTCACGTCGGTCGACACGAGGAGCAATTCCACAAATGCCACAGTATCGTATTTGACCAAGATGTACACGACCGAGCTTGATTGCTGGGCACCTGCCAAAATCAGCATCCATACCGATACTTCGTTTGTTTCCTTCGATGATGGCCGAGGCTGCGAAGCGGAGAACATCGTAAAGGTCCCAGATCTTCCTCCAAGTAAAAACGCGACTTTCTCCGCGCAATACATTGGCTGGGCCGACGACGAAAGGTCGCTCTATTCGTTGGCCCGGTCCGGTTGTCCGGAAACTGCCAAACATCGCTTTCTTGCTGTATGGCAACAGCTGCCTCCCCCGGGCCCCGCCCCTAAAACCGCACCGGCCTTTTCAGCATTGTTCTGCGAACCATCATATTTTGAACAGGACGTGGATGCGACGGTGACATTCCCTCAAGCTGGTGTGCTATCGTATCGAACACGGGGGAGTCGCACAGTTCTCTCGGATGAGGCATTCAACACTACAAAATTCGAATCGATTCTGGCCACTGGACTGCTTCCTCAGGACGGAACTGATAGCCCCCGGGTTGATATTCCGGACACTTCAGCACTTAACCAGGGTTCACAACTGGCGAACCTGGGAATATCTGTTCCAACCTCAAACATGGTCGGATTCGCGGTGGGAGCGACGCATCTGGCACTAGAAGACTATCTCAACACGACGAATCTGGAGGCATCTTTCCGGGCTGCCCATCAGCTTACGTTCGCCATCGCCGCGCAAAGGGCCATGAGCTCCCCTTCGGCTCTTGAGCAGTCTATTGCTGCGACATTCGGACACCGGACAGAGTCAATTGTCATTGTGCCCCTTATTGCCATAAGTATCATCGTGACAAGTCTCCTGATCGCAGGCTTGACCATATACATCCTGTTTGCCTCTCGTCGCCGGCAAAGCCACCTTATTGCAGACCCGTCGAGTATTTTACAGACTCTAAGGATCATCAACAATGAGAATATTGTCGGCTTCGTGGGAGCTCGCCTGCAGCCCGGATCGCAAACCTTTATGGAACAGTTTGCTGAGGATCGATTCAGGCTTGATCGGGTTGGCGGTCGTTCCAAGCTCGAGATTCTGGATCTAGACGGCGCTGCCAATCCCACCGCCCTGGCAAGCGCTCACGAGCTAGTCCCAGCCGACGAGGAGGATTTGTCAACGTTGCAGAACAACTCCCAAGAGCCCAGAGGTCTAAATTGGATCGTAGGGGTGGCCTTTTCGACGGTCCTATCCATGATCCTAGTAGGCCTGAGTGTGTTGCATTTCACCAGCGTGCGTCGAGACGGTACGTTAGCTACGAGCTTCCTCTCCGGTCATTCACTGACGTTGCATAGGACTGGAATTTCCAGAAACCTCAGCCTTTGCCGAGCAACTGTTGATATCCTATCTTCCTACTACGGTCGCACTTCTCATCGACCCAGTCTGGGTTTCCATTTCTCGAGATGTCAGCGTGCTCTACCCGTTCCACCACCTTTCATCTCAAGTTGCCACCGCAAGTTCAAGTCTGGATCTCAAGTATGCCTCGTCGCCCCCTTACGCCTCCATATTCAGCGCTGTTCGTAGGCAGCACTACCAAATCGCCACTCTCGGTGTGACTGTCATTCTCGGCCAACTACTCACCATCTCCTTAAACGGAGTTCTTCGGACTTCAGAGGTGTCCCACATTTCTACCTTGCAGATGAGTCCATCGGTTCTACCATTGTTTGACGGCGACCCATTCCAAGACCAAGCGGGGACTGCGAGCAGCCCCATCTACGCTTATTACATTGCCATGTCCAATATTACTGGCAATTCGACGCTACCTCCGTGGCTCGGCAAGCATCAGTACTTCATACCACACACCACTGCAGAGAACCTGTCTGATGCAAGTTCCATCTCACTGGAGACGACGGGAATCGGAGCGTCATTGGTGTGTGAAGAGCTTACCGATTTCCCTTCGAATGCCTCATACACCCTCTCCTACGACCAAACATTATCGACGGCGAACTTCACGGCCACCTACACCCCCAACACGACCACATCTTTCGACTGTGTCGTAGGTCTTTTCGTCAATCGAGGCGATGGGACATTCACCGTCGCCGGCGACCCGAGCGGAAGCAAGGCTGTGGAACTAGTCAAACCACTATTTGCGCCGCAGGAGTTCTCCGACGACAGCGAAAACAATGCATTTTGCTCCTCTCGATTTCTCATCGGCTGGGTCCGGTCCCAGGCAACATTGGAGGGGCCCTCGAATGCCACCGTGGACAGCGGTTCTTCTGCGGACCTCAACAGCGTCCAAGCCACAGAGGCGAAGATATCCACCACCCTGCTATCGTGCCGGACCGAAATCCAGTCTGCCACATACAACGTCAGCATCTCTCCGCTAGGCACGATTCTGTCGGCGAATCGAACGGGGCCCATCACCCAGTCAGCGACATTGCAAACCGCGTTCGAGAACATCACCTCGAGTGTCTTCGATGTTGCCCAGCAAGTCACCAGCCTACAACCAAGGTACCACAACGACACGATTGCATCGGACTGGATCAACTTCCTCATCCGCGAACTCACCAACTCGACCGCCTTCCTGGACACTAACCAACTACCACCCTCGGCCTCCGAGGCCCGCGAACTGGTCGCCGACGTGTACGCACGCACATGGGCATCGTTGCTCTACGTGCTGTCGCCGTTCCTGACCAACGCCACGCAAGCGCAGAACTCCCAAGCAGCCGTTGTCGCCGCACAGAAGGTGGAGAGCGTGAAGAAAGTCTTCACCAACTCGGTCTATTTCTGGATCGCCTTTGCCGTTCTCGGATGGGAGATTGTGGTCGCAATCTGCCTCTACATCCGCATGCCTCCGCCGTTCCTGCCCAGACTGCCCACCAACATCGCCAACACGGTTTCCTTTTTTGCCGAAAGCTACGCTCTGCGAGACTTTGGGGACGACGGAAGAAACGAGACTCCAAGTTTATATGACGAGGGCAAAGCCAGGGCCGGGGAGGGCGATGGTGAGAGACTGTATGCTCTTGGCCATTTTGTAGGTACGGACGGCAAGCACCGTGTTGGAATCGACCGATACCCGCACGCCGTCCCGTTGAATTTGAGGGAACGACGTGTTTGGAACTTTGGTCTAGCGACGTGATGATGTACGAGTCAAGATGTTATGATAAATGGAAAGAAGTAGGCATCGTCTATTTCATAGAAGGTGAACTTGGCATTCACCAAAATTACCCCTCGAAGAGCTGGGTGTTTTGAGTTTCGTTCGTACTTGACATGTTCCCACAACGACATGCTCCGTCGGCTGCAACAGGCCTCTGACATCCTCTCCCCGAAGAGTGAGTTCTAGTGTGTAGGAGTCTCCAATCCCCAACGTAAAGGTCCCCCACCCTCTTCTCGTTTGCTTCCCCACTTAACCTTCAAAGATTCGACATGATTCTAGTTGATTCGGGACTTCACCCTGCTGCAAAGACCAACGCTGGCCAATTCACCGCTTAAACCCTAGTCATAGAGGTAAAATTGAGAGAGGGGAGATAGAGGGAGAAAGCGCGGAGAGGTTGATGAGGCTGGAAAGACTCTGGACACGAGGAGAACGGAGAAGGATGACTTCCAAGCACGTCACTGGCTTACACATGGAAATCTACGAGATAGATTCACAAATGGCGGCAGATCCCTGGATGCTCTGCGTTTAACAGAGACTCTTCCCTCGACTGAGGAGTGTTGGCAGTCGAAGGAAGCGAACGCGGACACGGACAGAGAAAAGAGTAGCGATGTGATTCATTCTTCAAATACAATCTCAACAGATTGGAATTCGGTGGATGTGGCGAGTTGGTGTGCACGACTTTCGTCCGTCTAGCGTCACCGACGAATCCATTCTATAATCTGCAATTCATTCTCATCCTTGACCTTAGGCTGCTAGGGCCAAAATGGGGGAACATTGGACAGCTTTTCAGTCAGCGGGGTGGGGGGGGTTTGTCCTCCGACTTGATCTTCTGTCGTCGTCTAGACGTCAATGGTGTCGACCACGACACCCTTGACCCAGTCATACTGCATCAGGCGGGCGACCTCCTGGGCCGACTCGTGGCTGACGAGGGCGGAGACGAGGTACAAGCTGGCATCGAGGCCGCTGACGGTGCCGCCGCTCGTGATGACACGCATGCCGCCGAGCTTCATGCTCTGGCGGCGCACGAGGTTCTCGTGACGGGCGTTGGACTCCTTGCGGGCGAGACTCCCCTTCCGGGCGTTGGAGAGCTTGCGGCCCTTCTTGAACACGTACGGGTTCTCCTCGACGTCCTCGCCCAGGTCGAAGCGCGCGTTGTTCACGACGTAGCGTTCTTCCATGACGTCCGTGCGCTCGCCCATGTCCCGCCCCGCCGCCTCTTGACACTCTTTCTCCAGCTTGATGTAGAAGTCCGGGTGCGTCGTGGCCCCGAGGCCCTCCAGCAAGCCCTGCTGCGCGAGGAACAAGGCCGCCGTGTCGACTCCCAACACCGTCCTCTCCCGTTGTGGATCCGCCGTCTGCAGGTCGGCAAAGGCCTTGACCACCAGGGTGGGCTCCGCCTTGGCTTTCAGTATCTCCATGGCCTTGCCCCCGGGGACGATGAGCACGTCAAACTCCTTCAGCCGCTTGTGTGCTTCCTTGAACGAGATCTGGGCGGTCAGGGTCACGCCTTGGGCCGTCAGGACGTCTTCTTGTGGGCCGGCGAAGGTGATGTCGAAGGCTTTGGTTTCTATTTGGGCGAGAGAGAGTGCGTTAGTGATGCTGATTGTGGCACGGTGAGGGGCACGTGGGGTCAAGTCAGATAGATCCATCACTGGCACGTACCTGGATCCGAGATGTTGTGTTGAGCGTGAGTGAGGACCTCAAGGGGGCCGGCGAAGTCGAGGAGGTTCATGTTGTCGTGCATGGTGATGAGGACTTGGATGGGCTCATTGGCCTCGTTGTCATGAATTGCACTCATCTTGGCGGTTGCTTCTGTGAGGGGGTGGTGAGGGAAGGAATTGGAAATTTGGCAGCGTAGGATCTGTGATGACAAGAGAGGATTGGAGTTCAAGATTGAGAGAAGGTGAGTCAATTTTGGAAGCTCTTGGAAAGGGTTGTGCGGTGCAGTTGGGTGCGGTGGTGCAGGTTGACTGATGGGTGTTCAGAGTAGGGTTGGTGGCGTGAAGGAGGTCAGGTGAGACAGCACGACAAGCTGTCCTTTCTGGGCCGTTGCCGAAGGTGCGGAGACCCCACGAATCGCGTTGGCTAAACGTGGGGTACGTACCTCACACGTGATCCCGTAAGCGAGACTGGCGCCTTGGCGAGGGTTGGATCTTGCTCGCCTTACTTTCCGTTTGCAGACCAAGTCACATGGACTCACATGACGAGGCTGATGGTCCTGCCTCTCAGTCGTGCTGACTCTTGATTTTCTGTACCGCTCATTCCACATCACGTTCCAAACAACTTGTGCTAGGGACCCGAGAGCGTCCTCTGTTCCGATGGCCGTCCGTTGGACGACACTCGAGACAGCCTAGACTTGGGTCTTGGCTTCGCAAGCTGAATGGCCATCCACATCAAGGCGGCTGGCTTCCTTTGGAGCCTGGCTCGGTTGAGGACTTTTCTCATCCCTAAAATGCGCAAAAGGAAAAAGGTGAAAACTGTGCGTGGCCCCATCTTGTAGGACGTCCGCCTTGGATATAAATACTTGTCTGGCACTTTGATTCCAACTTTCCTTTAATTCTCCACCAGTTTCTGCTTCTTCCGCAACTCACGAATGGATCATTACCTCCTCGTGCTCATTCTGGGCATACTTGTGCTCATCCCTCTCGTTCTTGCCGACAGTTTCTGGGACAAGGGTGAAAAAGTTCCACGAACTTGACGGCTCTTCAAGCTGTCAAAAATTCATCCAGCAGTCTTCCAAGCTGACGACCAAACGCAACTCTCGTCGACCTCATTCTAGCTTTTCAGAGAGCCTCTGCCGACAGCAACATGATTCTCCTCACCAGTCTCCTCGCGCTCGCCTCTCTTTTGCTACTACAGCCTACCACCGCGCAACTGACAGTCGACGAGTTATTATCCAAAGGGATAGAGAGCCCAAACCTGCCACAGCTCGAACCTGAAGGCATCAAACCAGGCCACAGATTCCCCAACGGTGACGACAGTGTCCCCGAATGGTTTGAGCCTGGCAAGCACCAAGCAGTCCGAGATTGTAAATGGGAAGCGCTCTTCTGGACAAACGTAACCGATGCCAAACTCAGGCAGGAAAACTGTAACGGGGAGTGCACGAAACTTGGTGACCAACTCCGGGCCAAGCATACGCCAAATATCGAGAAACAGCGTGACTGGATGGATTTCCTTTGTGATCTAGGGAACAAAACGACCGATCTTGGCAAGCGTGACACCGGTCTGGTAGAGATCGAGATTACCGACCCGGTGAGCAAACGAAACGATGGCGGTGCAGAGCGGGGGGACGACGAGACATACTTACTGATCGAGGGAAACCCGTACCTCGAGTCCGGTGGTGTGTTCCACCGTGTCCGCAAGTCTAACCAGACTGCTGGTAGCTTTGAGAGTCTCGCACAGGCCCGCGAGGCAAAATCGGAACTCTTCATTGGATACTCGTCCGGCAACAAGACTGGCCGCGTAAGCGGCTCCAAGATCAAGAAGGCTCGACAAGAGAGCCAGCCAGAAGAGACGATCATTCATAAATTCCAGCTCCCGGACAAAAAAGAACTTACCGTCCGTTTCGAGAACTTCACTATAGACGATACTCGACCAGTAATTATGCACATATCTCAGACCATGGCGCGCAAGCTGGAGATCGGGGTGGGTGGGCGACATCGACGCACCGTCGACAGGAATCAGTACGAATGGTTCGCCCGAGAACTGGAGGAGAAAGGGGACTTGGGCCATATCTAGGGAAGGACACGGAATGGGAAGAGGAGCATGAAACGACTTCTTCTGTTGCCGAAGTCTGACAGAATGGTACTTTGAAGATGGCGTTTGAAGTTCGTGTTGTCGTTGGTGGTCAGTCTGCATAGATTACATCCTAATTTAATAATAAAAATCCTTTCCTTTTTGTTCCACTCCATCAACTCACACCAGTAGTCCCAGACGGACCATGCCTCGGTAGGTCTCTGATGGCTGGAGGCCCGCGATGAAGTGATAAAACTATCATCAGCCGGGACTTGTGCGTGTGTTGTCAAACAGGAGTTTGTTCCAGCGTTGTCTCGTGGGGACTCGGTACTCCGTACGGACTGCGGAAAAAAATAGTCAACAAAACGGGCATTCCACGTGGCAGCCAGGGTCCAGGGGGTGTTTGTTGTCTAGGATGGCGCCATCGGCATCAAATTGGCCCAACCTCGGCTACACTTGGTTAAGTAGTTTTCCTTGTTAGGGCCAAGGCCGTTATCCCCGAGAGCCTGAACCATCGACTGTTAGGCAGCGGTGGGACGCAACCACCCTTGAAAGAGCTCCAGGAGAAGCCTGGAGGCCATGCCCCGATGCATGTAATAATATGCACTCCGCCTAATAACGGGACGGAGCCGAGCTTGGAAGGGTTGCCCAGTGCCCAGTGCCCAGTGCCCACCCTTGCCCAAACGTCAACACCCAACATTCCCGTGCCCGGTGCTTGCTTCTTATCCTACGGGGGTCCATAGGTGCTTCTCCCGGCTAAGAGAGGACCACTCCACCACCACCACCCTCCGCCCTCCACCCTCCACCACACACCACTCGCCTCCCACTACAGTTAGGAAACTCTGCTACGACTGCCAATTACTACTACTACTACTCTACTACCCGATGCTACTGCCAACTGCCGCTACCATCAAGTAGACACACTCTCCTCAACTTGGTTCTCCCCATCCCGTCTTTCTCTTCCATCCTCATCCATTGATTTCCTTCATTCTCGCCGTCGCGCCGTCCTTGCCCAACCCTTCTTCCTCTTTGGCTTCTTCCATTCTTTGTTTCCAATAGGGTTGACTTGCGATAAGCGATCGAGATTACATCCCTTTCGCAACCATGCACTTCTCCACATTTGCCCTGCTTCCTCTGCTGGTCGCCGCCGACCAGCAGGCCGCCCTGAAGGACAAGGCCGCAGCCTGGTTTGACCTGGCCAAACAGTACCTCCCGAACGCCGTGCCCAACCCCGTCGATGCGGGCGCCGCCGTTGTCGCCGACACAGTCGTTGAAAAGATCAACCTGCGCAATTGGCAGCGCAAGTTGTCGCCCAAGCTGGATACCGAGGAGGAATGGATGATCTATATGACCGGAGGCAACAAGAGCTGTTTCGGACGATGTGGAAAGGTCGACGCCGCGTGGAATGTAAGCTCCTTGAACTGCTCCCTCCACAACAGAGGCCAAGAATTCCCAGCAACTGACAATCTCCCCAGGAATCCGTAGCTCTCCTAACTGCGCTTCCTCAACCGGCAGGCTCGGCTCCCCTCCATCTCGGCTCTGTCGACTGTGAAAAGGAGGAGGTCCTGTGCACTTCGTGGGCCGTCGCGCTCCCTGCGGTCTACCACTTCAGCGTACCCAAGAAGTCGGACCCGCAAGACAAAACCCCGCTCCACGTCGTGCCCCTGAACATCTCCAGTGCGACCGTATCTGACATCGTGTCCATCCCTGTTGCCTCCAAGGCGCGCTACCTCGAGTTCGACGAGTACACGGGCGCGCTGCATCCATTCGACGGGTGGGTGGGCAAGTTGGGCCTGCAACAGCCCTTCGGATATGTCATGTGGGGATTCGGAAACACACCCAGCTGGATGATGATGCTGGGAATCAGTTTCGTCTCGCGACAGATCATGAGCAAGCGAATGACTGGTGGCAGGACTGGTGTCCCCACTGGCTTGGGCGCCGAGGCTCCTCAGGCTCAGACACCGGTTCGCGCGGCGCCTGCTGCTGCGCCAAAATCGGGCGGCGGGAGGAAGAGGAAGTAAACCAGGGTCGAGAAGGAATGAGGAGAAGACCGATTAATGGCCGTCGTGCGGCGTGGGACGGATGGATTGATGGCCTGAGGCCCTGGGACCAAAAGTTTCCCTTGTTGATTCCATCATGTCTTTGATAAGGCCATCTAAGTGGCCGGTGATTGGTAGAGTTTGGGTATAGAAATCTCCCTAATACACTGCGAGTGGCTCCCATGAATTTGCGTCCTGCGTCCTGCGTGATCATCTTCCCTTGGCCAATATCTACTCGCCTGGCTCGATTGCCTGCTGCACCATTTATTCGTTCTTCACATGCCTGATCTCTTTCTTTACGCGGCCTTCCCTCCGGCGCCTGCCACGGTGCTCGCGCCGTCATCCTCAACCTCGCGGACAATATCGACGCCGAGCTCCTTCTTCAACAAGGGACTCAACTGACTCAAGTCCCTGAGATAGGTCCATTTCCCGCCGGCGCCGTCGTCGCCGGCGTCCAGGACGTGTTCCGAGCCTTCCTTCTCGTGCTGCCCGGCACCGCTGACGACGACCCAGTCGAAGCGCTTGGGACCTGAGACGGGCGAACTCAGCCAGATCTGCTTGTTGGGCGGTTGCTTGTTGATCACGTAGGTACCCTTGACGGGGTGCGTGACGGTTAAGACCCCGGCCTTGTAGTTAGTCACGTATCAGCTCGACACATCTAGGTTCCAACAACGGTGGGCATGACAGCGTGCATGTGAAACGTACCGAGAACTCGACCTCGATCCCCTCGTTGCTGTTCTCGCTCAGCTCCTCCAGCGCCAAGACCAGGTCGTTCAGATACACGTCCGCCACCTCGTGGTACTCGGACTCGGTCAGCTGCGCTGGGCCGACCTCCGTGCGTTCCGTCTTTGGCGGCAACGGATCAGAGCTGTCTGGTTGTAGACCCTTCCGGGCCGAATGTGAGGTCGTAAAGGATGCGCTGGTGTACCGTATCGGAGACGGCGGCGACGACGACGACGACGACAAGGTTGGGTATCGCGGGTGGACGGAAGGGGAGAAGGTGGTCGACGAGGGTGTGCCCGCTCGTGCGTCAGGCCGTCGTGTGGTGAGGAAGCATCGGGAGGGGACTAGTACTGCTGTTGCTGCAGTCTGTCGAGGGAGGGTCGTCGTTCGTGACGAGCGGGCGACCACGATGAGAGCCTGGGCGGCTTTCATGGTTGCCGTTGCTGTTGGGTTGGGGAGGTTTGAAAGACGGCAGGAGCGTTGTGTCTTGTGGAGAGCTGTTGTGGTCGGAGAGGAACGAAGGAGATAGGTAGGGAGTAGGTCGAGGTAAAGGACGGCCGTCTGGTACGGAATGTCCTCGCAGTAGTAGTATTAATATCTGAAATGACGACAATTGGATTCGTCTGGGGTCCTACTGGGTAGAGCTCATAACCACTCTTGGAAGCTTGATGATTGGTCAATAATGCCGCCCTTGACTTCCAAGTTGCTTTCTTCGCCGAGACGGATTTTCTATCCAGTCGCTAAGTAGCAGAAATTACAACTCATGAGAATGTCATCATTAATTGCTACCCTTGTCGAGAATTGTACGCCGTACCCTAGTCGACAGCAAGTGAAGAGTTCCAGGGCCATTGACTGATAATTCTGGACGAGGAATTCGCTTCCTTGGCCAACTAGAACTGCGACATATATCTAACATTCCCCCGGTTCATCAACCCAGCCGTACACACACCCCCCCTGACATATCATCTTTCAAGTAGTATTACAGGTCTAAATTAAACGCAATCCAAAACAGTTCGTTGTAGGATGACCAACAACGGTTCCTATGGAGCCAGTGCCAGAGATCCGGTAGCATTTCTCCCTTCGGTACCGCATACAATACAATAACGTCTCTTTTTCGGATTGGCGATATGGAGGGCTGAAACCTGTGGACTGGCTTGGGACAACAAAATGCTTGACGGATGACAGTGATACATCGAAGACGGCGCCGTTCCAGGTCACCACAGCTCCGGGACCGCCTCGGAATCAATTGTGAATCACATTGAGATATTCGTAGCTGGTTGCTTCTTGACAAGCGTGTGCGGTAGATCGGAAAAGGGATGAGATAGATCCTGATGTCGAACTTGCGTAGAGGCCTGGAGGGCTGTGTCCGATCTGTTTGGAGCTCTCTACGATTGACAAGGGAGCTTGGTGCGAGGCAACTCTTCTCCTCTTCAGCCCTGAATATCATGCCCGATATAAGTTCGCGAGGGCTATTGCGAGAAAGTGCAGGTCGCTTCCAGGCTAGAATGGCCAGCCTGTGGGCCTGCGCACTGGGACAGAAGCCCTTCCGAGCTCAGTGGCCGGCGGTGGGAAGGTGTTTTGCCGCTGTTGTCCACCCGAGCCGCACACTGAATGTTTGTCTTGGATGAGTTGTTCAAAAGTCGTCTCTTTTGTTCAGATCTGCAGCCCTGGATTCGACATAGAAGCCGGTATCCGGAACTCGCTCTTGGTGCACTTGTTGTTTTGTCTTGGGCTCTGCGACTTCCGACACGGCCACCAGCTCTTTGACTCTCATGATTTGACCAGCGACAGTTTGTGAAACGGGGTGGAAAACAGTTGCCATTCTCTTGCGGAGGCCTAGTGCTTTGAGGACGTTGCTGGATTTTGCAGGAAGGCCAATGGCCGATCGGATCAAGGTAATTCGGAAGTAGGACATGGTTCGAGCACCCGTGCAAGGAAGGAACGGGCTGAAAATATATAAGTCAAAAAGCAACAGAAGTGGTTTGGAGCGCTTCGAGCAAGAGAGAAAGAAAGCGACAGAGACCTAGTTAGGTAGTTTGATAGTTGGAGAAGGAAGCAAAGATTCCAAAGCTTTCAGCGAGAATCATGCAAAGTGGTTTCTGCGTGAAAACAAAGTCTGCTTGGCAGTAGCAAAGGGTAGTTGATACGGTGCAGTACAGGTGCCGGGATATGCATTTATCTTCTTTTGTTCTTTTACGTTCATCCAACAGAGAACTCAATTTAGAGGCTTCCTAAGCTCCAAGATAGATTCGAATTCATCCTTTTGAGACGTCTGTTAGCTGGTTGGGCTCTGAAGCGAGTATTTGGTGGACTCTAGGCCTAGATCTTCTAGGATTCTTGATTCGTGCAAGACCCAATTCAAGCTTCTGACAGTATTTCTTTCCTCCACATGTAACACAAGGCTTCTTCCGTGGCACGTAGCAGGCCAACTCCTAGTCCAGCTAGTTACATGTGAGTCCATTGATTGTCCCATTTGTCAACATGTATAGAATATCAGGATTTAGGGCCTCTGACCCTAGGGTGCCAAATTGTTCGGAATTTATGTGGACTGGTACTACACAGCCACACCACTCTGTTGGAGCGAAATGGTGGTTTATTAAAGCTCGCAGACCTTCGCAGGAGCAGTTCAACTACCCCCGCCATTAATAATCTCATATTGATTCCTTACTTCCTCACCATAGCAGCCCTATCACTGTCTAAAACGTAACTTATCACAGGTGCTTCTTAAGGTATCGGGCTAGCCGTCTCGCTGGCGGCACTGAAAGTGGGTCGTAAAGTCATTGCGTGTGCCCGAAACCCTGAAGTAGCAGCTAAGGCTCATCCCGAGCTCGAAGCTCAGGGAGGTAAGTGGCTACAACTCGATGTCGATTCAGCCTAGACGAAAGACATTGTGCAGAAGGCCGTGGAGGATGCCGGAGGGGTGGATGTTGTGGTCAATAATGCCGGCTACTTCCAGGGAGGAACAATCGAGGATCTCGAGTGAGTCGTAACAAACCAGATCTTGGCTTGACTGACATGTCACCCCCAGGGAATGTGAGATGCAAGCGGCAATGAACACCAACTTCTGGGGCCCCATCCGCGTCCTCAAAGGTGCATTGCCATCAATGAGAGCACGCAAATCCGGGACGATCGTGTCGCTTTCTTCGATTCTGGGTTTTGCCGCTTGCCCAGGATGTGCCATGTATGCCATTCCCAAGGCTGCCCACGACATGCTGCAGGCTGGACTTGGTCGAGAGCTGGCGGATTTCAATATCCGTACCGTCACAATCACTGCTGGGCTATACAGGAGCAACGTGGTGGCGAATGGGAAGCAACCAGTAAATGGAACTCTTGCGCCTTACCTAGAAGCGGCTGTGGGTAAGGTCATGGGAGCCGTGGGACCCATCTTGACTGCACAAGAGGAACATATCGCTGGGGATCCTGCCAAATTGAGCAAACGTGTCGTCGAAATTGTGGATGGTACGGGCATGGGCGAAGGGCTGGAGAAGAATTCAAGATTCCTTTTTGGAAATGATGCCATATATCTGGCCGACAGGCAAATGAAACGGCTGACCAACGACTTCGAAGCCAGTAAGAAAATTGCAGCGAGCACCGACTTTGAAGGATGTACGGGGGAGGGTGTTGCGTTAGCTAAAGAGTTTTTCTAGCCAAGAGTGTGGTGCTTCTTGTCGTCTGATTAGAAAGCTGAAACGACAGAGTCTCGGGGACTTCATAAATCAGGTAATTGTTTGTTAGATGAAGACCCAAGGGTTTTGATGTTCCTTCAACTTCAGCCAAAGGAATAGATACCGTGTCATACAACTAGTCCTAAAGCGGCGACTACTCCACCTGTGAACGGGTTCACCTTTAAAGCGGCACCGTGATATGCAACCCCAGGAGTTCGTCTGGGGGCCGCAGGCCGAGTTCCAAGTTACTCCGTGCAACAAACAAGCGGTAACTACACCATGCGAAGCGTTCTGGAGATATTCCGGGGCCGATAGTTGGGCCCGAAGAGTCGACGATTTGCATTTGCTGATGCGTCAGTAACGAGCCTTGCGTACCGGCAGCCACAGCCGAAGACCAATTCCTTCAAATCCGTCCTCGACCATGGCGGTCACCGCCAACGCCCCCAGTAGCGTGGGCATGCCTCGCATCCAGGACATCCTCCGCACTCCTGAAGACCTAGAGAAGATCACTAGTTTGAAAGCCGAGATCAATCGCAAAAAGGGGGATGTGGACGCCCGGTTGCGAGAAGGCCTGAAAGAGCACTTGGATACAACACAAAATGGCATGTCGACTCTGTCAGAAGGGCAGAAACTGGTTGGCCAAATCAAACAAGAGATGAAGTCCATCTACGACCTTTGTGAACAGGCACAGGCCATCCGCAAGAATTTCCCTCAATTGGATTATCTGGCCAGAGTACATCGGAACTTCGAAGCCACGAGAGCCATGCAGGCCGGCCTCGACAGCTTTGAAAGAGACTGTTCAAATGTCCAGAGACTCCTGGAGGACGACGAGAACAACCTAGAAGAGCAACCAAATCTCCTTGAAGCCCACATGCGTTTGACCCGACTCCGCGATTTTCGAGATGAGGCCATGGATCAGATCAAAAGGAGCAAGGACTCCAGTCTTGAACAAACCCTGCTCGACTGGTTTCAACAGCTCGATAACGTGATAGAAATATTCGATGAACATCTTGGTCGGATTTGCCTGGATCTTATCGAGCTGACTGTGAGCGAGAACACTGGCCCCATCGTCAGGCTTGCCATTGTTATTGCGTCAGAAGAGAAAAATGATGATCGCGTTCGAGCTTTGCAAGATGCACGGAAAGACCACCAGGATCTAGTCAGCAAGTTCACCTCCTTCACTATTAGCCCCAAGACGATTCGGGGCTACAAGGAGAAATTCCTCCAGGCGATTGAGAGTGTTGCCCAAGCCAAATTCGAAGAGACCAGGCACAATTTCGAAGAGGATCCTAGCAAACTTGACAAACACACAAGATGGTTTTTCAACAATCTCTTTGCTTGCAAACAGGGAATGACGAATCTGTTTCCGAAAAAGTGGAAAATCTTCCAAACCTATGTGGATATCTATCACAAGCAGATGCACGACTTCTTGTGCTCTATTGTCGATGCCGAGGACCTCCGGCCACCTATGATGCTCGCAATTGTACACTATATCGAGGTTTACTATAGCAAAATGGGCAAAATGGGCGTTGCACAGAACCAGCTCAAGCCACACGTTCTAGACTCGCGTGAAAGCGACCTCATCCGAGATTACAGGGGCATCATTACGAAAGCACTCAATTCTTGGATCGACCGAATGTATGTAACCGACCGAAAGAACTTTCTCACAAGGGCAACAGACGCCATCGATACAGATCCAGACGGGCATTTTAGGACCAATACCCTCGGCGACCTGTGGCGTATGTTGCATGAACAAGCCATGGCTGCAGGCGATTCTGAGCGTGAAGATGTCGTCGAAGGCGTTATGAGCGCCATGTTCAGCGCATTGAAGTCGAGGCAGCAGCAATGGGAACGGCTAACTGAAGAAGAAGTGGAGCGATATAAGAACCCTACTTCGGAGCAGCTCGAGGGCCTCCAACCACTTCAAGATTGGCTTCTCGCCATTGCCAACGATCAGATTGCCTGTGTTGACGACGCTGCTGGGGATGTTGTGGATGACCCTACGGCACAGAAGGGCTATCTGACTCGGTTCAGAGAGGATTTTGCCAAATTGGCCACTCCTCCGTCTCCCAAATTCATGTCCACGAATGGTACGAGCGAGTTGGATGCACTTCGGGACGGCTACGTTGATTTATCCACCCATTGCATCAACTGTTTCGTCCAGCTGATTTTCCGAGTCGACTTCCGTACCATCTTGACCGAGTTGTTTGTGCCCGGGAAATGGTATGAGCAGTCTGCGATGCAGAGGGTCACCACCACCTTCGATGACTACATTGGAGACTACAGTGCAGTGCTTCACCCCTCGCTGATTGACATTCTGATCGAAGAACTCTCCGATGCTCTCCTGGTCAATTACTTGACTGCCATCCGGATCAACCGAGGAGTGAAATTCAGGCGAGGTGAACCTTTCCCCGCGAAATTCCGGGACGACGTACTTGCAGCCTTTGCATTTTTCGAAAAACACCCGGAGAACTTCAATGACACCATCAAACCCAAGTGGAAGGCGGTCAATTTCACCGTGCAGCTTCTCGAGGCCGATAAGACCGAGGTTGTGGGTGTGTATGAGCAGTTCAAGCGCGAATTCTGGGATCTTCAGTTGAGTTGGGTGGAAGCCGTGCTAAAGACTCGGGACGAATGGGACCGTGGTATGATCACCGCAGTCAAACGAGCGGCGGCGAGCACCTATGCCGAGCGTGGCATGGATACGGTCATGGGTAAAGTAAAATAGGGCACGTTCGTGCATAGAAGACCTCATCGAAGCCCTCTCGCTGTCAGGTACATTTTGCAAGCCGGCACACACATCCTCGGATGACCAGGACCCTTCTGCCCCTGGGCTTCAATCCCTCCCTCAATAACCAAACCAACACCATCCTCTCCCTCGTTTGGATCTGCGTCGGTTGACAAGGGACTTCAACTTCTCTCCAGTGCCAACCGCCACCTCTCTTACCTGTCAACGTGGACTCATTGTGGAATCCGGAATTCGACGGGCTCAATCTGACCGTATCGGCACTCCACCTACGTTACCGATACCTCTTACCCATCAACGGCGACATTTCACCAGAGTTTCCTGGCGGTTGTTACCAGTCCCCAACTTTGGGTGGGTCGGGCCCCTCCAGCTACCATACAGCCCTCGTTGCCCAACACCAAGATTTTCTCGCGAACAAGATCCTCGACAATCTTGTGGAAGAAAGTTCTTCCAAGGGGACTTCCAGGATACGAACATGGGAAAACCAACGTTGTGCATGACGATCAATGTGAGGGAGAGGGACAGGGAGAGAGAGGGATCTTTTATTGGATGGTTTTTGCCGGATATCAACGACCGTGACGCTGGTTTCGCCTATTGTTAGCAGAAATCCCCAATATTCGTCAAGGGGTTGGTGGGATGCCGAATGATCGATCTTTTCCTTTTTCGTCAATGGGGGAGATACTCAGCAGCTATCCGTCGAACATCAGATCACATCCGTCTTTTGGAAACTTGTTCGGGATGTGTCAGTTTCGTCCTTCCGACCGACTAGTTGAATGAGCGAGTGTGCCTGATCTAGTGAGACGTGCATTCTGAAAGGGGGAATGGGCTGCTAGGTATGTGGCAAAATAGATTGTAGAGGCTGGCCCTTACATCCATGTGGGCTTCGATTCTTTGTACGATGGTGAAACTCGGTATCCAGCCAGGGTGGTGAGAATATGCATTCTGAGCATCGCCCAGGAACAGAATAATATTATAGAGGACAGTACGGATACTGAGGATTTAACTTCTAGAAATCTAGTCCCAGACTCGCTCTCTCTGACCGTGTCAACCCACCTTCAGCCACCAATGAATGTCCTAAGAGTCAACCTCTACAGTGTTCTCTTCGTGCAACTTGACTTGATCGTATGGGTTTTCCCTCGTCACTGGTGTATCGTCGGGCACAACGAATCTCTTCCGCCAACTGACGAGGGTCGTCGTAGTCGGTGCTGGTATTGAAGTGTGCAGGAGGTGGACGGCAAGGACGGGTCAAAGTCGAAAGTCGGCCGGTATCATGCTCCGACCAGGCTTTCGCAGGAGAGTGGTTCGTTTGAGTTTGACGACTATCTTCACTCAAGACTGGCCTTTTTCTCGTCCTCAGGCCACCCCAAAAAACTGCAAGCTTAAAAGGGATACTTGCCGCACTGCCTTTCTTCGATGCCTCGTCTATGTTTGACAATTCTGGTCCCTCGCTAGTAGCCGTATTGTTTGACGCCGGGCTCGCTGGTCTTCCTTCGATGACATATTCCTGGGCCTCTAAGTCCTCGTCCTCGATAAGCGTCGCCTCCGTGGACGTTGGGCTTTTCGTAGAGGCTGTCGAAGTGACTCTCGTAGAGGAGTGTGTGTTGCCTTCGGAGTGGACCTCCAAATACCAAGGGGCTGGCCACTCGGTCTGCATGTCAAGAGACATTTCGTCGTCGTCTTTTGAACGACGTCTTCTGAAGCCTTTGGCAATGCCCCGCCAGATCAAACTGTAAACGATTACGCACCCGAGAACAGCAACAAGCCCAATGAGGAAGCCTCTGTAACCCTTCTTCAACCTTGGAAAGAGACGTGTCCGCAGGAGCATAGATTGCCCCATCTCAGCCTGTAGGACTGACCGGGAGAGGTAAATTTGGAGATGGCTGGATTTTCGATCAGGTGAGGTGTGGTGATGTGGATGATGCTGTTGCGGTTGCTGTTGCCTGTCTCATTGATAATTTGGATGTCAAGCTCGACGGAGAATATCAAAAACAAAGCCGGTGGGACGAATGAAAGGATACTGTGGATATGAAAGAGTTGTGATGGAGGGATCCAGATTGACGACAAGTTTTTCCCGTGTCCAAGGCACGGATGTAGATGGTACTTGCCAACCGAACCATCTCATGATCTTTCCGTATTTCCTGGAACCTGATTCCTCCCACGATCCAACGCCGGAAAGCACGCCTCTCGTCAAGATATGTACAATGCCGCCGTTTGCCATTGGCCAGCCGCCATCTGTTGGACGGGCGTTGACAAGGTTCCATCTCCGGAAAATATGCTCTTTTTTCTTGAATTGTATTCTTATTTGAAGGCAAGATTGACGGGTCTTTTCTTACTCCAACGAGGTGGTACTCGTCAGGTCTGGATCAAATGAGCCCCTTCGTTTTCGTCGTTCGACTGGATCATCTCTCACTTCCACCCCCGGCCCTATGGTGTGAGAAGCTCGATTTTGAGGCCATACCTAGCGAGGAGCGACAGATTAGCGTTGATGCCTCAAGTCGGGCAGGCCGTGTTCCTTACCCTCGTCCCGCTCCATCCCAACCGGAAAGCAAACTCATGGGCCAGAAGCTCGCCAAACCCCAACATCAATCCGTTCACAAAGGGAAGGACCAGATTTATTGCAGCTCCTCTTAGAATACTCCATATGGTCGGGGGTTGATATATTATTACCGGTCGAGCGCCATTGTTGTCTGAAGATTGTGGGGGTGACGAAGAGGGTGGGGACAGCGAAGAGTAGTGTTCCGAGTCGGAAGGAATGGTCAATTGGGATCCTGAAAGGTCATGAGGGGGGGACGGAGACTGGTCGTGTCGTGATGCCATTGCGGAAGAATTGAGAGGACTGCGACGGCTGGAAAGCACTGGCTGCAGTGAGGAGACGGTAGGTGGACGGAGCGACAATCAGGGTGAGTGCGCACAATGACACATGGTCAGAAGAAGCTGAGAGAGGGTAGAAACTGGATGGCCAGAGAAGGTGTGAAGAATGAGGTGAGTGGGTAATAATGGCGGACTGATTGATGAAGCTTCCAACAACTTGTCTCTCGGCGTTGGTCTGGGTTGGTTCTGAGTCGGACTGAATCGGTGCAGTCCATGCAGTCCAGGCACAAAACTCGCCGCAGCCAATAGCATCTGCGAGAGAGCGGTGCTTAGGCAATCATTGTGCCCAGCGGCCTCGGGCCCCAGTGCCCGGCTTGCTCCTCAGGCTCCTGAGGCTCCTCTCAAGCCTCCACGCCCGGGGTGCCCAGGCGCCAGGCGCCAGCGGCAGCGACTCCCACTGGCAGTACCCAGTACGACTCGGACAGGCCCAGGCCTACCGTACCCAAGTACAGGCCTCTGTTCTGTGACGTACTTGTCTGCCCTCTTGGCTTCTTCTCTTTCACCATTTCATGCCGCAGTTGAGTCGAGCCAGGAACCAGTTCAACTTCACCATTCTCTCGTACCATTCATTTCACGACTAGTCACGCACCTGCTCACTCACTCTTGACTTGGTCTTCAGCTGCCCGCAGACCCTCCCTTGTCGTCCACACTCCCACCCCAGTTCTCCCCTCATCAAATTCCTCAGCCCACCACATCCACCATGGCCGACTCTGTGGACCACGATACACTAATCGCCCAGTTCAGTACCATTGCAGGAACCTCGTCTCGACAGGTTTGAACACTCCAGCCTGCCGCTGCCTGTCTTCCAAGCTAACCGCTACCTAGGCTAGCCAGTTCCTCGCGGCCAGCGACTGGAACCTGGAGACCGCCATTGCGAACTACTACGCAGCCCAGGAAGACAATGTTGAAGACGTAGGCGACGATTCAGACTATGTCGACGAAGACGATCCTGACCCAGTGCAACCTCACCCTACATACGGTGGTGGTCGACGATTAGGCGAAGGCCCCTCGGATCCCCAGCCGATTCCTGTTGTCCCTGCCTCGGGACCTTCACAGCCTGCGAAGAACAGCTCGACTCAGAAGAAGTTTGCTACACTGGGTGATTTCGGCGCGGCTGGGGTCAACAATGACGACTCCGATGACGATGAAAAGCAGGACCTCTTCGCGGGAGGCGAGAAGTCTGGCCTTGCGGTCAAGAACCCCGACGACTTGAAAAAGAGAATATTGGAAAAGGCCCAGAAACGGGGTCCACCCCCAAAAGAGGATGCTCCGAAGAAGTCCTTCTTCACCGGTTCGGCTCGTACGTTGGGTGGTGACGATGCTCCGTCTCGCGAGATTCCTGCACCTCCTCAGCCGAGAGGACGAGCCGAACGCGTGGATCGAGTCTTACACTTCTGGGAAGACGGCTTCAGTATCGATGATGGCGATCTGTACAGAATTGACGACCGGAGAAATGCCGAGATCTTGAACCTCATCCGTCAAGGACGGGCGCCCTTGAACATCATGAATGTGCAGCCTGGTCAAGAGGTGGATGTCGAAATCAAAGAGCACGATGAGAAATACGTCAAGCCGAAGAGGAAGTTCCGGCCGTTTGATGGTTCAGGCCATCGCCTTGGAAGTCCCACACCTGGAGGTCCTTCGATGCCAGGATCGTTCACCTCCGAACCTGCTGCCCCAGCCCCAGCCGCAGCGGCCACAACCCCAGCAGCGCCCCTGACTGCCGACATCGACGAATCACAACCCACAGTGACGCTTCGAATCAGCTTGGGATCGGGTGCTCGCCTGACCTCCCGCTTCAATACTACTCAGACCATTGGCGACGTCTACGACTTCGTGCAACGAGCAGAGCCCGGCGGGAGGGATTTCGTTCTGCAGACCACCTTTCCGACCACCGACCTGAAGGACAAATCAAGTACGCTTGGAGAGATGGCCGAGTTCAAGAGAGGCGGCGCCGTGGTTCAGAGATACGTGTGAGGGCCATTGGGATGGATGCATTGCGGCGTACGGAGACTTCTGAGCGCTTCGGCGCTGACATGGGATTGCTTTGCTAGCAGCAAAGATGGACGGAAGCTGGCGGGGAAGCTGGCTTGACAACAAGCATGGCATAGCATAGAATAGCATAAGCCGGCGGGATTGAGAAAAGCTGCAAGTGAGAGAATAGAAATAATAGAAAATACCATGTTAGAAGCGGTCGCGAGGAAGTCCTCGGGCCGTCTATCACCGAGTAAGCAGTCCCTCGGCACACCTTCCTACATTGACTGCACCTCAAGCCTCGGCACACCTTCCTATAATAGCTGCACCACAGCCCTCGGCACACCTTCCTAACTGCACCTGCGCCCAATTCGGGACTTTTCTCAAAAGCTTCGAGATTCGGGTTACGAGCCTCGAGGTCGACTGTCCTGCGCCGTCATCCCACCATCCTTTGCGCCCGCGATGTCGTTATCCCACGGCTTAAGGTGGTCCAGTCGAGGCGTAGGCTATAGCCGCCACAGACTCATCTCTGGGACGCGAAATGTACGCCGCCGGTCCCCCATCGGAATGTGAACAATTCAAAGACTAACTGGCACAAGTTCTCTCTCAATGCCTCACGAACCGCACTTTCTCAGTCAAGAGCAACGAGGGGTGCAAATGCCCCCCGGCTGAATTTCTCCCAACAGAGCCGGTCGTTGTCGCTTTGGTGGGGATCCAAAGACTCGGCCAACGAATTCTCAAAGAGCCACTCCCAAGCGCCTTCTGGAGTACCAACGCCCGACGGCACCTCCGCTTCAACGGCCTCACAAAGCGTTGCGGACTCGATCCGAACGGTGAAGGCATCACACGCCACCTCGGACGCCCCTGATCCTTTAAGCCATCCCCATGTTGTCAGCAACGTGGAGCCCGAAGCTTTGCGCGAACTCGAACACTCGATTGCCAAACCGCACCTCACAACCCCCCCGGCGGACATACCGAACGACTCTCTCGATCTAGCCTCGATCCCCGAAGGTATTGGATATCTGAAAGACGTCTGTGGGCTGGATTTCGGATGGGGCCCCAGTTCCGTCGTCGAGTTCTGTCTGGAACATCTACACATTACGGCCGGGCTATCCTGGTCGGCATCGATCATCGTCTTTTGCACCGTGTTCCGCGCCGCTCTTTTCAGACCTGCCATGGTGGCGTCTGACCAGGCAGGAAAAGTCCGGGAAATGGCGCCCCTCCTTGCTCCCCTCCGGGCGAAACATGGCGAAGCCATCCGCGCCAATGACCGGGCCACGGCCGTGACCATCCAACAGCAGATGCGAGAGCTGAACAAGGAGTCTGGAGTCTCCCTCACCAAGTCATTCCTTCCCATATTGCTTCAGGTTCCCTTTGGATTTGCTGCGTGGCGAGTGCTGCGCAACGCGGGAGATCTGCCCGTCCCCTCGTTCGAGACGGAGCAATTCCTCTGGATCACCAACATTTCCCTCGGCGACCCCTACTGGATCCTCCCGCTCGCGACGGGCATCATGACCTACCTCAACATTGCCTCGGCACAGGCTGTGACACCTGCCAACAAAATCATGAATGTGCTGGGCAAGATCCTGCCGTTCATGTCGTTTTTCTTCCTCAGCTTCCAACCGGCGGCGCTCCAGCTCCACTTCTTGATGAGTGGAATATTTTCCCAAATTCAAATCACCACCCTCAACCACCCCTCATTCCGACAGTGGGCCGGCATGACACCACTGGGCCCGCGCACACCCGCTCCCATGGTAGCCAAGTTTTCCAACATGACGCTGGCCCAAAAGAAACAAGAAATTGCCACCGCCAAAGGTCCCAGCCAGCAACAATTTGTTTCTCAACAACGGAGCGTGATCGACAAGGGTGTGGATCAGGTCAAGGGGGTGTTCAAGAGCACGATTGGCTCGGCGACGGACAGCTGGAAGGAGCAGACCATGGAGAAAGTGAAGAAGAACAAAGAGGACCAGAGCAAGCTCCAGGCCGCAAAGTATGAGGCTCAACGGAGAATGGATCTGGAACAACAGAGGGAGATCCGGAACAGGAAAAACGCCGACTTGGCTCGTGGGAGCCAGGTTTCCAAAACCCCCCTAGCGTCCAAGGGCAGACGGTCAAGATGAGGGACTACCAAGCCCCCGCAAGAGATCTGACTATCAATAGTGACGGATAATGGCTCCTTGACTTGACTTGGGAGAACTTCTTGGGTATCGAATGTCCACCCAGTGTCGAGTTTCTTGTCCTCACTCACGATACCCCACCGGACTTTCATCAAGATTTTGTGCGAGAAAGACGATGTCAGAAGAAAAGCCAAGAAGGAGGACAACAAGAGAAGAGGGGGGAGATAGGGGGCCACGATCAATGCATACTACCAGGACCTATACCTGGACTTGTACTATTGAAAGGGACGTGCGACCAAAAGGATGGGACTGTACGGAGTGGACGTGATCCCATCCAACATGGCGTGACAGAGTAGATATTACGATGAGGTTGGATGTCGGCATTTCACTTCCGACCGAGACTCGGCTGTATATAAATGTGATACTAGTAGGTATAAAGGTTGAGGAAAAATCACCATTCTTTCACTGTACATGAATACCACCACCAGTAGTCCCACCCAGTCGGCCATGGTGGTGATTGCTCTTATGGGGACAGATTCCATGACTACCCAGTATGACTTTGATGCTATTTATTGCACGTGTCCGCGAGACATGCACCATGTAGTACTCAATGGCCATTGGGGACGACAGCGGAGTCCTTGTAGTAGGGTCTGGGGACGTTGTCATAATAGGGGACGACGATCCAATTGGGGTCATCGGTCTTGCCGATCATGCCCTGGGTGACCTTGGTGACGGGGCTCTTGGAGATGATGGCATTCAGCAAACCGGGTTTCTTGTCGGTGGCGGTGGCGGCGGCGGCCAATCTGGAGACGGCGGCGCGGATGTCGGCGGTGGAACGGTCGACGAAGACGCCCTCGCAGCCGAAGCCCTGGGCGACGAGGTCGTAGCGGCAGTCGGGCGACAGGGTGCTGACCATGCGGGCCGGGTCGTCGTCCGAGTAGATCAGGTCCTGGCCGGCGACCGACATGCCCCAGCCGTAGTTGTTGAAGACGACGGTCAGCACCGACAGCTTGTGGCGGGCGTACGTGTCCAGCTCCTGGATGTGGAAGCCCGCGCTGCCGTCGCCCTGAATGTTGACCACCAGCCGGTCCGGGGCCGCCAGCGCCGCCCCGAGCGAGTACCCCCAGCCGTTGCCCAGGTGGCCCAGGTAGCCCGTCGACACGATGGCGGTGCTGGCGCGCGCGTGCTCCAGGAGGTCGACGGCCCACACGCCGACCTCACCGCCGTCCATGATCACGATGCTGCCCGCCGGCAGCGACTCGTAGATCGCCCGCATCGCCAGGTACGGGTGCAGCCGGCCGTCCGGGCGGATCTCGTCGTCGCCCGCGTACGGCGACCGGTGCGCCTTGAGCTCCTGGATGTCCTGCAGCCAGGCGTCCTGTTTGGATATCGGGTTGGCCGCCGTGGCGAGTCGGTCGAGCAGCGCCGTCACGAACTTGGCCGCGTCCGCCACGATGCCCAGGTCGACGGGGAGCGACTTCCCGATCTCCCCGCCGTCCAGGTCGATCTGCACCAGCTTTCTGGCGGCCGCCACGGGGATCACGGCCCCAGAGTGCCCGCCGAGCAGGAACCCCGTCCGCGCCCCGAGCAGGATCACCAGGTCGGGCTGTTGTTTCTTCAGCAGCGGCAGCACCGCCAGCCGGCCCGCGGGCCCGCCGCGCAGGGCGTGGTCGGACGGGAACGACGGGCTGTACTTCTGCGAATGGAAGACGGGCGTGTGCGTGGCCTCGGCGAGTTGCAGGAGCGGGCTGGTCGCGGAGCCACGACTCGTCGTCCGGGCGGCCCCCGTCCCCGTGATGATGACGGGGCGGGCGGCCGCCTTCCACAGCGCGATCAGTGCCTCCAGCGCCGCCGGGTCCGGATACGGCGAGACAGCGGGCGCGCGCATCAGGGACCCGTATGCGATCGCCGACATTCGCGGCGGGTGGAACAGCACGTCGATGGGGAAGTCCACCACCACGGGGCCCGGCGCCCCTTGCATCGCTGTGCGGTACGCGTACGCCACGATCCGCGGGATTTCCTCCACGTTGGTCACCCGGTGCGCGAACTTGGAGATCGGCTTGGCCAGCACCACTTGGTCGTGGAATCCCTGCAGGCAGTTCGTCTCGGCGTCGCGCAGCGGTGGCGACGACGTCACTATGAAGATGGGCGACCGGTCCGCAAACGCCGTCGCCAGCCCGGGGAGTGCGTTTCCGAATCTGTCCCACGAATACGTTCGTCAGCATCATGCCAAAAAAAAAAAGGTCCGTACCTTTTGATGTCGTCACTGGCGAGCTATATAGCTCCCCCGGGTCTCGGTCGAGGGGGATCAGATCCGTCAAGGGCGGCGAGGAAATGAGTTGACGGGGGAGGGAGGGCTTCCATACCCGCTGTTGGCTGTGACAAAGCAGCATCCCACCTTCCCGGACACTTTGGCATATCCTTCTGCCGCCTGGACGGCCGTGGTTTCGTGCCGCGTGTCGACGAGTTTGATTCCGGCCAGCGAACAGCCAATCAGGAAGGCGTCGAGATGGCCGCCGTGGATGCCAAACGAGACCTCGACGCCGAGATGGGCCAGCGACTGCGCGAGGAGGTCACCACCGAGCAGATCTCTCTTCGGCGGCTTCTGCCATTTTAATTCGACATCAGACATGATGGTGAGAGGGGGGGTTGGTGTGCCGGGTCAGAATTTCTCAAAGTGAAGAGAAAGTCAGTTAAAAAGGGGGGGGAAGCAGGCAAGCAAAGCTGTTTACACGGTACCGTTTCAAGCAAGGCACCCTGTGTTCAAATATATCATCCGACTTGGGTATGTACTGACTGCCGGTCGAGAAGCAAAGGAATACTTAGTAATTAGGACACTCCTTACCCGAAGCCGACTCAGGCGCCTTGAATCGCCATGCTGGCTTCCCGGCATCCTCCCCTCTAAAACTAAATGAGGATAACCTAGGCAAAAAGTGAATCGTGCCCTTTTTGCGGGGTTTGCATGGTCTTGGATCCTGACTTGCTCATCGCTGACTGTCCCTCGTGGTCCTCAGGGAGCCGAGGTGAGCGTGTGGACGAATCGGAATGCGAGAGACGACGGGTACAGTCAGTAACGCAGGAAATAAGTAGTGCTTGGTTGTCTTGGGCCCTTGCTGCCCGCTGGGGTCTTTCGTCCAAACTTATATTTTCTTGGTACATATGTCAGAAGAACTAACGAGGGTGAGGGGCAGGAGGGGGAGGGAGGAGGGGTACCGGGTGGATTGTGCTGACTGGGGGACCAAGTAATAGCCTCCAGGAAACTTGACTCTGCTCGTTGTAGTCGCTCTGGTTCGCGCCGGTCTCGGTACCATGAGTCCTATCATGGTGCAATAATATATACGATAGTATTTATCTTTTAGGTACATATGGACGGATGCTCGTTCAGTAGCACCTGTCCTTGGGGCTGGCCTTGCCGTGAGAATGAGGAGGTTATTCCCAGTATGGAGGACATAGTCCTTGCATGGGAGAACCGAGCCGACATCTAGGTATTTATTTTGTTGCCAGGCACCCTGTCGTTCCAGGGTCCCTCGGTCTTGTTTACGCTTCCCAAGTCAAAGTTGAGCCCGAGGCTAAAGCGCGTGGAAGATGGAGCCGCCAATGACTTCCTCACCTTTTCCGACGATGATGAAGAGTATCTGGAGAAGCCTGGCATTCCGACAATCTCATTTGTTCTCTGATGGTTAAAGAGCCTGATTTCGAGAGGTCCCAGGCTAACCGCCTGAATTCCATTGCTTTTCGCTCGCTCTCACTCTCACTCTCTTTCTCGTTGGCAATAGAAAGGACGACGAACCCCAGACGCAGAGTTGATCCTGCGTTGAGGAGGTTTGCCTGGCAAGACAGGTCGAATACTACGCCCAAGGCACAAAGCAAGTCCGCGAGCTTGAGCCCATCATGGCCCCAGACATGATCCTGTTCACCTACGACATCTCGGTCTTCGGGCGGAAGATGGACTGGTACTTGGCCCTGAGCGGACACCAGTACTTCCACTGCACGGTACTGAACCGCATGCCGCGCGCGGTGCTCGCGGAGCTGGGTGTGCAGTACCGGCGGATCCCGATCCTGGCCATCGGCCGAGACATCTACTGCGACACGAGGCTGATTATCGACAAGCTAGAGCAACTGTTCCCGGCGAACGCGATCGGAGCAGCCGGCAAGCTGAGCCCATTCGAGAAGGGATTGAGTCACGTCCTGGAGAGCTGGATCAACGACGCGGGCCCCTTCTGGCGCACGGCGGGGCTGATCCCGTCAACGGCCGAAGCCGCCCAGGACCCGGCGTGGTGCGAAGACCGGTTCAACATGACGGGCCGGCGCATCGACGCCGAAGTGTTGAACGCCATTCGGCCCGAGAGCCTGGCACACGCGCGCATGTACTTCGACCGCATGGAGCACGAGCTGCTGGCCGACGGCCGCGAATACCTCTTGGACACCCGCCAACCCGGCCTGGCCGACATCCACGGCATCTGGACCTTCGACTGGACGCTGCAGAAGAGCATGGGCATGGTCGACCGTCTGGAGGAGGACTCCATCAGCGCCAAACTCTACCCGAGGACGTTCGCCTACGTCGACCGTTTCCGCAATGCCATCGCCCGGAAGCAGGAGCAGAACGGCCTGCCCGAGGTGCTGTCGTCCGAGGAGACCGTCCGGCGCATTCTGGCCGCCGATTTCTTCGAGCCCGAGGGTTCGGTCGACGAATCCGACCCGCTGAAGTTGAAAAGGGGCCAGCTGGTTGAGGTGTGGCCGGTCGATTCCGGCTTCTCGCACCGCGACAGGGGCGAGTTGGTCTCAATCGGCGTCAATGAGGTCGTCATTTCATGCAGCCCGAACCAGGGCCAAGGGAGGTTGAGGTTACATTTTCCCAGAGTCAATTTCACCATCAAGCCTATCGACGACGCGGAATTGTCGGGCTGACTGTTGCTGGCTGGCAAGGAGGAACGTCCAAGACAAAGGTTTCTGGTACTTAACTGTATGGATCGGTTCTCATTTGAATTGTTCTGAGCGAGCTGAGAGCGGAAGTGTTAGCATCAAGTATTCTTTCAACAGTGCGTTACCAATCACCAAACTCTAACCGTCGTTGTAGATAATAACGTGTCTCCTTTTCTGCTTCTTCGGCCGTACATATACGAGCATCCGCAAGACTGGGTTCACAATCACGACAACGGGCCTTCAGAGCCTGGAATTTAGGAATATGATGAAAAGGCGGAACTCCGCACATTCCGCTTTTGCTTTTGGTGCAAATAGGCTCCAGTGCTACTTGGACCGCTGTTGGACACCCAAATCTAAGAAAGCAAAGTCTTGTCCGGATCTTTGAATCTCTCTAGGACCAATCTCCTTGACTTGGCCTCGGCAGTCTTTTAGGGAATTCTCTTCCAGTGCTTCGGCCAGACCGCCACTACGAGGCCGTAGGCGACATGACCGAACGACATCGGGTGATAGAGTCTTGCACGGTTGGTGTATCTTCATGAAGAGGAGGACGAGGCCCTGCTCAACTGCTTCGTGACGCGAATAGTATAGCCGGCCCCCAGAGCGGTCAAGATGTGCCACCAGCCATGCAACTCGAGCAAAAACGCCCAAGGCAAGCCCAGATACTCCCTCGTGTCTCTCAGCCAGCCACAGACGGCGCCGTCGACCAGCCAAACGATAAAGCCTAGCACAAAGCAAATGCCGCCGAACAGAAACTGCCGGTTCCAATACTTCCTCTGCTCGCCTCGAAAGCGACTGCGGATCAGGTACAAGACCCGGGGCCAGATGGCGGTGAGCAGCACGGCGAATGTCCAGTTATGCAGCCACAGTTGGTTGAGGGTGCAGTGTCGGGCGCTGATGACGCCCAGCACCGTGGTCAGCGTCAAGCCAAAGGCCAGCCGCACATTGCGCGATCTGTTGGCCGTGTACAGCTCGTAGATGATGGCCGCGCACACCCAGAACATGGACAGGTCGTCGCACATTTGCGTGCCGTATTTCAACGTGACGTGGAAGGCGAACGACGTCACGCCCACGAAGAAGAGCGCGAGGTTCGGGAAGGCCGTCGTCGACACCAGGCTTTCTCCCGGCAGGAGCGTGTGGATAGACCAGTAGACTGTCGGTACCACGGCAGTATCACACCATGTGGTCAGTTGGCTGTCGCTGCAGTGGTTTCGTCCGACCGGGGCAATGGACACATACCGTATGAAAGGTTGGTCAAGCTGTTCACAAGCTCGGCAATCCAGTACGTGACGGCGTAGTCTTCCTCGCAAAAGCTGGCACCCGTCCATCAGCGCGAGGCGGCGGTTGGGGGGTTGAGATCGACCAATTGACCACCGGGAAAAACTGCAAGCATTACTCACTTTGCTATCGAAGTCGGCGGTCCCCAGTGTCCATGGTGAGCATGGGGATCCCCCGCGAAGTTGCGAACCACTTCGACCATGATGGAATGGGTTCGAGATATCGATAAAATCGGGAAGCTAGTGGCTCGAATTCGTGGTAGTCTAGTCAGGTGAGGTTTCCGTGCGAGTCACTGTCAGCAACCGATGGTTGAGGGATATTGTTCGAAGTAAATAAATAGTAGGTCCTGGAGGCGTTTATCGCCTCAATTTGATAAAGAGGGTTGAAAATTCAGGCAGAAGACATTCCATCCAACTGGCTATTCGCAGATGCCTTGTACCTTCTTCAACGTGGGCACTAAGTCGATGATGATTTGTTTCGTTGTTCAATTAGCCAGCACATGATTCGGCTGACGTCTGATGATGCAAGGCTCCGGAGCCGAGCGGCGGTGAAAGGATGGTTGCCTGGTCGACGCTTTGTAACCGATGTTGTCATATCGTATCTCGTACCTCGTAAAATAGACACCAGTCGTATTGGCAAGCCCTTTCCTTTAAATAGACGGGAATTTTTGGTATTCAGCGGCGACTCTGTAACCGGCCTTGCCGCCCGTTTGGGACCATAGCCTGCCGCTTTACTAATCGATCATGTGACCTGGCTCAACTTCGGATCAGTCACAGCGTGAGCTTGTTAAGCCTGCTCTGGCCCGCGCTCACCCTCTGTGCTCAGTCTCGTTTCTGGGCCACGCTATTATTGGATGCTCACGCAATGCTCCGTAGGTGCCTCTCTTCGAGGACGTGGAAACTGTACATGACCATACGCAAGGGTACAGTTGTGAGACCCCAAGGTTCGAAACTGGCATTCCTCGCAAACACGGTGGATACCATCTTTCGCAACCCACACCCTCCGTGCAAGATGGAGTGTGTCTCCTGTGTGGCATTCACTTGGGTGACCCTTCTTCCTCCTGATAGAGACTCGCACGCTGTACACGTCGCGTCTTTCCTATTATTCCGTCTATCCTTCATACCGGATCTGCCTTCTCCCGTCTGCCCGGCTCGCCGACACCCTGGTCATGTAACATACCAAACGGGAAGGAGAGCCGAGTGCACACTTTCCTCTGCCTGCAGCCCCTCATCACTTTTGTCCTCCTTTTCCTTTTCCTTTCCTTTCTCAGAGATAGACAGACACCTTCCATAGCATCAATGAGGCATTACGGCCCAATCCAAGTCCGTGCGACTGTTTCCTTCGATCTAGATATTGCATCGTAGGTACAGTATTCAAAATTGAAGCGGAGCTTCACGATGTCATTCGGCAAGGATCAGAAGAGCTTTGTCGTTGAGCAGCCTCAGCAACAACAGTCCCCTACCATGTCGATTTCCGCTACCGAATCCCCACCAGGGGCAGATCAATCGGCCCCCCGAGACAAATTCGCACTTCTCCAAGAGATCACGGGTACCCAAAAGCACGGGAACAAGACGTTCTACCAGCATCTTTTCAACGTGTACACTTATTTAAAAGAGCACGGCGCTCCGGAAGAGGTTTGCGACGCCGGCCTATTTCATTCCATCTACGGTACCGAGTTTTATGAATTTCAAAACGATCGCATCACAAGGGAGGTGGTACGCGGCTTCATTGGCGATTATGCCGAGGAGCTGGTACATATCTTTTGCACGGCAACGGATAGATTCAAGGTGATTGTGAATAACACGATGGGGCTTAGCGCTAGGCAGGCGCGGGATCTGTGTTGTATCGAGTTCGCAAATAAGTGGGATCAAAACAAAGGTCGAAGATATCGAGAGCAGCTGATCATGCTCGGGGAGGCGATTGTGCGTCTAGAGAGTGGTAGTCAATGAGACCTGCCTGGTATCAACGTTGGCAGGAGGCACCTCCACATCAAGGCCTAGATTCGTCACAAGTATAAATTCCTTTCCAGCTTTGGTACTTAAACACAGCAGCTAACAAATCCAACAATCGAAGCAATGCAGTAATCAATTGGTATTAACAGCGCCGGTGACACCTAAGTCGGCTTTACGACAGGTTTTTGTAGAGTGCCTAATTACAACCCTTAGAATAAAGAGATCTCGGGACCAAGCTGGAGGGTGAGCTAATCTCGACACAAGAGTCCATTATTCTTCACCGATTTATAAGGGACGGTGACCGACGACGTATATAATACTGTATTGGAGATTCTCTATCCTAGGTAGAGAATGAATTGGACTTTGTATCACAGCTAGAGCTAACTGTAAGCAGGAAAGTGAATGCAGAGGTGGATCGACTCCCCTTATGCTATAAAGCATTTATGTCGAATGAATCGGATACTGCTTTCGCACAACACTGTATTCTTGTTACACCCTCTTCTCACAGCCGGCGTAAGCGCATATACATTAACTTAACCATCTCTAGTAAGAATTACTACCAACCTTGCCAACTAAGACCAATTTAATGTGCAGTGCTTCCGCCGGCTGTGAGAAGAGTCGTACGAGTGCCAACAGGCCACAGGGTTCGCTCTTAAGAATGGAGACCGATAGAATCTATACACTATGACTTCTGGCTCCCTCCTGGGTTAAGAAGTCAACCCGGTCACTCCTGACAACAATAACCGAGCCAAGAGCTCGGAACTTGGTCTTTCCCAGTGTGTTAAACGCCAAAAACTGGGCACCTGGGGGCTACATTACGGGCCCTTCTCCATAGGCTCAGGGCTTCGCTCAGGCTACTCGAAGCACACTTCTAGGGCCCCCGAGTAGTGCTCAGGCTCGCACAGCCACAGCTCAGAATTCCTTAGTCAAGACTCCGGAAAAGTGGCCAGGTGCTCATGCCCCGACATAAATATAGATTTTGGAGAGGTCAAGATTCGCCGCAGAGGATTTTGGTATTTTATGAGTTGGGTGGAACTGTCTTCCTTGGCCGTAGCTACTTCTACTTGCAATCACTCGAGACCTCCCAACCTCTGGCGATGAATGAGTCTAGACAGACAAGTCTCCATCAGAACAATTCTACCTAAGCATGACTCGTAACCCTTTCGATTCTAATGCCGGAAAGGGAGCGAAGAAGTCATGCTCAATTTCAATATCTTTCCTAGTTGTTTCGAAGAGCTCGGCTTCGAAGCGACCGAAGAAGTTGGCTGTCATCAGGAAAAGATTCATGATGGCCAGCTCTTTTCCAATGCAGCTCCTCCCGCCCCTGCTGAAAGGGACAAAGTATTTCTCCAACCTCTTCAGTTCGTCGTCCTGGACGAGCCAGCGTTCAGGTTGAAACTTCATGGGATCTGGATAAATTGACTCGTCGGTATGATTGCCGCGGATCGCCATGCCTATCACCGTCCCTGCAGGTAGGACATACGACTTGTATACTGTCGGAGCACGAGGATTGACGCGGGCCAGTCGCCCTGAGACACTGTTTGCCAGGCGGAGTCCTTCATTAATCACCGCCGTGAGATACGGCAGACGTTGAATCGTGTCATATCGAGTCAATGGATCGTCGGCACCCTCGGCCATCAATCCAGCTTTGGACAATTCTTCCTTCAGCCGTTTATATACCTTCGGATTGGCAAGAATGTGATATGCAATAGCTTCAAGAGATGAACCTGTCGTTTCACTCCCAGCGCCCACAAGAGTACGAGCCTCTTGGGTAATTCTGTCCACGGACTTATCACTTTCCGGTATGGCATCAGAGTTGACAATCCCATCGAGGACCGATTTATCACTTCTTTTCGCGGCGTGAACAGCACCTTCTGCCTGACGTGCTAGATCCTACAATTTGTTAGCGTTTGAAATCCCGAGCCAAAAATGTGCTTTACCGCTTGGAAATCAAATGCCATAACGCCGCCTTCGGTGGATGTCATTTCCACAAACCATTTAGGCATCCGCATGAATATTGGGATGATGATGGGTATGTGGCGATGCCAAACGGCAATGTAGGAGATGGTGCGAGCTTGACGATTATAGTCGTCGGCAAAATCGATCGAGTCTAGCAAGTTGAATGCTTGAGGCATGCAATAGCTGGTGACCGAATCGGCAGCGAGACAGCGAAAGGCATTTGACAAATTGACCGGGTTGCTTTGATTTCTCATCTCTTGTAGACGACGACAGAGCTTCAGGACCTTCTCTCTGGATGAGGACTCAAGGTTGGATATGGCCGCAGAGGCGAAGAAGCGACTCATTGCTTTCCTCCTGGCACGATGAAGATCGACATTTGCAGTTCCAAAGCCAGCATCCTGCGAGGCAATAAAGGAATAGTACCAGGGATCTTTGTCAAGCCGGCTGGTGACGTTGTAGAATTCATCGAAGAAGTCTGGATCGTGGATGTGAACCTCATTTGGCCCAATCCGAACAATCGGTCCTGTAAAGCGGCTGGTTGGAACTTTCAAACTGCTGGAGCCACTGTGCAACGAACTTACCGTACTGTCGATGCAGTTCTTCGATTTTGAAGACGAACTTCCCGCCCAGAATACAATCGTAGTAAAAGTCGTAGAAACGCGACAGGGCGGCAAGTTTGGGGCCAGGTACCCCGGATAGAGGGTGCAAGTAGAGGCGGTAGATGGCAACTAGTGAGAGCAAAGAGATGACCAGGGTGACCATGGCGATCATGACGGGTAGACTAACGGGCGAAGAGAGTGCCATCGTCGACTTTGACCATGTGCGAGGCGAGCGGCACGGATAGAGAGGGACAGAATGCAAGCATTCACAGGGAGGAGATAGACACTTTGCCCAAGCTCGGTCGGTCTCACCCGGACAACCACGTGTCGCTTACTTGTAACTTTCTTCGATGGCCAGGAGATAGATAGAGCTCGTTTGTGGGCGGTCACGGGCGGTCTACTCTGACAGCGGGTCTGCTGTCGAGCTGCCAGGGCCACCCTAGGATCCTGGATTAGGTGCAAATTGAGCTGACGGGTTTTCTGCTGCAATGCAGAGTGCAATGCAGGGTGCAGCTAGCACAACCAGCTATCTTGCATCTGTCTGCAGGAATTGATGCAAAAGGGTGGTTCCTGTCGGCCGACTGAAGAATCAAAACTGACTCGCAGGCGGCAAGAGGAGCCTTCTGATCCCTGCACTGCCATGCCCTGCCCGGACCACAGACTCTAGTGCCACAGGCACTACAGGGTGACACTGCAAGCACGGTACATGAACTGGCTCCGGGGGTGGTATGTGCGTTGGAAGAAGGTGTGGAAGGTGAGACGCCACCCGGCCTAGGTACCTAAAAGTAAGTAGCTTGTCGGGAGCTGATTGCCACCTCAATCCACTGGGGTCCAGCCAACTGCCGGATGTTTCTGCTGTGCTTCGCCCCCGCTAGCAGTGGATGTCAGCCAACATTCAAACCAGAGAACTACGGAGTAGAGACGCAGAGAGGAGCATCCCCAACTTCGCTTGGGAGAGCATGTCCCTTCTTCAGACGCAATCAGTCAATTCTTCCTTTGTTCAATCCACTCAAACCACCCTGTCTCGGCGGTGTTTCGCACAGGACTCGCCTGTCGCGTCCCACCGAGGCTTGGAGGCCAGACTTCAGAGGCAGACAACAAAGCTAAAGTAAGCAATTCATCAAGCCCCTCTCGTCCTCCCTCTGCGGGGCCGAGCGGACGGCCTAAGTACCTTCAAGCGTTCGTAGGCGACACTTAGCCATGAACAGAGAGCAGGTGAGTCTCGGCCCGCGATCAGGCTCAAATACCGTGCCAAAGGTGCCAAATTCCATCTGTTCGATTCTTCCATTTCGATTCCTATTTTGCATCGAACTTTGAACTTCCCCGAACGTCACCACTCCCCAATAGGGATATCATGCCGTCAAACATGTGAAAAGCGACCTCCGATGGCGACCGAATCAGACGACGACTCGTCCTACGGCGAGAGCGTTTCCTCCGACACCACCTCTCTGACGTCGAGCATTTTCGCCTATGAGTATGAGAATGGTCGACGGTATCATTCATATAAAGCTGGACAATATTTTGCTCCCAACGATGAACGGGAGCAGGACAGATTGGACCTGGTTCACCATGTCCAGTCGATGGTCTTGGGAGGGGAGCTGCACAGAGCACCACTGGAGAACCCTAGCCGCATCCTCGACGTAGGAACTGGAACTGGAATCTGGGCCATGGGTATCGCCGACAAATTTCCCATGGCTGAAGTGATTGCCACCGATCTCTCTCCCATCCAGCCTTTCTGGGTTCCTCCCAATCTGCAATTTCTGGTGGATGATTCCGAGGCCGACTGGCCCTTTGAGCACGGCTTTGACTTGATCCACATTGGAAACATGGGAGGATCGATCAAAGATTGGCCCCGACTGTTCCAACAGTGTCTGGACCACCTTAAGCCTGGAGGCTGGCTGGAAGTGTCTGATTTCGAGGCCTGGGGATCGACCGACGACGACACTCTTCCGCTGGACAGCCCCTACCAGCGTTGGCAGACCGAACTGAGCAATGCATCGGAAAAGATGGGCAGAATCATGAACGTGAGCCCCCAGATCAAGGGAATGGTCACGACGGCAGGGTTTCAGGATGTTCAAGAGGACATCTACAAGGTATGTAATGTGATTGCCGGGGTCGGATTGACCAGAGCTAAGGTGACTTCAAGGTGCCGCTGTCACCATGGCCCAAGAACAAACGTCTAAAAGAGATAGCAAAGTATATGAACGTCAACATGAAAGAAGCAGCACCGGCGTACAGCCTGGCACTGTTCACTCGGGTCTTGGGCTGGGAACCAACAGAAGTCGAGATTCTCATGGCCGGAGTCAGGAAGGATTTGAGTAACCTGAGTTATCACCTGTACTCCCGATTGTAAGTTGACGAGCCTCGACGTTCAAGGACCACGGCTAACAGGCTAGACATTATGTATATGCGAGGAAACCAGCTTGACGGGTATGGATTATGAAAAGGAAACTTGGGCGGCAACATTCTGCTATTTTTATCTGTAATTTGTGGGCATGCAAGCGAAAAGTCCCCCGATGAGCCATCAATTCCCTTGTTTAGGGGGGTTAAAATTCTCGCCATCGCTGGGATGGATGGAGATCTTGGGAAGGGAAGGGTTGTTCTGGGCCGGGAATGGAAAGGGTAAGTACCAAGTTCGGAAGGGAAAAACCCGGTGTGGTGTTTTCTTCTGGTTGAATGTGAGGATTTGTAACAAATGCCCTCATTTTTCTCATGGTCTGAAAAGGACTCAGTTAACAGGATTCAACCTCTTGTCGAATCAGTCAAGACTCAAGAAGAGGGGCGGCCAGTCGCCAATCTCAACCGGAGATGACATATCCATCCACACAAACCAGCCCAGCGACTCAACCCTCCTCGTCAACTCGATGGCGAGGCAGGCGGCTTCCAAGAGTCTTTGCTGGTTCAATCCCGTCCCCACATTCAATTCCACGCTGGCCTCTTGCCAGCATTAAAGTAGGTCCGGTACTAGGGCTCGAGAGCTGACAAAGGCTCCAAAAGTCCACGAGGCCGGCGACTTTCTTTTCCTCATGATGGATCGTACTTCCTAGCACATTCAGAGTGAGCGCTCTTGGTGCCTTGGCCTTTGATGTTTCTGGTATTTGAGCCTTTTTTTCGTACAAATGCTATCCTCGCTGTAGTCACTAGTCACAAGGCGAGATTTCTTTCTACCTTGACGTAGGTCACCTAAAGGGTACACAAGCATTCTCTCTCAAGTTTCTTGCTAAAGTTGTTGGTCGTTTTCGCGCGATTAAGCTCAGGTGATACAGACTGGCAGCAATAATATGATACAGCAATAAAATTAGAATTAACCTCCCTTGCTTCGAAACCTACCAGGTCCTGTCCAGCACATACACCATCACCTTCAGTCACGCTTCCAAGTTCCGCCGGTTTAGATGCGAGATAGGCCTCAGCTTCATCTCGTGCCCACTGTGCATCATCTAGTATTAAAATTTCACCTCTATCTCTGCCTCTCTGCCTCTCTGCCCCCCCACCCTCCCTCTCACCCACACACAAACTCTCTCTCGCGCGCCCGCGCGTCCCTCTCCAAAAGACGGAACATCTTAACCCCTGTCGATCCAAGGTGTTTCGCACGGGGAAGCTTCCGACAAACCTTCCAACCAAAACGCCACGGCAAGGAAAGTCGAAATAGAAAAAGTCTGAGTCGAAAACCAACAGCTCAAGAGATAAGACGGGGGAACAAGAATCACACCACCATGTCGTGGAAAGTAAGGTGATAAGACAACAGTCCACATTATCAGGTGCAGGGATTCGTCATCGAATCTTCTTCCTAGTTGCTGTCAAATAATCAGCTTGGGTGAACGGCGAGTGACTGATTAGTCTGGGTGAGAGGAGTGAGGAGAGTGCTGATGACCATTAACGGCGTCTAAAAGATAATATCCTTGCTCCGCAGCCACTGATTTCTTGTCGGCAGTAAGTAAGAGTAGTTGTCGATTCCCTCGCCCATTGAAAGCCATTGCAAGTTGCAAATAGCAAGCTCCAAGCGCGTTGCACTGCAACACGTCTTTCCCTTCCGTTGTGTTCCACTCGCATTCGCATTCGCATTCACATCCAGATTCAAAAGCTCGTAGCTTCATAGCCTCATAGCCTCATAGCTTCATGTCCTCGTGTTCTCGAGTTGGATCTTGAGACTGAAATGTCCCTCACCTGAAACATCAACTTTCAAAATCCAATCAACCGAGAATCAATCACCCCTGATCTGTCAGCAAAATCCAGCATCATCACCAAGTCACTAGTAGCTCAACTCTCAGCCACGGGTTCTCCTCATTTCTTCTTCGTCTTGTGCTCCCGTTTGTTACCGGATGATACTTGTTCTTCAAAGTAGCTCCTCCCGACCCTCACGTCGGCGGACCACTCGGCTGAGGCGACGGCTAATCTTGCTTGCGATACTGCTGGCTCTCACAGCGGCGGCGGCGGGAGGAGTGGGGGTTGCAGTGTCGGAGGCAGTAGTGGTAGTCAGGATAGTGTGAGTAGTTGCATCAAAGTCATGGGTGCGATCGCCCTCTGCTTCTTCTTCATCTTCTTCGTCATCGGATGATGAAGAGCTGAAGTATGTGTCGACAGGACTGACTGTAGTTGCTGGTACCTGTAGCTGGCTTATTTGATTCTGTTCTGGCCCGTCTCCTTCCTCCTCAAGATGACCGAGATCTTTTCGAGCTGCGCTTAGAGCCGCAATCTCCTCACTTACAGTCTGCGAATGATCGGCACCGAGGCTACTGCGGCGCATGACGATGACCGTCGACGCTGGAGATGCCTCGTTGTTCATTGGGGCGGTGGTAGGGATGGATGAACAGCAGCCCAGCTTTGCTAGTGGATTCTCCCCTTCAGTTCTGAGAGTAGGCGTCGTACAAGGAGTGCAGAACGGGTCGATCTGACTCACTGGAAGATTCGAACGCACAAAGTCTGGCGACGGCGGCCTGCTGGAGTCTCTGGTGATTGTAAGTCCGATGTTGACGGGGTTTCGGTGGCCTCTCTTCGGCATCTTGATCTTGCCGCCGCTGCTGATGCTGCTCTTGTGGCGAGGGTCGCCGGCAGCGTCTGCGCCCTCTATGTCGACCTTGGTTGGATCCATGGCCATCATCTTATCTCTGATGTTGTCGATGTACTCTGGGTTCATCCAGAGGGCTTTCTTGGCCACACTGTCTGCTCGCTTTCGCTCCTTGCGTCGGCGGTAAAACCAATATCCCAAGGCGGCTAGGGCGAGGAGACAAAAGACCAGGACTGACGATAAGATTGAAGCCACTTTGCGACTGTGAGAAGGCGTTGATTCGGCCGAAGAAGCTGAGGGGGCGGCTCCTGCTGATGCTTGAGAGGTGGTAGACGATGGGTCTGGAGGGGTGGCAGACGATGGGAGTGGTGGGTTGGCTGCGATAGAGCTCTCTTGTGAGACGGACGACAGAGATGGGGGAGGTGTGTCTCCTGAAATAGAAGCTGTTATCAGCGAAGGAGGAGAGATACGTGGTTTGGTAAGAGATCCACTTGTTGGAGACACTTCTGCGGTGGCAGTTGCTGAAATGCTCAAGCCGCTAGGAAGGAGTGTCCAGGGCTCTGAGGACAGGCTCGAGATCGAGGAAGATGGAGAACCAGAACTAGCAGCCGCACTGCTCGCTAAGGACGATGACGGGGTCATGGTGTCTTGATTCAAGGTCGACATTGATAAATCGCCACTATCTGCGGAAGGGGGAGGAGGTGAAGATGACAACATGGTTGCAAGTGTTGTCACGGTTGAAGGTGAAAAAACCAGAGGACTCGAAGTGGCCAAAGGTGAAATCCCTACCGGACTCGAATTGCCAGTGAGTGGAAGCTGACTGGACGTGGTTAAGGTGCTCCCATTCTCCGTGCTCGCTGGAGGGGTGGGGGATGGTTCTGCAATTTGAGAGTGGAGCGGCTGCGCCGTGTCAGTATTTGGTATCAGTGGCAGGATGTGAATGTACGTACCAGGAAGGAAGGTTTTCGGTGCGACCAAGTCGATATTGTATAAATGGTGGTTGTCTTGTGGGCCGGGATCGAGTCTAGATCGGTTGTCGTCTGAGCAGGATCGCTGCTAAGGGCTGCGATTTTAGAAACAAGGCCCGACGCTGGTGAGCTGGTGGGATCTTGACTGCTCAGATCGACTGTCTGCCGAAAGCAAGATCGACCTGAACAGAGGCCTGCCGCAGGAAGATCCGTTGCTGCTGGAGTGGTATCACCGACTTCAGTGGTCGTTGGGACGAGGCTCGAAAACCATGAGTACCAGACCGAGGCGCTGGGAACCGCTGAATGATCGGAGCTCAACAGATCAGAGCAGTGCGTATGGGCAAAGGGAGTGTTATTTTCAACAATATCATTTCTCTTGTGAGGTTGGTTATCTTTCTGAGAAGGTCGAGACAGAGACTCGCAGATCCACGCGTTCCAGAGAGGTTTGGAAGCGGCAGAACTACCATCACAGGCCATCAGCGAATCGAAGCCACAATGAGGGAAATTTGCAGTCGTCTCAGTTACAAGGATCGGTTCAGGAGTGGATCGCTCGTCTGGAAATGCGCGAAACTCTGCATCGACGGCAAGAAACAAAGATAGAAACACACCCTCAAAATCTTCCACTCTGAGTGCACAAAAGTTTCGACACTGCTCGTTTGAAGATAGTGGGTGATGCTGGTCTTGATTTGCTTGGAGAGAAGAGAGAATAGACGGTTACAGGCGGTGACTTGTCGGTGTCGAGCGAATTCAACTTCACAGTGAAGCGATGAGGGTGGCGAGAAGAGTGACTGTCAAAGACATTTGAAGATTCATGGCAAGGGGAGGGCTTCTGACACAAATAGATAAGCACACGGGGTGAATGATGAGAAACGGATGAATATTATGAGCCATACTCTAGTATTCTAAGAGTGTGCTTCCCTACACAAGCCTGCTGGTCTCGTCATGTCTTCCAATACAACGGTGGCCCTTTTGCTTTCCACAACACTTCTTTGGTCTTATTATACAAGGAAGGAGCTAAGCACTCCACACGAGGGTTCAAAATACATACTACGACGACTTAGTTGTGAGTTCACTGGGCGAAAGGGGGGGACTTACGGGAATGAACAGATAAGGCACTTGTCGCTCATACTCCTCCCAAGCCTTGCCATACTTTTTCCGACAGCGTTGGATATCCCGAATGGTTCGGTGGATGATCATGCAAGTGAAGAAGAAGGGGTAGAACCAGGGGAATGGTGAGGATACCCCGGTGACGGCGCCCCATGATAGGGCGAAAAAGAGGTCACACGTATAATGAATTTTCCGGGCGTACTTGTCTGTTCCACAGTTAGCGTCGATGCAGTCGAATCTCGACTGGAATTCCACGCGGACTTACACCATCCATCGGCAAGAATTGTGTCACCGTCTTCACTTCGGATGACATTGGGATTGTCGACAGTCTGCCACGGCAGCTGAGGAAACGCCTTGCGGGTAAAGGCACCACCGGTTTCCTGGGAACGGAATCGATTCTTTTGGCTGTTGGTGGTATCCCAGACCCAATAGACAAAGACATATGCCACATACAAGGCGCCGAGGGCATACTTGTTCCAGACATAGGTGCTAGGCGCGTGGTTGGCGAGGTACAAGGTGCAGTGGCAATATGTCAGGGGCACGCCGGCCAGATTCCAGAAAATCAGCATGAAGCCCCATTTCTCGTAGTACATATCCCAGGTGGTCACGATGCATTCCTCGCCCTTGCTGCAAGCGTTGGCGTACAGAAAGTGTGCCAATAGGAGAAGACCCGCTTCTCCCGAGACGTAGCCGTACAGCTCGTATTGTCTGGCGACGGTCCCCAAGGACAGAAGGAAAAGAATGTACCAGGGCAGTCGAACCTCGAAGAACATTTTGAAGTCAATAAGTCCAAACATGCGCGGGTTGAGTTCGGCACCCATGAAGAAGTCGTACATGAGATAACCCGTCATGCGATGTTGCTTGCCACGGTAGAGAGCCGAAACGTAGGCCACCGTCGAAACCAAGAACCCCGACAGGATGGCGACCGACATGAGAGGGCCGAACTCGTCGATAATCTGGTAGAGCTTGAACAGGCCACTGAAATGAAGGGCGACAGCCACAATGATGGTGGTCCACCAAGACCACATTCCCGAGCAGTAATAGTCGAGTCTGCGGCCGTTCTCGTGGGCTAGAGGTTTGCCTTTGGTCCAGATGCCCGGCATCAAACAATAGCAAGCACCCTCGAAGATGAAAAAGGTCCAGTACATGGCCCAGGCCTTAGCGGACGGCCACGCGCCGTAGTATGCCATCCGGACCATGCCACGAAAGAATTCTCCCACCGTCTCGCCGTTTCTGGGCGTAGGGAACTTGCCGTCGTAATATGTAGCGCCAATCCACATGTAGTACATCAGCAGAGGAAATCCCACCATCATTGCCGAAACTCCCCAGGTTCCACCAAATTCGAAGTGGCCGGAGGTGTCGACCTTGGGATCTGTTCCAACTCGCCAGCCGTCAATGACCTTTGGAGGACTAATAGCGCGTCCATTGGCGGGCTTGCTAATGTTTCCATTCGATTGTGGCTTTGCATGTCCGTTGGCAGATCCGTTGGTATATCCGTTGGCAAATCCATTGACATGTCCATTGACATGTCCATTGGCAAATCCATTGGCATGGTCTTCCGTGGGCGATGTGATTGTCTCTTTTGTCGGTTCCCCCACCGAGTGTTTCGACTTTGGCCGTCCTCTCAGACTGCGCCGGGCGGGTTTGATGTCGTCGTCGTCTAGGCCAGTAGAGGAATCCTGAGCGTCCGAGTCCTCGCTCACCACCAATATTGACTTGCGTGTTCGGTATTTCCCGAGGGTGCCGGGGGTTTCGACATAGCCGGGGTGGGTGGTTTTCCTGCCGGTGGTTAGTTTGGGTTGGGACTGAACACATGATCTGGAACCTACTTGGGCGTTTTGCCCGCCTGGGTGCGCGTCACTGTCATTATGGGAGGAGCATGAGAATTAAAAATCTTGTTTAAAAGAGTGTGAAGAAAGAGCGAGCGTCCTAGTAATGAGGCCTAGCAATGCGGATCGGCATTTGGTGATATTACAGAGTCAGTAAAAAGAATCAGGGGTGGCGCGAGGCGGAAGAAAGCCAACTTCTCCCAGGGGGCGTGTAGTGGAGGGCACGGCAGTAAAAGACGCGACGGGCGCGGTTGCCGTGTTTGTGTGAGACTAAGAATTATTATTATTGTTATTCGTCCCTTCCTCGGCCAACAATAATAATTCCTCCACACGACCATGTCTCCGCTTTCGCAATCTCCGGTCGAATCAGCGGCGCTATGAAAGGGAAGGATGGGAACTTGGGAAGGACTACTCCGTCAGATCGACTAAGACCAGAGTGATGATGCACTCCTGGGTAATATTATTACTCCGTACTTGCCATCTGAATATGTCTTCGGTCTCAAAAAAAGTATCTGTCAGAGCTCAACCGTCCCTGGAACCGTGGCCCATTAAGAAGGATAACCACCATACTTAGTATATACACAAGCTTCATCGAGTCATGGCCTCCGCATATTCACATCAAGCACCTCGTCGATTGTTCGTGGACATGAGTGTAATCTTCTTCTTCTTGCCTTTCTTGGAGGAGCTGGTGCCGGCCGTTGCGGGACGAGACCTCGAGCTGCTCTCGCCGTTGATGCTGGCTTCCACCATGGCAATTGCCTCGTTCTCATCCATGATATCTTTTTCCCATCCTTGAAGCCACCCGTCGTCCCGTGGAACTGGCTCTGGGGCTGCAATCAGCGTCGGTGAAGCCGGCGCAACAATGGCTGTGCCCCACACCGTCCTCGGTGCGTCTGGACTGGTACCGGGAGTCGCCAATGTGGCGAACGAGGAATGGCTTCTATCAATTCCCCACGGAGGGGTTGTTGCTAGCGCCGACTCTCCAGGCGAGGAGCTTGGATGAGTGCCGGTGTCAGTCAGTGGTCGAAAATCGGAACCATCAAAACTCCTGGGAACAGAGCTTGGCCTCCGCCTCCTTGCCGCAGTCCAACGTTTGTCGTCCTCTTCTTTCTCCGCTCGGATTCTATCCCTCTCCTCCCGGGCCTCTTTCTCCATGTTCCTCTTCCGCCGTCGAGCGATGTCGTCAAAGAACTGTTCGAGGATCACCGGGCTTATGATATCGGTCCAATCGCATTCCAAAAAGGTGACTTCACAGCCATAAGGTAGATGTGCCAGGTACTTTGCTCGTTTCCGCAGGTCATCGTCAATAATGTGCCCGGTCGAGATGTGCTCCACTCGAGGGAGAATTGTGGAAGGAAAAGCGGAAAACTCGCCAAATGCAGCCTTGAGTATGCGGATATCCAACGGCGAGAGGAAGAAGTTGGGTAAGGAGTGATAAAAGTAAAAAGCATGAGAAGATGGACGACCAGATGCGGCACCAGGCCTGGTGGAGGAGGACGAGGGTATTGTAACAGTTGATTCTCGTTCGAGCGCCAGTGATTTAATCGCAGTGGTGAGGTTCGACTGGCCTTCCTCGCTTGCCGTCTCCCAGGAATCGGGGATGTCGGGCTGTTTGGTCGAGGTACCCGAGGAGGTACCGGAGGAGGGAGGATTGCCGATCCCTAAGAGTTTTTGTTTGGCATCTTCGACCGCCAGCACGGCCTTGCGGGTCCAGGTGTTTTCATCCCCGAACATCAGCTCGTCTTCTTTTTCTTGTGCTTCCAGGTCCGCAATCTCTTGGTCATATTGGGCAGCCATATAATCCTCTCCACCCTTCATGAAGCGAGCATACTCGGTCATCTCTGCTACGTGAAACCAGGGGATATCGTCAGACCGTCCATAGCCATCAGCCGTGTCGCGGGGCAAGGCCAATGTGCTTCCTGGCTCACGCTTGAGGAGCTTCAAGAGGACGTCGCCACCTTCTCGTAGCATACTGGCATCGTGGCCGCTGGCCCACCTCACGGGTCTGGCCTCGGAAACGTATATGCTATCTTCGCAGATGGGGCACTTTTTCCACCTTGCTCTTTTTTCCGGTGATGGATTCGTGTCATCGGTAGAATGCATGTATCGGATGAGGCATGGGAGGCAAAAAATGTGACCACACCTGGCCATGCGTGGCGCCACGGGGGCAGACAGACAGATAGGACAACTTGCATCTTGGGTCTCGGCAGAGGCAAGGACCTGCAGGACCGCATCCCAGCTCACATAGACATCTGCGTCGACCGTCTGTGCATGGTATTCGCGGTCTGGGCGGACGATAAATCTGTAGTTTGCGTGCACATAGCGAGCCTTGTCCACCGCATGGTAGCCAGAACCAAGACCCCAGGTCGGATTGCGTCTCTGATGCCGGTGATTGAAGTGGTGTTGATAATGATGGGGAGGGCGGGGAGGTAGGGTGAAGTTCATGAGATGGGTGATGGAGGTCTGGCCCTTTCTGCTGTTGATTGATCTCATTGCGGTGGCCTCTGCAAGAACATCCTCATCCACCAAGCGTGGCTTTCTTTGTGTCTTGTGGTTCTTTCGGACGGGTTGGCTTCCACGCGCTTGGGGGGTGTAACGCGTTGAAAGAGCCGCTGTGGAGGTTGCCGAGTGATTGCTTCGTTTGGAGGAAGATTCAGGGCCGTTGGAAGAGGGTGCTTGAGAGTAGTTCGAGGAAGCCGAAGGCAGGAATTGTTTGCTTGGGGTGGAAGTCGAGGTGGCGCCGGAGGACATGGCTGCGGGATGGGGGAGTCCTGCTTGGACAGTGGGTGTCTCCTCAGGGCAGCAACGAAGCTGGCTCGAGTCCTCGACGAGACTAAGTATAGAGAGGGGGAGGAGGCGTAGGAGGTGAAGGGGTATCCGTGGTGACCACAATCGCCGAAGCGAAGGGGTGCGAGAGGCGATAGACAGCGAAACAGGAGACGGAGGAAGATGAAGAGGATGGAGGGGAACATGAGAGATGAGATGCCTGCACAAGAGTCACCGTGACTCCACCGCAGGCGAGCAAGCGCAGGGTGCTGAGGACAGGGTGCAGCGCAGCTTATGTAACACGAGAGTGGCCCGTTGAGCAGCTGGCCACTGGGGCTGTTAGGGCTGCTGGGGCGGTTGGAGCTGTTGGAGCTGTTGGGGCCCTGTCGGTGCTTACCGAAGCAGTGGTAGGCTGGCAGCAGTCGAAGCCAGTGCACCCCGAGCCTTACGATGCCTTACCCTCGTGCCTCTGTCTGACTCGTCCACCCACAGCGAACAGCGAACAGCACTGAGCAAACAGCCCAAGCGGCAACAATAATCCATCCTGCGCTAACTGCGCACCTGCGCACCTGCGCCGCTGGCCTGCGCTGCGCTGCGCTGCACTCACGCCGTGACTCGCAATTCGTCCCCATCTTCATCCTCACGTTGCCATAATTTGTCCAATTTGTCCAATTTGTCCTGGCCGTCCTGGTTGTCCTGGCTGCCCGCTTCATCACCCTGCCCTCTTATCGCGACAGTACTCTACTGTCCTCAGAGGCCCTTGATTCCTTCTTCGTCCACCGTCCTCAGCGCCTCTTTCTGCGACAGTCTGCAAGGTTGGACGTCGAGCAGCTGCCACTTCCCCTGGCCGCAGACGTTCGAAAATCCTCTACCACATCAACCAGATCCTCCTCCGCCCTCCCTCCATCGGAATATGGACCGTCCGAGGGCCTCTGCATAGTGCGCCATAGAGAAAATCAAAATCCCCCGAGGTTTAACGCGCATCTCCAAGACAACATGTCCTGCCGACCGAAGCTGTAAACCGCGATTTAGACATGCAGCCAAATCATCACCCGTATGGGCAACACCCTCTGCCCATGCAACCTCCCCCGAGGCGGCATGATGGCTCTTACACACAAATGCCTCCTCCGATGAGGTCTCATCCCGCCTACCAGCCTTACTATCCACAACAAATGGGGCCCGTGATGCCCCAATATCCTCAACACTACCCTCCAAGCTGGTACGGCTATCAGCAACACCATGTCCATCCCATGCACAACAACCGGCCACCTTATTATCCCCAGCACCCGATGCCACCGCCGCAGTACTCTCACCATCAAGTCCCCATTGTGCATTCTTCGCAGCAACACCCTCATCCTTCTCCCCGCATGAGCCATGGTCCTGGTTCGCTTGCCTCCCAACAGGCGCCCAGTTCAACCTCGACCGCCTCTACGACGTTGGTCCAGACACCTCCATCTCCACCTCTCAGCACCTCAAGTACTGTCAATACCAGAAAAGATCATCTATCTCCCCCGATTTCCCCGGCACCACAGAGAGCTCAAAGCCCGGTGGCTGATGTGCCGCGGGAGCCTTTCTATCCTCCGGTAAGTGATGTCGAGGAGTGCATGTGCATGTGCAGATGGAGATACTCATGTTTGATTAGGTCCCATGGCTATCAGTCGAAGATGAGGCTTTCCCACCGCGCGCCCCACGCCAGAGACGACGAATCCTTCGATCCATGCTTGCCTCGGAACCAATCGTGTACCCCATCCCAGAACCTACCCCGGAGACAACGATTGAATCGGAATCACAGCAGGCTGTTGAGGTGCTCGAGGAGAAGCCTGAAGAGATTATAACAGAACAAACCATTACGCAGACCTCTACACCTTTGGCCTCCCAGGCCCCTTCGGATGCCGCTTCTACTCAGCCGGCCACCCCTTCTTCGGCCGTACCTGCGACCGCAGGCAAATCTCAACAAACACCTACTCAAACAAAGGCCCGCCCAGTGGGCCCCGTGTTGCCAGCGGTACCAATTCTGCCACCCAGTCCTTCAGCTGCGCGGAGAACGCACCGGGATTCTATCATATCTACACAGTCGAAATCATCTGAGCCTGCACGGGCATCCGGGGACGATGCGGCGGCTGCAACCCCCGTTGTTGAAGAGTCAGAACCCAACACGACCGAAGAAAATCCCTCTGCCATTTCAACCCCTGCACCACCAAAGTCTTGGGCGAACTTGTTCCGATCTCAAGAGCCACAAGCCGGTTCGTCCGCCGCAACAGTTGCCAACTCCACCTCCACCGTATCAGGGGTGGGAAAGAATGAAAGCCTTTCAGACGTGCTCCATGACATGAACACGGCCGCTGAAGCCCCTACCAAAATCTCCTTGTTAAAGCCGCGTGGTCTCGTCAACACCGGGAACATGTGCTATATGAATTCTGTAAGTGAACCCTGGAAATTTCGCCCAATGTCAGCCTAACGGTATCATAGGTACTCCAAGTTCTTGTCTTTTGCTTGCCTTTCTACGACTTCCTTGCCAAGGTAGCTCAACGAGCTCCACATGCGTTCAAAAGTGATACTCCCTTGATCGATGCCATCATCATGTTTGTTCAGGAATTTGCCGTCATTTGCTCGGCCAACTCCATCGAACAGCTTCGTCTTCGGTTGAAGCCCGAAGACTATGAAAACTATGGCGACTCCTTCATTCCTGAGTACGTTTACTCCGCCATCAAAGATCTCCCTCGATTTCGAGAGATGCGAAGAGGTCATCAACAGGACGCCCAGGAGTTCCTCGGGTTCCTGTTGGAAGAACTGCATGAGGAATGCGCCCGTGCCATGAGATCTGCCACCTCCTCAAGCTCTGGTCGAACCACTCCTGCAGGAAGCGTCTCGAATGCTTCGGAACAACCGGAAGCCGAGGGTTGGTTGGAAGTAGGCCACAAACAGAAGCCTTCGGTCACTCGATCATCCGGAGCCATTGTCACTGAATCACCGGTAACCAATATTTTCGGAGGGAAACTGCGTTCAGAGTTGAAGGTTTCTGGAAACAAGATGTCGGTCACTTTGGAGCCTTATTCGCCGTTGCAGTTGGACATTGGATCTCCCCAAGTCCACAACATCATTGATGCTTTAAAGGGGTTGACTCGTCCCGAGAGCATGCAAGGCGACTTTTATACTCCAAGAGGACAGAAAGCCACGGCCACCAAACAAGTCTTTATTGAGACCCTCCCTCCGGTCTTGATCTTGCATCTCAAACGTTTCCATTATGACAGTACCACAAAACGCGCCGAGAAGATCTGGAAGAAAGTTGGGTATCCTCTAGAACTGGAAATCCCCAAGGAGGTGTTCCCCATGCAAGTCCGCAATAAGTACATTGCCCATGGTGGACTTCCTAAATACCAACTGACCGGGGTCATCTACCACCACGGAAAGAATGCCAATGGCGGTCATTACACTGTCGACATTCGTCGTCAAGATGGCCGTGAATGGATTCGGATGGACGATACGGTGTTGAGACGAATTCGGAATGAAGAAGTTGCCGAAGGCGGCAGTGAGGAAGATCCGAAAGTTCTCGCAGCCGCCTTGGAGCGACACAACGCCAGTGGCAACCGATTTGAACAAATCGAAGATGAAGAGAACGACGACAGCGCGGAAAAAGTGTGGAGTCAAGTGAATGGCCACTCGAGGTCCAAATCGACCATGAGTGCCATTGTCAATGGTGCTGCCACTCCTGCAAAGGACTCTTCTGGAAAACAAACACCAAATCCGAAATATGCCGTCAAGGACAATAAGGTCGCCTACCTTTTGTTCTATCAACGAATCTGAACGCGACGGAAATCTTACCTCTTCCCGCCACCACCACCACCACCGTCGTCGACAAAATGGCCTACCATTGTCACCACCTCATCACATGTTCTAGATGCTCTAGACATTGATGATATCATCCAACCTCATCTTAATATTTTACCCCCTTTCTGAAGCGGCATCGGCTTCTGTGTAGATAGAAGGCCAGAGTTGGCGGAGAGAATTACCAAAAGTCGAAATCCCAGCACCATCACCATTGTCATCACCATGTCAACCAAAACGCAATGCATAGCGCGGTCACAAGCAGTGGAGCAATATAAAATGGCAATCCATCATTAATCGCTACAGATATTTGCATTTTATAATTGTTGACCTCCATCCTCAGCCGACGAGCTTGAAATTACAGCCCAGAATCAAGGCGGCATTATGTCTGAACCAGTCATGCCCTTGGTATCCAAACATGTCGACGAAATTTGTACCCCACCCCACAGGAAGGAGATAAGGATTTATGGAGGGAGAAGAAGGCCTGGACGGGCGAACAGGCTCGTCGGTAGTGAGTCACCAAGTCGGAAGGAGAGACTAATGTGGTGGAGATGACATTGACCTGTTGTATGTATGTATGTTATTCTTACCTTGACGCCATCTTTACCCTGTCTGTCTGTGTCGCCTACATGGTCGCCATCATCATTTCGCATGGCAGATTTTGAACCCGGATTTCGAGCTGGTAGCATACTTGTGTGTCTGTCGATTGGGAGGATCGCATGGGTTCCCAAACATGTCGTGCGATGGCCAATGACTTCCCCCAACCGTGGTTACCAACTAAGTACATAGCTGGCTCAGACTCGATTTCTTGGTTTAGAGACAAGTCGGGCAGACAGGGTGGGAGATGGATGTAGAGGAGAGACAAATACACTATTCTTTCACATTCATTGGTTTTCGGTCCGTTGGAGCTTGAGTGTTGGTACTTGAAGGATGCCACGAGTGATGTCTCCGAGGAAGGACGGAGTACTTCGTCAAGTACTTGGATCTATGCCAACCGCCTCGGATCGACGCGATGCTCGCTTCCCAAGTAGTTTTTCCCTTTCCACCACATTCTCCTGTCGACTTACAAGCCTTTTCTCTCTACGTCGCCCCAGTCCAAGTCCGGCACCCCCTCTTCTCTTGTCTTCTCCTACCTTCCTTTTTCTCCTCCCTTTCCTGCTCTCGTCTCGTCTCGTCTCGTCTCGTCTCGTTCTCGTCCTATAACCTCGCCTTGCTTTCAGCATGACCGAGCAGCTTGGCCTTCTCCAACCGTGCATCGCACTCTCGATCCAACCACTCCCGTCCCCCCCTGGCCGCCACCTCGGCCTTCATCTCGTCTCGCAGGGCGAGGTGCTCCGGCCGCGCTGGGACGTTGACCTTGTGGTGCTCGCAGGTCGCGTACACGGTCGATCCGTCCGGGCTGGACATGGTTCCGCGGACCAGTGCCATCGTCCGCCCGTGTTGGAGTGTTTGCGAGGTTATGTGGATAATCGTGTCTGGAGAGGATTGTTGGCTTTTAGATGGGGGGTGGTGTTTATGGATTAGGGAGGTATTGTGGGGGTGGGTTGGAGAGTGGGTTGATGTAGGGGGTGAGGTTGGTTGTAAGGCAGGAAGGAGGGAGGAGGGGGCGGGAGGGATCGATGGATGTACCAAGGGAGGGATAGATGGATACACCAAGGGAGGGAGGGACAGATGAAAGGAGAGACGGCAGGAAGGGGACTAGAACTGACTCAATGGTACGGCGCGGAGGTACGAGATGTTCAGCGTGCGAGTCACGCCGCCTTGGAAGCTGTCCGTCCGTGGTTAGCGATCAGTAAGTAGCTGTGAACGGACACGACGCCCAAAGATGGGGGACAACAGCACGGTCGACGTCGACGTTGTCGCAGTCGCAGTCGTCGGAAGAGTAGAGTAGACTTACTCCCAGTAATCACGTCTGGCGATCGGACACAGCGCCGTGGTCGTACACATATCTACTCAAGACACCACACGAAAGGGGTCAGCAAGTTTCAATCCGTCATTGTCATCGTCATCGATGGCGGACGTGTGTGGACCGACTATGTATGGGGCAGAGCGGGAAAGGAAATGATATGAAATGAAATGAAATGGCAATCCGTCGTACATACCAAAGATGACGCCCGCAGCCCCGCCGTGCATAACACCTATAGATTCCCAATATCGTGGTCAGTCAGTCGTTCCAGTCCGCCAGGCTGTCCAATCAAATGCCATTAAAGCACATCACTTCCTGGGTTCGGCTTCACATGTCTCCCTTCTCCTCTTCCCAGAGAGAGAAAAGATGTGGTTTGGAGCACGAGGAAGAGGGGAGGGGGGCGGGGGGGCGTACCGTTCTGATTTGCGTAGAAATCCGTGACTTCCAGTTCCCAGCGTACGGTGCCTTTGGGCCCGGCGTCCAGGAGGCGGACTTTGGTCATCAGCTCGACGTCGTAGCCCTGCATCAGGAAACGTCGTGGGTGGGTTAACTTGTGGTCTCATAGCTAGCACCCAGAGATAGACGTGTGCATGTGCATGTAGATGTAGAGGAGAGGGAAGAGTGGGAAGAAGAAACGAGTCAAAGAACGAGCCGCAGGAGATCCAAGTCTCCACTGCAGAAGTGGTGATGATGGAAGGACAGGTAATGAGACACCGTGGGAAAGGCGAAGTGGCTTCCAGCTTTGTTTCGCTGGATTCCATCGTCCAGTGCAGTGCAGTGTGGTAGATCTGGTAGAGCGGTAGGTAGGTACATACCTGATAGTCGGTTTTGAGCACGATGTATTTGAACCTAAAGAGCCAGAAAGAGTCGATAGTTAGTTAGCCCTCGAACGTGAACAAGACACCATCAACAGCCAGAAAAAGTCAACAACAATCCTCGTCGTTGCCTGACGCCGGTCCTAGTCTGTGTTCCAAACACCACCGATCACCAACCAAAGGGACCAAAGAACGAACAAAAAGATGACATCGGCAAGGGAAAAAGTGAGGCCAGGAAGGTGGGGGGGGGTTGGGGGGGTGCTTACGTGTCTAGCATATCCTGCACCGAAGCAAGGGCCTTTTGACGGGCGACGTCTTCGCCGGGCGGTGACATTATGAGTGATGGAAAGTTGATTCAATGGAACTCAGAGATCTTTCTTCAGAGATCTTTCTTCAAAGACTCGTCAAACTCCGTGGAGAAAATGCCGGCGACGTGGTCAGGTCAGGTCAGGGACGCCGCCGAGGAACGAAATCAAGCCGAGCCTTCTCGTCGATCAGGTCCGTCTTCAATGCCCCGCTGACGTGAGTTGCAAGCTGGACAGCAAGAAAAGACGGCGAAGGAACGGGAGGGGGGAGAGAGAGAGTCGATAGCAACTGTGTAAGATGTTGGAAGACTCGATCGGGATTCGATATCCGTCGTCGTTTGGCCTGGGCCGAGTCCAAATGGCCCGGATGTACCTGTTGTTGCTCTCAGTACTTAGTTAAATTAGTCCACCCGACTCCGGAGAACATCTCGGTGTTAATAGTTGGTGCCAATGGAACGAGGTTCGGGGTGGTTAGGGTAGGTCACGGTCGGTTGGCGTTGGAGAGTGGGGGGGGGGAAAGCGAAGGGTTTGGACCTCGGTTGAAGGTTGAGATGGTGACGTCGGGAATGCTTCGTATGCAGCGCTTCGGTGAGGAATTATGGGACATTTTATGACCGAGAACTCGTCGTTGTGGACGGGCAAAAGGACCATAGAGCGGCCATTGGGTGTACCATGTACGTTGCAAGGCGATCATACCTATATAACTATATACTTATATACCAGGGTATACACTCCTATGGTCCTCTGCCCCAAGAAGCACAGGATATTTAATGGCACCGTCCGTTTTCCACGAAACCAAAACAACCTCCAACATGCAACAACACAAAGTTCCTGGTCAGCTCCAGGTCGCTCCCTTCCCATAGGCACCGATATTGTAGAGAACAAAGACCAACCAGGCAGAAAGCAGAAACACGGTCTCGGCTCTACTGGCCGAAGACAAGCGAAGACCCTCAAATAAGGCCTTCATCCGAGAATGACTTTTGGTGGATGTCGCCGTGACATCCGCGACGGGTGCTGTATTGTCCCTTTTTCCTTCTCCCGCACTCTCCACCGGTTCCTCTTTATCTGGCGGTTCGATTCGGGCTTCTGGTGGTCGAGGGCTCGGGCTTCGCGACAGACTTCTTTAATACACCCAAGGGATGCGTCTCAGCTTAAGCTCTCTCTCTCTCTGCGTTTGTCTTCTCCGAGTCAAGGCCGAGAACATCACCCTGCCAATCCACCACACTGGAGACGAAGGGCAGGGCGACGGCTCAAGGCTCAACCGGAGTCACTGACACACGTGTACACACACAACAAACGAACTTACTCTTCGGCGTCGCTCTTGACGTTGGGGGCATCACTGGCTCCGCTGGGAAGACTCTCGACGCCCATGTTCCCGTCGACGGCCTCGGGCGAGTCGGCCGCACGATCAATGGAACTGAAGCCAGCGCCGTTGGCCGAAAACCGTCTGCCTCGTGTGCTGCTGCTGTCCCGGACATCGGGAATGCTGCGCGCTTCAATGTTCCACTGTTGGATCGACCGGATGATGTCCACCGCCAGTTGACCGTTGCGCTGCAGGGCCGTCACCCAGTACATGGGGATCTTGTCGCTCGTCGTCAATTGGCGTGCCACCGAGGAGACCATCATCTCGCGCATTTCATTGTCTTCGTCGGTTTCGGCGTAGATGTATTGCACCCGTCGGAGCCCCGGGTAGGTCGAGGTCGAGTGGTAGAATTCCCGCACCAGCTCGACCACCTCCAGGCCGAGTTGCTTTATCTGGAGCCTCTCCGAGAGGAGGTACAGGTCAAGTAGTGGGCCCATGTCCGCTTCCGTCTTGGGGGCGCGGATGCTTCCAGAGTACAGCCACCCCACGAGGAGTTCGAAGGGGTAGTCATCTTCGTCCGGGAGCTTGTGTGTCTTGTTTCCCCGGTTCTTCTTTTCTTCCTCTGCGTTGTCGCCTTGGAAGGTGGATGAGAAGAACGGCGAGTGGTGGCAAAGCAGGCTTTCGTGGATCGACCAGTGAGTAGATTCGGGTCCGACGTAGATGTCCACAAGCGAAGATGTGAGGAGTCTGCAGGGGGTTTCATAAGTGGTTGATCCAAGAGTCGGTGGGCAGTGTTGCAGCTGCAATCTTCAGACTTACTCATGAAGAGGCTTCTCCTTCTGCTGCTCTACAGTTTGTCCGCTTTCATTGTCCATGGCTTCCGACGAGCTTCTTGGTAGCTAGCTGCAATTGATCGTCGTCGCAAGGCTGGTCCCACAGCAGGAAAATGTCGCCTTCGGTGGAGGTCGCGACCGGGCAACAGCGACAAGGAATGAGAACCAAGGCGTGGAAGAAAAGAGGAGTAAAAGAAAAGAGCAAAAGAGCAATGGAACAGGAAAAGCGACGATCGAAGAGAACTTACAAAGGAGAATGGACGGCTGGATGGCCCATTTTAGCAGGCATGTCTTCGTGAGCAGAGATGAACAACGTCACAAGTCAAGCCACAGCAGAGCCCACTGATGGCCCGCGCGTGGGAGAGTGAAGATGACTGGACGGAAACCATCATCGCCGAGTCGGAGGGGGAGTTGATGCCAGGATTCGACAAGGATGCCGAGTGGAGGAATTGCAAAAAACCGGTTTGTGGCTGAATGACAGGGATCGCAGTCACGTGGCAGTCACGTGGGTACCACTTCCGGAGCACTACTCACGTGATTACCCCAGGCCGCAATCAGAGCGACAAGGAAGCGCCATCGGGAAAATCGTCAATGCAAGGTTTGAGAAGATGGGGAAATCTGGCCAAGTAGCGGGGGCGAATGGACGGGATCGCGAGGACACGACACTCAAACCCAAATACCAAAGTTAGATGATGCCTAGGTGCCGACAGCATGTACAGACGTGCCGGCATCTCTTCCGACGCGGAACTCTAGTTAGCTAAAGACCCCAGACATGCAAGGTTCGATATATGGCTGAGAAATTTCCATACATGCCAAACACCTGGTCTCATGTTCCTGCTCACTTCCGACCCTTACCCTTGCCAGTCTTGGTCTTCTCACCTTCGTCCTTGGAAAAGCCACCCTTGACCAACGCAGCTCTGGCCACCGTGTTGATGAGTCGAAAGCGATCCGGGCCGAGTTTGACGCCTCCATACCTAGCAAGTGGAGAATCGTCATCAGCTTCATGCCTGTGTGAAGGTCCTACCGGTACTATCCCTCCAGACACGTAGGCAAGCAGGCAGGCAGACAGACAGCCATTTTCAAGAAGGATCTCAAATGCCTAGGCAGAACTTACCATCTCGTGACGACCACCATGACATTCCACACATCCATCAACTGCATGAGATGCAGCAGCCGGCCTCCAGCAGCGGTCTCGCCGTCATCATCACAGTCCTGTATCGTCGTGACATTCCCGGACTGGGGATTGGTCGACTGGATCCTCCAGGCGGTGATGTTGTGTGTGGCTGAGGCGACCTTCTTATTCGTCGCGAGAAGATGCGATATGGAATCCATGGCCTCCTGCAGCGATGAGACGCGACACGCGCGCGCAATGAAGGTCGATTTGTTGGCGGTCAAAGGCTCCGAGGAGGTCCAGTTCGGGGGAGGGATGTTGGCGGAAGCTGCATCATCATCAGGGATCGTCAGGGCGGGCTCTTCACGGTGGCGCTCAGAACCACTGTTCTGGCGGGGCGAGGCGGACCTGTGCGGAGCATCTTGGGCGTGATCTTCAACCGCGCCATGATTGTGGTGTTGCTGTCGCTGCTGCTGCTGCTGTAGGAGCGGACTGGCTTCTTCCACCAGGTCGAAGAGACACTCTTGACCGGCCGTCCAGACTCGTGCCAGCACGTCGCGCAGGATGGTCACGGCAGCGTCGCCTTCGCCTTTTCCACTGTCGCCCGTCGACTGCGTGCCTACGATTGTCGGGCGGGCATCGGGGTAGGTCGCAGGAAAGGCAACGAGGAAGGAGAAGGGGAGTTCGGGCAGTCGAAGGGCTGCGCTGGCCTCGGAGGAAGACGCCGTGTATTGCAGGACCACGGTGTCGGCACCGTAGATGGAATTCAACGCTTCGAGTTCGTCGGCGAGAGCCGCGTTGGTTCCCAAAATGCCATCTTCAGAAGGCATGAAGGCATTAAGAATGGAGGGTGATGGTGGAATGATCGCAACGCCAGTGCCGGCACAAGTTGTGCTCTCGGGAAACCTGCCGTCCGAATCACCAAGTACGGTACGGCGCATTGGCTACGGTACAAGTACTAACTTGGGTACTCCACACCTGTTGGTTGATTATCCCCTTCATCTTCAGCCTCGTCTCTCGTCCCCCTCGTCCCTCCTCCCCGTCCCCGTCTTCCTTCCACCTCCGCTCCAACGGGAGAATCCCCCAAAAGGCCAAAAAAACTGTCCCCCCGAACCCCTGTTGCTAAGGAGGTCGGGAGTAGTGAAACCCTGGGTCGACTTTGCTGGAAGGGTTTTTCCGAGCTGATGCTGAGAAACTTTTCCCCGAACCCCAGGTGCCAAGGGGGTCGGGGGAAGTGAACCCCCGGTGAGTTTTCCTATGAAAGGTGTGATTAGTGATGAAATTAATGGATGGGAAATAATGGGTGACTTGTTGTGAGGTCCGAGTCGTGATTCGAACCTGAGCTACTTGCAATCCCCCCGGGGCGTTCACATCCTAAGCTATTCCTCACCATGCCCCTTACTGTCCCGGTGTCGACCCTCTGGTTCCTCCTACAAGTAGCTCCCGGCCTAGTTTGCTGCCTGTGGACACGCACTTCCTTTTCCTACTCTAGCTGTCGACTTGCCCAAACGCCGTCAATGAAGCTGTTGTTGGTAGCTTGGTTGAAAGTTGGTATGAGATAATAGTTGTCCTCCACTAGAGCGTAGCGTTTCGAACCCACAGGGATCTTGTTGTTGTAGCAAATTCTAGTTTTATAAAATATAAACTTGCATTTATTTTCTGCCGCTGAGCTGCTGACTTGGCGGTATAGGCGTGAATAGGTGATGTGAAAGCGGTGGGTTGGGCTGGAGGGGCCTCCGGCTGGAGTGAAGAGGCCCCCTAACGTGAGAACAACTCGGAGGGACTGGGAAGGAACAGAGCATGCGCTTATTTGAATTTGACCTCTTGTTTGCCATATGTACTGTCTCTTCATCCTCATCTTGACAATCCGTCTCTGTGGATTGGGATCGTCAACACCTACCGGTCGACGCCTTCGGTCGCTGGTCGCCATTACAACTCAATTCCCATCGCCTTGGCCGCAGCGACCCGTCTCTGGGCACCCTCTACCGCCCTCCTCATCCTCAGATTGCCCTGAAACGGTTCCTCGCCCGAGGCATCTCGCTTCTTCTTGGTGATAAACTCACTGGGCTGTCCATAATCCGGTGTACCCCCGAGGGTCGCAAAGCTGTCTCCCACATAATTCAGCGCCGGGATACCCTTTGCGAATGTGCTCTCCCAGCCGTCGAGAATTCCCATGACGACCTTGATCCCCGCAAGGTAGAGGTTGAGGATGGCTGGTGGAAACCCTCCCTGGTGAGCATAGAGGAGGTTCTGGATCTCACTAACCCCCGGTGGAGGGCGGTCAAAGTCTGAAGCTGTGCGCATGACGATGGCTCGAGAGAAGTCGGTCAGGTTCATCTTCGCCGCACGAAGGATGGCTTCAAGTGTGGCGTTGTCCTCTTGCGCAGTCGTGCAGTAAACACCACTTCCGTTGGTCCAGATTGTGGTGGTGTTCTCAAAGGCTTCCGAGAGGTGCGTACCGGAATAGTACACGTCAGAGGTTGCGACGTCGCAGCCCAACACACTCGGTGGTTCTGAACCGGATGTGTAGGCCGTTTCCTGGGCGTATAACGCTCGGTACGTCTGGGCGGTGGCCGTGTCGTTGAGGGAGGCGCTCGAGGCAAAGCTGATGGCAATGTCTCGCAGAGCTTCATTGACTTCGAAGACTTCAGTTCCATAAATGCTAAAGGGTCTTGTCAGCAGGATGTCGTCTCACGTGGTGTTCTGCCGCAAACTCACGTCGTAGGGTACTCGTCCGGCGCGTATACACCAAAGGGAATGTATCCTGTGGTGAAGTTGTCTGGAATATCTCGGATATCAAACTCATACTGCAGAGCCACCTGCACCGCGTATTTTGCAAACGTCACGGACGCAAGAGTCGCCACCTTTGGATTGACACCTGCTATTCCTGCGACCATGAAGTATGTTGCGGTCAGGTTGAATTTGGGGCTCAACACGAAAGCACTTATGGTCGACGCAGCGTTGATCTCGGATTCGCCCGTCACGACCTGGCAGACGTTGCCGTCGGCCGTACAGTGAACTTCGGGGAAGAGGGGAGACAGGCCTGGCAAGGTGATGTTCTGCGCCAGCAGGTCGAATTCGTCAATGCCCCACCAGACTTCGGCTTCCGGGGCAAACATGCTAATGATGACGACCTTGGGAGCAATCGGTTTGGTGTGCCTCGCAATATTGGTCCTCCATTCCAACGGCGAGGCGACTGAGGACGAGATGAAGGTCACGGCTGCCAGAAGCAGACTGGAGATGCTGGAGAAGCGCATGTTGTACGAATTGGACACTGAACCGCTGCGAGGAATTCGACAGTACGAAAGAAAACAAAGCTGTGACGCCAGCTGGAAGGGACCTACCTTTTTAGAGAGCTCCAAGCTCCCAGACTCCCCGCACCTTCCCAAGCCGGGCTTCCAGCTCGCAAGGGAAGCTCGGCTGCAAGGTGACTCGAGCTTAGCTGGTCGATCGATCTCGTCGGGCGATTCCGATATGCCAGGAAGGGATCATCATTGGGCCATGGGGTGGAAGAGATTGAATCTGTGCCTGGGTTACACGCCAGGAAGCACAGCCAGGCACTCAGGTTGCGAGATGCGGGTAACACCACGTCGTTATCTCTCCACTAGTGGCGAACACAGAACGAGCAGACCTGAGCAGGGGAACGGTGCGGACCTGCAGTAGTTAGCATCACCGTTACCTTGAATACCACGTTGTTATCTTAGGCGAGGGTCACGTAAGTGTGTGGAGGGGTTCTGGTGTGCCGCTCATTTGGTTCCTTACTTCGAGTGATAAGGAACCAGGAAGACGAGCAGGAGGCAGGATCGACAGTCTCTTGTCTTTCGCGAGGTCACCAGTGCTTCGAGAAGCCCGCGGCAAGGTTCTGTTGCGGGGGGGATACGCATCGTTTAAAATTAATGCGAGCAGAAACACATCCACTCGTAACATCCATTTGGATTTTATATTCCGAAGGCTGGAGAGACAGCTTGAGGTCTAGTTTTGAGTGGTGACCGAAGCTTCCGGAGGGAAAGTGCTTGTGAGTGCTTGTGGTAAGAGCTGGCCAATGGAAAATTCTGGATAAGAAGTACGATAAGATAGCCGAGGGTCGGTTCCCAAGGGCTGGGCATACGTCATGCATCGGGCATCTCCTGTGGCAACGAATGCCACGTGACACCGTACTCCGTATTTCTTCGCTGCACGAAATCTTTGAGGCTCTGTCGTGGCTCCCGGCTTCGACTGCTTCGTACCTTCTCGAACGGTGATGGCGTGCAGACCCCCCCCTTCCATCGTCGTCATATCACGCCAATCCCGGAAAACTCATCCCCACCAAGACGGCCCTCTCGTCGATATTGGCGTGGGCATAGCTCAAGCCACACACGCCGCCCGGCTCCAACATCATCTCCAGCTTGGTGTCGAGCGCCAGACCCAACCAGCGCTTCACAAACGCCCTCAAGATATGTCCGTGGGCAACGATGACGACGTCACACTGCTGCTTCTTCTGTCGCATCGCCTCGGCCTGCACCGACGTGACATGAGAAATGACCCGATCCAATCGTTCCGTGACCTGAGCGGGCGAATGTCCTCCAGGACCTTCACATCCATCTCGCCAGATATCCCAAGGCCGCTGCCGGTCCAGGCCTCTCCCTCGACGTAGTTCGCGGATCTGATGCGTCAGCAGGCCCTCGTAGTCGCCATAACCCCATTCGGCGATGTCCTCGGTCGTCTCGGTGTTGCTCTGCAGGCCTTGTCTCGTCGGTTTGTCCTCGACTTGTCCCAACAGCAGTTGTAGCGTGCGCTGTGCTCGTCGTCGGGGACTGCAGATGACGGTCGAGACCTTGCTAGGGTCGATCAGCCGGCCGGCTCCAAAGACGACGGATGCTGTCTGCCGGACTTTGTCTTCTCCGTCCGGCAGGAGCGGGAGGTCGGTGATTCCGGTGTACCGGCCGTTCCGGGACCATTCGGTTTCTCCTGCGGGGACCATGTGAGTAGACAGAGCACGATGGGGACACACAGAGGTGGATTGTCTGGTGGAGGATCATGATATTCCGGTCATTCCTGCTGCAACGCTCGTCGAACCGGACCGTAGAGGCTTAGGGATCTTGTCCTTACCGTGCCGGATGAGAAATAAGCGAGGCGTCGCTCGGTCTTCTTCTGACATGTTGAAGACGCAGATAAAGGCCTCTGACGCGGCTGTCTCTGCGACTCTTGCAGCGTCTTCCGGGAATAGGTTTTCGACTTTCGAGACCAGCGGGTCGGGACGCCTACACCGACAATCCGCCGCACGAGAAAATGAAAATGAAAAATTAACAATGGACAATTGAAAGATATCAATTTGTTCGCGCAAGTCCAACCTTTAATCTATCGCAAGGGAGAAAAGGAACCGAGAACAGACAGTGCATCTATGACCCAAACCGAAGACCGCTCCGTTCTAAGCTCTCACTCAGCACTGTTGAGAAATTAGATCTCAACCGTTGCTGGCCTTGGCAGCCAGACTTACTTACTGGGTACAGTACGGAGTCGGTAGCTAAGTACCTGTAATAATTACTCACCACTCACACTTGAACCGATCAACTTCCTCATCAACTCTCTTCCATATCTCAAAAACTCATAAACACACGAGAACGAGAATGAGAAGGGCGGTCCTACCTCCCTCGAGACTGCTCCCAATGAGCCAGCACCACCACATGACCTCCTCGCGCGTTCCTCCAATCCACGGACCGGCAAGCCGCCTCCGGACATCGTCGCCCACCTCCGTATCTCGGAAATTTGCGTCCAAGTCCCGCCTGCCTGCGCCGTCCGCGCTCAACCTACTTATGGTCTACTTAGTTAGACGCATACCAGACGGGCGCCGGATGGCAGAGGGCGGTGAGAGAAAGTGTCAGAAGGGCAAACATATCACCAACATTCTTGTTTCGAGTTTGAATTACCCAACGCAACCGCGATAAGCAAAGGCAAAAGGCAGACGCCAGCGGGGTAAACAAGCCGTTTCGGGCATAAACCAAGCTTGCACAAGGAGAATCTAACGCAAAGGGCCCAGCCCCTCTGTGTGCGTGCGCCTGGTGCAAGGGCATTTCCTCCCAATCAGACGCGTTCAATGCCACTCGGACTGATGAACCCCCCGGTTTGATCTCGTCTTCGCTCTTCTCTGACCCCCCAGCTGCAGGCGGGGGTTTTTACTGGACTTTGCTGCGGGGGGGGATCGAGCGAGATAGCATACTGGTCTGCCCTTTTTCGTGTGGCTGACATGACAGGGATCATCAAGATTTAGCTAACCCGTGCTACTTAAGTAAGTTAACCCTCTCCCGAATAATGTGGAGAAGAATAAGTAATACTCCGTACTTGGTACCTAACATAGCTATCGGACACGAGCACGGGTCGGCACTGTCAGTACCCTGGTCGCATAAGGAGTTAAAACATAAAATGTCGCCAGGCATAAAGTATACTCGGTTTGGCAGACACACAGACACACGCAAAGACCGACATTGGCAAAAAAAGAGTCGATGGATGCGAGAACAAAAGAACCCTCCAGGCTTTTCCGACAAGATCTCTCCCGATTGAACCCGCGTAGGTTGAAAGCAAGTAGGAAACCCATTGCCATTCCCTGGATTTCGTATTCTCCATTCTGCAATCGTGTCGACTTGATGCATGCAGGGTTTCCACCACTTCAATCTTTCATTACTGCTGCTTTCTAATCGCCCAATACGGTGGTGACCTTTTCAACCTTGTTGTATCTTACCCATCAACCATGGTATAGTCGTGGAGGAGGAGGAGCAGGACAACGACGACGAGTTTGATGGGTAAGAGGAACTGGTGAACATGTTGTATATATTGAGAGCGGAACAACGTTGCTGGTAGGGGAAGAACGAAATAGGAGAGGAATGACCTCGTATACTCTTCAGTGAAAATGTCTTCTTGTTCCATATTCCATGATTCCATCCAACGAATGCCATGCCATGCCAATACCCCTAATGATGCTGGTAGTAGTAGAAGAAGTAGTAGTAGTAGGAGTAGAAGAAGGAAAACGAAGGGAAAGAGGGAGTAACCAGACCATGCCCACGCCGACAAAGGAGGAACAAAACAAGACCAACAAAATAAAAAGCCGCCGACCGACCGACCGACCGGTCTATCCTGGCTACCATGCTCGATCATGATCCCCTCACCATGATGGGTTGACTGATAGATTCAAAATGAATTGGTTGAAATGACTGCTGCTTCTTGTGCTGGCTTCCACTGCCATGATGCTATGGGGTGCCCTAATGTAGAAAAGAGTATTCGTGAGAGATCATCATAAAACATCATGTCGACAGAGAGAAACCGTGGAGACCAAAAGGAAAATACCGGGAAAAAATAACAGTGACTCCTGTTTTTGAGTCTCCGGAACATGTCAGGGGAGCGAGTGGGTAAAAAGTAAGGTAGTAGTAGACCCTCAGGTACTGACAACCTTGTCGCTCATCCAAGTCTTTCCATTCGCCTCCTCTTCGACGGGGAAAACCTCCCTGGCATATTCTTCGATGCTCCTGTAGCCTTCCCAGAGTGACCTAGCCTCGTCGGTCAATTTTCCCGGCTTCCCCTTGATATTACCATTACCGCCACTGTTGTTGTTGGTCGTCGCGTTCGTATTTCCGCCCGCACCCCGGCCGCTGCCGTGATCGAGGCTCGGTCGGGCCGTGATGGTGTCGTTGCTGCCCTTCCGTCGCGCCGGCGACTTGACCGTGCTGTAGGAAAAATCGGGTCCGGGAAAGTATGGCGCGTTGAACGATCCGAAAAGAACCTCGAGGCCTGCAAGCTGCTGTCTGTAGCCGGGCGGGACCGTCACCTTGACCTCGATCCGTTTGTCGAAGACGTACTTGCATGGCCGTTCTAGTGCACGGCCAAAGGCGTGGCACACTTGGATTGGTGTCAGATTCTCGAATGCGAGTGCGATACTGTTGCGGGAAAAATTGTGTCAGTAGATTGGTTGCTTGAATGAGTGAAACGCGTTGGATACAGTCAATCAATGCCCGGAAAATACCGAGATCGACGACGATCGACCGTGGATCGACTCGAGAATCCCCCGACTGAAAAAAAACAAAGGGATATCTGCTTCTTTCCCACAGCCAACATTCTCCGCTTCTCGCGACGCCGGAAGGTTCACGTGCAAGGATGAAGAAGAGAAACATACCGGTGGTTTTTCCAGCGATTCGGCCCGTCTTTGAAAATCTGCAGCACGGCCGGCCCAACGTCGTGTTCGGCGTCCAGCCACGGGAGTTTGGTGTCGGGATGGAAAGGAGCACGCCACTCGAGGCTCCCATCGTCCTTGAAATCCATGCAAAACAAGGGGTAGGGAAGACTGGTGAAGTTGTTGTTGTAGATGCCCGCGTAGACAAAGGTCGCCGGCAGGCCCAGTTGCCGGATGTAATTCTCTACCGTGAATTTGCACGCCCACAGCGGTAGGGCGGGCCATTTGGGGTTGTGGATCGAGTGGTCGGGCATGCTGCTGTAAATGAAATGTTGGATGTTTCGTTTCTTCGCCGCGTGGGCCAGCGCCTTGCCGATCTTGATCTCATCGCCAGCGAGAGGGTTCGTGTTGATGAAGGCTATCTGGGCTCCCTCGAAGATGGTGTCGACAAGGACTGGGTTGTCTAACAACTCGCCCTCGAACAAGGTGACATTGGGTAATTCGGCGAGCTCTTCGGCCACCAGGCCCTCGGAGGAATAGACCTGGGCGCGAACGGCATACCCTATCGCTGCCACCGCCCGTATGACCGAGGCTGCCTGGCGGCCAGTACCATTGACGATGGCCAAAGTTTTGGTCGTATTTGGCATGTGGTGAAGAGGCACTTCTTCAACTCAAGCAAAAAAACCCCGAGGCTGGAAAATGGGTGGGACAGACGCCGTGCGTGTGAGAATCTAAGGGACACCGGTTGAATAGAGATCTCGCACAGGCCAGGATCGATGGGGTCTCAAAAGGGATCGGCGTGAGTTTTAGGAATGACAAGGACAAGAACCAGAATCGGTAGAAAAGAAAAGGTTAAAGAAAGATCACACCATCATATCGGGGTTGAGGTGCTCGGACGGTATGGATAGATTACTTAGATGAGCGTGCGAAAAAACCCATGGGCCACAACGGGCAAAAAGAGTGGACTGCATTCTGGCATTCCTGCATTTCCGTGCCGTAATTCGGGGCCCATATGAGGACCCTTGGCTGCGCAAATTCTGCGAAAGTCTTCGAAAGGGCCTGCCACCGCCAAACCAGATGCAGCATATTCTTTACGTAACCGAAGCTGAGGACGGCGGCGGGGTGCTGGGCCCATGCTGAGCACGACATTGAGGACCAGCCCGATGCTAGATAACGGCATCAGGTACCAGCCTTCGCGTCCCTCACTTCCTTTGAGAGAGGTGCCATTTGGTCGTCGAGTTGCACAACATGTCCAGGGAGGAGGGAGTAGGTAAGACCGACTGCCGCGCCTTCCAGGGCTCCCAGGCACGCCGGACAAATAAAATGCGGGGACGGTAAAGGCGGGGGGAGGAAGGCGACGCCAACAGCTGGTTAAGACGCCGTGGACGCTATTAGGCCCTGGACGCTGCTTCGTCGGTGGCGCCTGGTTGACAGAAAGTTTGGACATGGCTGGCCCACCATCGATGACGCCGCCACATCGTCTGGAGAGCGAGGGATGGGTCGGTGTGGTCAGTCTCGTCGGTGTTGGCTGTTACCAGCTTGCCAACAGGGCCGGGCTGGCGGTGATGAAGTTCTGGCTCTGGCAGGCCGAGCACCCGTCCAGCGTTGGTTTCAATCTCCAGTCTGGTACTTCCGCGGACCCAAGGAGCAAGGCGGGCAGTGGGCGCCCGGCACGGTCGCTATGAAAGGCCCATTCATTCGGTGGACCACTGGGAAAAAAGGACCTGTGCGCCTTGGGCGCGCCCATTCTCCACCGGGCAAACCCAGCTGCCAATGCCACGAGGCACCCACTGTGAGCAACCACACAGCGTGCGCCATCATCCGTCTGGATGACTGGGTGCTGGTCGTGCAGGGCCAATCGCCAACGGGCTCTGCCTCACAGACCACGAATTCAAGCCATGTGCCCAGGTTGTCTGGCGTTTGGCCCAACTCGCTAGGCCGAAGCCTGCAGAGGCTCCCTGCTAACCGGGTGCCTAAGGGCTCCCAGGATAGTCTTCTAGGCCCGTTGCTTTCCACACGTCTGGCCTCTGGCCTGCATGGAGTCTTGCCGTTTCCAGCTCTTCGGCATGGAGATGTCCGCCGGCTTGCCGCAAAAGCATTACGTGTGGCAGAAGCCCGGCATTCGCTGCAAGAAATAGAGGCGTCCTCCCTGAACCCGTGTGGTTTCGAAGATGGACCGATGCGCCCAGAGACAAAAGGTACCGCAGGACGGCAAGGCTGGGTCCGGTCGCGGCCAGGTGAACCGGGGTGTTGCCAGAGTAGTCGGCGCGGTTCATGAGCTGGTTGTCGTGGCGAAGGAGATCTTTGACCTTGTTGATATCCCCGCTGGCAATCGCGTACGCAATGGCAGTTAGATGCGTCACAGGAGAGGACAATTCACCCGTCGGGCGACTGAAAATGGTGCCCGAGTTTTCCGTGAGCTCGCCACGGATACTGACGGCCATATCTTTGGCCACTGAATCCGGTGTTGCGTTTGGGAGTGCGAGCAGGTAGGACAACTTGGTCAAGGCAGCTTCGCTCGTCATGTCGCCACCGGCAACGACCCCAGCGCGGCCGAGAACCATTCCTGGGGCATAGAGCGGGCTGACCGCGCCGGTCAAACACTGCGTGACGTTAACAATCACAATGCCTCGCTGGACCGCCTCGGATATGACCTGAGTCATCTTGTTGTCGTGCCCACTGGGCGCATTGCCCGCACCAAACGTCTCCAGCACCAGACCACGCAGGCCTTCGGTGCGCAGAACCGCGTCTACCATTCCCGGCTTGATGCCTGGGAAGATTCGTAGGCAGGCTACGTGATGGATCTCGAGGTCCGATTGAATGCTGAAGGCTTGCAGTGATGTCGACGGTGTCACCATGCTCCATGCTACACTGGTGTCCACGGCCGTGATTTTGGCCAACGGCGGGAGGTTTGGAGATGCAAAGGCATCGAAAGAGCTCGCCGAGATTTTGGTCGTCCTGTTCCCGCGGAACAAGGTCGAGTTGAAGCAGAGACACACCTCCGGGATCATAAAATGGCCAGCTATGTCCAACGAGTCGAGGAGGTTTTCAAGCGCATCGTTCTTCCGCTCGGAGAAGGGTACCTGGGATCCAGTCAGGATCACAGGCTTCCCTAAATTCTGCAGCATAAAGCTCAGAGCTGAGCAGGTGTAGGCTAAACTGTCGGTGCCGTGGAGGACGACAAAGCCGTCAAACAGCCTGTAGTTCCGGAAGATGGTTTGCGCAATCTCGGTCCAGCCTTTACTGTCGATGGATGACGAGTCCAGCAGGGTGTCAAATTCTAGCACCGCATACCTGTTCGTGATTTAGCCAGCGCACCCAAAGGGACTCTGGAATGCCTGTCGAGATGATTCACGCGGATGGACTTACCTGACCCGTTTCCCGTATATGCTGGTTGGAGTCCTCAGACTCGGCAGCTCGCCCATCCCGTCGGGTCCGTCGTGCAACCTCACTTCGAGAGGGTCCTGGATCTCTCCGTCGTTAAATTCTGGTCGAGGCGACATGCAGCGATCCAGAAACCCCCGTGCTGGAACAAAACCGTTGGGGGACCTCTGCATACAGATGGTGCCTCCAGTCATAACTATCAGCACCCTGGCTTCGGGCACATAGCCTTGAGACTGGCTGCTCATCACTAGCTTTCAGTTAGCGACGTTAGATACAAGGCTTGGACGTCCTACTTCTACCCAAGGGGCTGGGTGGCTCCCCGTATGCGCCTGGCGTTTTGTTAGAATGGCTTCGACCTGTGTCGTGCAGCATCTAAGAACTCACTAGCCATTTCACCACGTCCTGTCTTGTTCTGAAATGCACGTCTGGAAGAACCGATCTGCCACCCAACGGGTAAGACTTTTCTGCGCCTATTTATTGCTCGATGGTCCAAGAAGCCTTTTGGTCGTTGAATGAAAATTTGGTTTGTTGCATGCGCGGTACTCCGAACCAGTGCAACCAAGGTTTTGCCCCGTTGATGCCTGAGATCGTGTCTTCGGAACGAATCCTTGCTACTTCAGGAAGGCCTTGCAGGTAATTGGTACGCCACAGCGTCAAGTTGAATTTTGTTTTTGATGCAACTTTTTTGCTGCATTCTACGATTTCCCCCCAGTTTCGGGCCTGGCGTCGCCATGTATCTTTTCGATCTCGCTTGTTGGCCCGTATGATACCTGATTCGATGCTTGATGCTGCAAGGACCAGCTCCCTCCTTGCCTAAGTTAGCGCCAGCTTGGGCCACAGAGAATGCTAGTGCCGCACGGTACTTCTGTCCGCCGACGCTCTCCCTCTTCCTGGACACATTCTATCTCCAACAAGGCGGCGAGGGTCACGCGAAGGATGCTGATTTCTGCTCATCGATCCACAGCTTCTTTCATCCCGGTAAGCGGTGGCAGTCAAGCAGCAGCTTGGTTGATTGTGAAGGACGTTCCGGAAAACACAGTCCAATCGCCATGGCCCGTCCCTCTTGCACGGTCTGCGGAAATTGGCATTCGGCAAGTTGCAGAGACGATGACAAAGAAGCGCCATGGCACACGTGCAACAGTCAAGGCGTAAAGAAAGGCTGACGCAGCGAATCTTCCGCATGCCTCGTTCGGTTTGAGCAGGAAAGGCAAGCAGCAGGAATTGAGATTTCATCTGGGCGCTCAACCACGGTTCGGCCTCCACGGCAGACTCGGCGGCAGACCCTTGCAGGCCTCACTGATGCCGCGAGGTGCAAGCGGACAATCCCATCTGTAAGATGGAGGAAATTGGTGCCGCGTTGTGCGTTGAGTATGGCCTCCTCTTCCCTGTGGGTGCTGGTACGGGTGCTGGTGCTGCTATGATGCTCTCCCTGAATGATATATTGACCATCTCCTGCTCTTGTGTGCGGCAAATCCGCTTGTGCTCCACGACTCGCCTGCGTTCTCTTCCGTCTCCAGTGAATTCTGGACCATCGTGTGGCTTAGGAGGATCAGGAAGGGCAGGCCCAGCTGGTTGTGAAGGAAGACATCGCTCCTATTCACCTTGAACATCAGCTCCAGTGACGGTCGCAGCCGGACGGAAAATACCGGACACCGTTGCGGCATCATCGATTGAGATCTTGCAAAGAGGTGCCTGGTGTGCGGCGTCGGGCGTCGCAGGCACGTGTGAAGCGGTGACTGCGGAACAAAGAGCATTCAGCCGTCAGAGGTCAGAGATCAAAGGCCAGCGGTCAGCAGCCAGCAGTGTCGGCAGAAGTGAGCGGCTTTTGAGGACGCGTGGGCGAAGGGTGTGCAGGTTGTACCTCAGCAGCGGACGCAGAGGAGCAACAAACAAACGACGGCGAAAGCATCACCATCGTCCAAACCGCCATCCTCACCCAAATCACCAGCGCAGGCAGGCTCCGTGGACGCGCGCTCTCTCTCTCTCGTTCTTTCTATCTCACACCTTCTTGCCTCACATCGCCACCGCTTGTCTTCCACTCTCCGCTCTCTGCTCTTCGCATCCCGTCACTTCATACTTCAGAGCGGTCGCATCTCGACCTCACCCTCTTCGCTCGACACTCCTTTATCCCCCCATCATTACACTCCTTTGTTCCGCCATCTGTTCGTTACGATCGTCGCACCTCTACAACAAACCAGTCTTCCCAACCGATCTCTCAAACGCATCGATCCACTCCCACTCCCACTTCAGCTCCAACCCACAAACAGTCTACACACACAGTCCTCCAAACATGTCCATCTCCAAGGTCAAGCTTAAATACAGTTGCTCGGCGCCGATCATGATCCTTCTGGTCCTCTCCCTCGTTGCCCCGGCCCAGGCCTTCTTTCGTCACCTGTGCTTCGGAGAACTGGGCAATGCGCGAGTTGATCCCATCGTCTCTCCAGGCAAACCGTCTGAGCATCTCCATGTCAGCTTTGGCTCCTCCAGTAAGTCCAGTCATTTGACCTGAAGAGAGAATATACCACTGACAAGTCTGCAGACTTCGGTTTCAACGTCGACTCCTTCGAAGACCTGCGGACTTCCAATTGTACCAGCTGCTCCATTACCCAAGACAAGTCAAACTACTGGGCTCCGCGCATGTACTTCCAACACTCGAATGGCACGTTTGAGATGGTTCCCATTGATGGAGGATTGACGGCGTAAGATGCTGCCTTTGTCGTGCCGTTTCTTGTCACTAACCCGTGCAGATACTATTTCACCGAACGCCCAGACAACAACACCAACGTGGTCGCCTTCCCCGATAACTTCCGTATGATCGCTGGAGTCTCAGGCAAGCGCACCTTCTACGGTCCAACTCCTGATCCTCCTATGGCCGAGTGGCAGCCGAGCGACATGACCCAACAGTCCCTCAAAGAGAAAGCCACTGGATTCAATTGTCTTCATTACGACACCAGTGACCCCCCCGAAGGCTCCCTCGTCTACCACAACCTCCGACCCAAGAGCTATCTGGATGCACATTGTACGGATGGAATACGCGCAGAATTGATGTTTCCGTCGTGCTGGAACGGCAAAGACCTAGACAGTACCAATCACTCTACGCACGTTGCCTACCCGAGCGAGATCAAATATGGAACATGTCCCGACGGCTTCCCCGTCAAGCTCCCCATTCTGTTCTACGAGACAATCTACAACACATTCCTATTCCACGGAACCGATGGAGAGTTCGTCTTTTCCAACGGCGATCCCACCGGGTTCGGCTATCACGGAGACTTTATCTGTGGATGGCAAACCGACTTCTTGCAGAGCGTCATCGACAATTCCACCTGCTCTCCTGTTCCTCCAAACCCAGCGGGCTCTGGGCTTCAAGAGGATTGTCCACTCTTTGAACTACAGAACAGCTCGGTGGGTACACAATGCCAGATGGAGGTGCCAGAAGCTCTCCAGGAGGAGACGGTCAATTTCGCCTCGGAGTTGCCCGGCAAAGTACAAATCCAATCTGGACCTGACTCGGCAACCCCATTAGCAGCGACACCTGGACCTACAACACCCATGTCCGTGGCTGACGTGAACGTCACCACAACTGCCATGCCGTCCGAGTCAACCCTTCTCTTGACGACCACGACGACGTTCACCAGCGACAGCGTGGAAGTCCATATGGTGTTGATCAAAGAAATCGTGACGATGACAGTGTTTGAAGGCGCATCGTCGACGGCAGACCTTCACAAGCGCCACATGCACAAGCATGGCCACAAAGGACGACGCAGCCTGCCCTGAGGGTGGTTCTACCTTACTATAACCTGCCTATGTGGCATAGTTGGGTATCCAGGCATCCCAAATGTGTCTTGGAAATGGTTCCACAAGAACGAGAATCTTCCCCGGTGCCAGGCGCACCTCGACATTATGACATTGCTTGATGAATGAACGATCTGGATGGAAATGAGCTGGTGCTCACTGATGAATCCGGATGGAATCTGTGAGCTGTTAGCTGATGACACATGACAATGACATGATCTTTCAAGGTGTTACAAGAGTGGTCCATGTACCTCCTGAAGCTGTTGATAAGAACGAACGGGCTCACCTGAAAGTTCAAGTTCGGTGTCATGCAAGCTCCATCCCTTGTCGCCGACCGGCCTGGTGCTCGGGCAATCATCATGTTGAAACACGAAGCATAGAACATGAAACACGATGTATGAAACGTGAAATGTGAAATGTGAAATGTGAAACGTGAAACGTGAAGCTTGAGCTGATACCATGATTCTCCCACCATCCAATAAGCGTCCAGGATTCGACGTAGAGCCAAAACGCCGACAAAGCCGGTTTCCGCGTTTCTTCTTCCACGTCGCGACTTTTTAAAGATCTATCTCCTTCCACTCGCCAGCAACATCATACTCCGAGTCCTCCTCCTCCTCCTTCGTCACAATGTATCAAAGCACCGCGCCCTCCAGGCCGGCCAAGAAAGACGCCGCCGCCATCATCGCATCCGCATCCCGGCCGACGTTAGCCCCTCAACCCTCGTACAAAAACGACTCCAACAAGGCCGTCTGGTGCGAGACACAGTGGACGAATTTGAGCATGCAAGCCAAAGCCCTTGGCCTGGCCAAATTGTCCTACTTTGACCCCGAAACGATGCTTCTCTCCAAGGAAATCAACCACGAGCTCTGGGACCAGCTAGTAGGTGTGCCCCCATCCGTCCGTGCGCCGTACCCTTTTGTTGTCCAGAGAAACAAACCCTCATTCATTCTCGTAATTATTATCGTTACCATCTGCTCACCACTCGTGACTTGACAGCGGAGGCTGTGGGACTACCTGGGTCCGAAAAGGGCACCTCTGGCAGCGCCGGTGATGGTCGCGGGCGGCGAGGTGAAATGGCATTCTTTCCTCAATGGAGACCAGGGCGACGAGGTCCAGGTCTATCAAACTGTCGTCGACGCCTTTATGAGCGCCGCTAAGCGCCCGGGAGAGTGAGGAGCGTGCGCGAGGATGCTTTTCTATTCCCTCTTTAGATCGCTGTCTTACTTACTTGCAGATGGCGGCTGCGAATCCGGCTGTAGCTGCGATTGCGACTGTCATCGGCGCAGACATACGCTGTTTTGGTCACTCACTGAAAGGTGAATACCGTCTCGCGTTGCGCAGACGCCCGTCGATCAGTGAAGGTAGCGAATATCATTGCCTGCGGAAGCCTGTTGGCTAGGAGACGTCTCTCCTTTGCAGACATGTCCGAATGGCACGAAGCGAAGACTGTCGGAAGCAATGAAGGCAATATTATATCTCCTTGGTCCCGTTTCCGATGTTGCGTCCATAGGTGTTTACAGCACCCAAAATATCCAACTACCTCTGTTTAAAACCAGCCTTCTCCTCGACATCCCCCCTATTTTCGAATTCGGGCTTTACCTTCGAGACTATAACGGTGTTGACCACGTTCAAGAGTACCTTCTTCTTTGGTCTCAGCTTTGGTGTCATTCAGTGGTGCAGCGTGAGTGGTTCGTCCAGGCCTGCATATTCCCTATACTAGGTATCACAGGAAATCGCGAATTTTCGCATCTCTTTCCCCCCCTTCCATTAGAGTGATCGCAATGCCCTTTCTTGCAGTTCAAGAGCTCTACCAATTCAGCCGCCAAATTCCAACAGAAGTCCATCTAGGTCGAAGAGTCTTTCTCGGCGAACTTCATGCAGAGTACTTATAGCAAGACTTTCCCGTCTAATGATGTATTCCGCTGCTTTAGACCGGAATATCACGAGTTGAGGCCCCCCAGTGTCTCGAGCTACTGGGCCACTTTCAAATCTCAGCTGAGACGGGTAAAGCGGACAACCGAATAACGGCAGGCAGTCCTGTATGATTGGGATACATAATGTCCGGCTTCACCCCACACGCCCTCTGGAAGTATACACAAAGCGCTGTGAATCAACCCTGACGACGGCGATCAAGATGTCTGGCAAATACCTGATCAAAAACGCCACCGTTGCTTCAATGGACCCTTCGATCGGGGTCGCCTCGAATCGGGACGTTCTGATAGAAAATGGAATGATCGCCGGTGTCGGCCCAAACCTGCAGCAGACAAGTCCAGAAACGACTGTCATCTACGGAACTTGACTCGATTGTATCTCTGAAATAATACGAGTAATTAGTCGGCTCTTTCAGGTCCCACGTCGTCCCAAGAATCTCGAATCGTCACATCTGTTTCCTTTTCTCTATCCAACATCTGTCTCTGAAGATGGTCGAGGCCTCTTTTCCCAGCATTCGTATTCCCAGGGTTCGGCTCCTTGGTCCCTCGCGAGACCCCTGTCGACCTCAACGAGCGGTGACGACGATCCTCCCCCAGTCCTGGAATTTCCCGATCCCCCCACCCCTCCTTTCCCCATTTTCCGATCCTCGTCTCCACCTCGCATGACTCCGGACTTTTTCATGCAGGATCCACCATTTTCAACATGACGATGCATTATCACGCCGAGAAGGTACAGTGACCGATGCTAGGAATTTGGAATTTGGCGTGCGCAGCAGAACATGTCCACACTGGCTGGCTCAGGGCGGCCGAGGAAGGCATGCGCCCAGTGCAAGCATCAGAAGGTACTCGGACGGAGCCAGCGCTCGCATCGACCTCGTCGCCATTCAGGCGGAATACATATCAAAGACTAGTCTGACCGACTAACTCTTTCTCCAGGTCCGCTGTTCAGGCGACAGACCAGTCTGCAAACGATGCACGAGGCTCACGCACACGTGCGTCTACGACGGCGTCGTCGACACGCCCAACATCCGCAAGGGCCCCAGGCCTGTGCGGCGCAGCTCGGCCACGACGACCGAAAATCAGCCTCCCGTCGCAGCCTCCTTGCCTGATTCTAGTCGGGAGCGAGGATCGCCACTCGTTCTGGAAAACCACAGGCGTCATGGCCCGACGACCATGGGCCATCTACACCAGATTCCGCCACCGCTTCCCGCAAACCAGGTAGTAGGGGGAGGAAGCTACCTCGGAATCCCACCTGCGTTGGTCTTGAGCCTGGTCGAGGTGTACTACGCCAACGTGTATAATGCCACTCTACTCCTGCACAGGCCTTCGTTCCTGGACGCGTTGGCGGCAGGGACGGCGCGGACCCACGTCGTCCTGAGCGTCTGCGCGTGGGCAGCCAAGTATGAATGAACCTCCCCTCCCCTCCCCCCCGGTTCTCTGGCATCTTGAAACGATCAAGATCTAAATACACACGCACACGCACATACACACCAGGCTAATAACATCACCGCCTGTCTAGTTTCTACCGTGACGCAAACGGCCAAGCCACGCTGAAAGAGCACGGGTTCATGGTCGAATGGGCTGACCGGGCGGGCAAACTGGTCTTCCAAGAGGCCGAGAACCCGCACGACGACAATATCGTGACGTTTATGAATCTGGCCCTGTTCTGGTACAGCCAGGGCATGTGGCAGCGGTCGATTATCCACAAAGGTTGGTATTCCTTCTAACTCAGGTGTGTGTTCTTTTACATCCCTCCATTCATCATCCATCCATCCATCCATCTAGACGCAACTGTCTGTCATAGCCATCTCCATCCCCTCCCCCAACACGTCGACCAGCCGACCGGCAACAGCGGTGCTAATCTCTCTCTCCCCCCCCGTCTCTACAGGAAACGGCACTCAATTAGCATATATCCTAGGTTTCGGATATGACAGTCCGGGCAAGGAGGATCTCTGGGAATCGGAGATGCGCCGGCGCCGGTATTGGGCCTGTTATCTGATGAACTGCCACGCTTCCGAGTCAACCGCAGGCATCGAACCGACCGAGAGCACGTTGAAGCTCACCTTGCCGTGGCGCGAGGAGGATTTCCAGCTGGGCATCCCCACGCAGCCCCGTGTATGCCTCGACTCGGCCCAGAGTAATGGAGGGATGTTCTGTGAGATCACGAGGGCCATGACACTTTGGTAGGTTTGTGGTTTTCTACATTATACACCCCCTTTATATGTATTTTTGGCCTACTTACTTACTGGGGCTCACTTTTCTTGCGGCACTCAATAAACTCCATCTGACAAAACCCCGACTATTATTACTCAGGTCCGCAGTAAACTCCCTCCTCAAAGCGCCCCAGTCCAACATGGCCGCGCGAGTGACGGCGATCCACAGCCTCGACAGCCGAATCTCGGAATGGTGGTCCTCCCTCCCCGCCAGCCTGGCACTGACACCCTCGACCGTCTCGACCGTCTCCCCCTCCCTGCTCCCGAAAATCCTGCTCATCCACGCCGTGCATCACCAGTGCCTCTGTGCACTGCATTCGTCCATCGTGCCTCTTTTCTCCTGGAGCGCTGAGGAGGACGAGGACGGCGGCGGCGACAGATGGTCGTGCGCGCGCCAGCTCTCGGCGCAGATCGCGTTCGAACACGCCTGTCATGCATCGGCTTTGTTCGCCGCCGTGCTGGACGAGTACGAGGACAGATTGCACAGCGCCATCCCTAGTTTCGTCGGTTATGCCGCGTACTGTGGCTGTGCGATTCAGATCCCGTTTTTGTGGTGCGCTGACGCCGCGGTCCGTGAGAGGGCGCATCGGAATGTCAGGATCAATGTTCGTGTCATTCAGGCGTTGGCTAGGTTTTGGAAGTTCACTTCTTTGCTGGTATGGCCCCTTTTTCTGTACTTTCCTTCTTCTCCTCTTTCCCCCCTTCCCTCCCCTTCCTTTCTTTCCTTTTTTCCTCTCCTTTTCGTTTCTCTTGCTATTGGAACAATCGATGTAGAGTTACGCGTATCAAGGCTGACCTTTGGCATGATTGTCACGAGCAGCAAATCTACGTCCGCTACCTATACAAAACACACGCGAAAAGCCCGACGCCACTGGAGAACGAACCGAAGCACATCGACCCAGCGAGACTGACCGGTTTCCGCTCCCACACGACCCACGCACGCCAGTCGATCCTGGGATTCAATCGCATTCTCTGGAGCAATACGCGTGGCTTCGTGAAGCCAGGCGAGGAACTGACTGATCTGGTCATGGAAGAGGGAGCGGAGGATGAGCCTCACCATCCTTCGTTGCAGACTCCTCCCCCAATTCCCATCCCGCAGCACCAGCAACGCTGGCGACCTCCCTCATCAGCGATGACGACCACGACAACGTCACCAGTAGTAGTAGTAGCGGCGTCGGCGGCGACGGCGGCTGAATCGGAGACGTTGAACTCTCATATAAGTAACGTTGACGTCTATGGTGCCCTACCAGCACCACCAGCGTCCGGCGAGACGCTACAGAACGCGGATTTCTTCCGTCCTTTTCTCGAGCCGGAGATGCTGGACTTGCTCCCAAATGGCGACACGTTGGATTTCTCCCAGTTCGACACGAGTCCGCTGAGTTTGGATTTTTTCGACGCGTGGGACGTCACGGCTGGTATAGGGGGTGGTGGTGGTGGTGGGGGAGGAGGAGGAGGAGGAGGAGAGGAAGCGGTGGCATGTAGAGATTGTTAGATGGGTGGCAGAAGATTTCGAAAGATGGTCTTTATAAATATCTACAGACTGACCCATCAACCCTACAGAAAGAAGTGAGCACTCTTGCAGGTCGGCATCTAGGCAATCCAATCATCTAGCCATCATTCCCGCTCTTCGGAATCTCGGCGGCACCGCTGCCCAAATCCTCCTTCAAGGTCGTGCCTCCAGCCACCACGACAGGCTCACAATCCTGCAGGAAGAACAACATGCGAGTCCACTGGGTCTCACTTGGGTTGAACCAGGCATGGTTTGTGCCCCGTTGGACGGCGATGTCGTGTTTCTTCAGCGTGCGCACCGAGCCATCATCCAGGCGCATCTCTATCTCGCCCTCGAGCACGATGCCGTAGTCGAGGCTCTGGGTGCGGTGCATCATGGGCGGCTGCCGCGGAGCGAAGTCCACCACGCGACACACGGTCCCGCCGGGCTTCACGAGACCCAATGTCCCGGAGGCCATCGTCTCGCGGTGCGAGGTGAGGTCGGCGTCGTCGTTCAGGTTCGCTGGGAACGTGGAGGTTGTGTAGGGCACGCTGAATCCCACCGTGTTGTCGCGGAACCAGCTCCATTCGTAGGGCTTCGAACTGTGTATCGTCGCCTGGCCCTGTGCGTTGTGTGTGGTGATGTGGGTCGTCGGGTTGGGGAGGGATGACGGAAGCGGGTCGGAGACGGTCGACATGGTTGCCTGGTTGCTTTTTTTTGGTTTTGATCTGGTCCTATGTCCCCGGGGATGAGGATGTCGTTGATAGGTGGGGACCGTGGTGGACAGGGACAGGCGTGTCCCTCTCTAGGTGGTTGGGGAATCTGGTGAGGGATGTAATCAAGTTCGCAGAGAGGAAGATATCTTTTTGTCTGGTTCAATCGTCAATCGGTCTACGAGGTGGGAATCAATGCAAAGACTGGGGAGGTTGGATGGTGCATCCGGGGGCGGGGGCGGTAGAATGCGAAGTTGTCACTTGTAAATCATATGGGCCTCTCAGTACCAGTATATATACCGTGTCCATCGATGCCGAGTCCCTCGGCGTTCTTTCACTCCATGGTTTTGAATGGGAACATCAACAGAAAACAGCAGTATCGTGATGTTCGCGGGGAAGGGAGGGGAGAAGCCAGCTTGTGTTCGGGTAATCGGAAAACTTGCCATTTTCCGGTTCTTTGGCTCGGCAAATCGATAGATTGGCTGCAAGGCCACCAGAGGGATTGGGATTGCATCGGTTGGTGCTGACTACCGACAGGATGAGCTACTTGTCATCATGCGAGAAAGTTGAAGACAAGGTGTAATAGCTACGCTTCTAAACGAAGGTACACCGTATTCTCGGTGGCATCGGCTATCACAACAAGGGTCAAGAGGTCATGACGCGTCACCTCCCACAACGTGGAGAGGGCTGCGGGATTTAAACCTGCATCAGAATGAGTCGGGCTCATCAAGATCCTCTTTCTTTCGCGGCTGCCTTCCTGACACGCAGACGAGAAGTCGGGAGGGTCGAAATCTGGATATGAGGTATGGAGCATGAAAGGATATCCTGACCAGTCATCCAGATGAGTGGGACCAGTAGACCGGGGGAGTTTGAAATCAAGGGGCGGGCGTTTGAGGAGGGTTGGATAAAGGAGGCCAGTACCCTTTGTAGGCAGCAGTATTGTAATATGTACTATTGTTAACTGCTCAATAGTGGTTGACTAGCTGCTCGGTAATCAACTAGCTTGATGTGGATGGAAATCTGATGATCGGGTGGATGGGCCATGCATGATCTCTTGGGATCTCTTGGGATCTCTGGGATCTCTGGTGACGGTGATTGTCCTTCCAGACCATTCTAAGATACGGACTACGGAGTACTTTGAGGTGGGTTGCATGATGGGTACGGAAAAGCCCCTCGCTCCCCCCAATGCGCCACCTTCATGATGAATCAGACAGATCGGAAGAGAAATTGGAGGACGACGTGGGCGGACTGGAGGCTCCAAGTTCGAGTCTGGGCTGGCGCGAGGATGGTATCCTCCTCCATGTAACACATGGCAAATGGTTCGGAAGGACCTGGCCGTGCCGGAAGCACCACGGAGATGATGGCGATGGCGATGGCGATGGGGACGGTGGTGACGGAGAGACAATGAAGATGGAAACACTTGAGCAGATATCCAGGACATGTGGTTGGCTGGGGGGCCAACGGCCCCTCGGCCTACTGCCTGTGGCCACCGCCAGTAGCACCTGTACTGGGTAGCACCTGTAGTCCGTACCACTCTGGCCTCTGGCGTCTGGACTTATATCCAACCTGCACTGCCACAATGTCACCTCACTCACCAGCAATCCCCGACATGACAGGCCATGTCTCTGGCCTTGGGACGTTAGGCTGCGTCGATCACTCTAAGTTGAGAGTTGGCTAGCCTGGCGACGTGACCATTTGATGCCGGGCCTGCACCAACGGGGCACCGATGGGGCCCAGAACGGGGTCCCTCGGGGCCTGGAATGAAGCCCAGTGGACGCGGAGAACGACGCAGGCGGCCGAAATACTGGCTGCACACGGCCGCGAGGTACTTTTGTGTGGGAGGTCGTCCACCGACTCCAGGTGGTCTGTTGCCTGTGCTGCTCGGTCCGCACGCTCCAGCAACACTGCACGGACGGTGAGGTTGCAACTGCAACTCAGTCCGCGAGAGCAGACGTGGCCGGAGGCCAGTGGTCAGTCGGTCAGAGCAGCGAGACTGAGGTCGAGTTCGGCTCTGGCCTTTTGCGTTTTGGCTTTGGGATTAGCGGGAATTAGGCATGGCAGAGCACCGAGATGACTGACGGAGAGGCGCCCCAAGCAACCTAAGTACCTTCAGCACTCAAAAGTCCCACTGCTCGGGCACCTGGAATTCCGATTGGTGCTTCCCCCTTCTCGAGCCAGTCTCAACTTCATGGACGTGCCTGGGTAGTGGTGTCCCTAGCCGGAGCCACCCCCATCTTTCCCACGGATCAATTCCAGAACAACCCTAAGGAATCCAAATAGGTTAATCGCAGAGGCCTGTCCAACCCCGACTGAGCCCAAGCCCAGCGCCCCGAGCTAACCTGGCCAAGCGCCGCCCGAAGCTGGAGGTGAGGCCTGAGGTGTGAGGTGTGAGGTAGGCCTAGTGTGAGGTCTGAGGTCCGAAGACTCGCGTCTCCTCTACCACTACTTGACTTCATTCCATGTTTCATGTTCAACCTCCCACCTGCTTGCATCGTCGTCGTCGTCGTCGCTCCGCTCACCTACCGATCATTTACCATCTTTCTCTCCGGCCTATCCCTGCCTGATCGCTGATCGTCCCTCTGACATTCCCAGGCCGAAAATCTCTCCGGCTTGTTGCCACTGTGCCCCAAGCACCAGAGTCCGCCGAGCCCGTCGAGCCCGTTCCCCGCGCGTGTTGCCCACCGCCCGCGAACAGACACTCTCGGATATCTGGATGCCTTCTAACCATGCCAGTGTTATGATATAAGTGATGGTTGAACCCAGCCGAATTCGCCTGCCACTCTCACTCGACTCCGCCATGGCTTCTGCCGACCTGTCGCCCGTCGATCGCCGGTCCAAACCGTCCAAACGCTCTTCCAATTCGTACACCAGCGAGGAGTGGCGGCGTCATCGCCCCATGATCACGAGGCTGTATTTCGAGGAAGCCCGAACCCTCAAGGAAGTGGCCGAATACCTCAAGAATGAATTCAATTTTGCGCCCACGTAAGCCTCCTCCCCGCGGCGTGGCCGGCCAGAGCCCACTAACCCCATTCCAAGCGAGCGTATGTATAAAAGCCGACTCCATAGCTGGGGTCTGGACAAGAAGAAAAAAGAGCATGAAATGCTCGATCTGGTTCGTCAGGGGCTGCAGCAGAAAGGAGACGACAAGGACAAGGTCTTCCTGGTCCGCGGCAGGCAGGTCACGCTTGCTGACGCCCTCCATTACTTCAACCGCAAAGGCATCAAAGACCCTTCGAGCCTACTCGAATCCTCGGGCGAAGTCCCTGGAGACCTATCCTCGCCCGACGACGCCGAAGCCAAAACTCCCCTGTCCTCTCACGCCGATATGCTAGACGCCTCCCATGACGGTTCCGAGTACGACTTCACCAGAAGTCCACTCGAGATGGATGACCAGGACAAAGTCTCTTTTGCGCCGACGCAGTTTCCATCCGACGCCGACTGCGAGTTTGCTGAAAATCGACTCGCTGCTCTACAGGCCGCCTTGGATATTCCCAACCTTTCCCCCATGCCTCTGTTCCGCACGCTTTCTGTCGAGTCGTCCGTCGCCCCCTTCAACGCGTCTCCCGAAGACCAGCGGTGCTTGGACGCCATCTTTCAAAACATGCAAAGCCACTACATGAATCTATTTACCACCCGCAATCTCTCCGTACGAAACTTGACCGGCACTTGGACCGCCACTTCCGACGATGCTGTCGCTGACCGATTCTATTACTCCATGTATCACGGATACTCATTTCTGTGGAATGGCCAGAGAGACCGAGCGTTTGACAACTTCTACAAAGCCTTTGCCTTGATCGAGGGTCTTCTCAAAGACGATCACGTCGGCTTCATCATTTATATCTTCGATTTGATAATCCGGCACGACGGGACCGGCTACGAGGAGCCTCTGCTCATGCTTTTGCAACACCTGGCCGACATGTCCATGACCGTCTTCGAGTCCGACAAACACCCCATCTTCCTAGTCGCCCAACGCATGACCCACGCCACCGTGTCGCGAGCCTGGCTGGCCGAGTCTACCCTCCGAAGGCTCCTCGACTTCTTCCAAGACAGTATCGGGTACTTTCATCCCGAAACCATTGCGCTGTTGCAAACATTCGCCACTGGCTTGCTGAATCGAGAGAGATTTGCCGAGGCGGCCATTCGATTTCAGCAACTGACAGACGCCTTTGAAACTACGCTGAGTAAACGATGCTACGAGGTCTGCTATGCTCTACGATCCACCTCGGAAGCATATTTCCACATGCAGCAGTACAAAGAGTCTCTCCAGTCCCTTAAGGCAGCCCTCGAACGATCCGAATCACTGCCTCGGCCGGAAGAGCGTGAGATCTACGTCCGCTGTCTCCGGGCCATGGCAGAAATCTCCAACAAACTCGGCCGCAGGGACGAAGCGACCGAAACCATGCAGCACGTGGTGGACGTTTGTCGGGACGCTTTCGGGCCTGAGCATCCCTTTACCAGCAGGGCCAAAATGCATCTCAAATCCATCGTCAAGGGAGATGTCTTGGGCAAATTGTCAATCCCGCCAATGGTCTACCGGCTGGGCCGTGGAGGCAGTGCAGCCAAGTACATTTGGACTTCTGGGTCGAGCCCAACCAGACTGCAAGCTTGAAGCCATTCCGAGGGTCAACGAGGAATACGACGATAATGACGTTGACGATGGAGTTGGTTTAGGGAACCACACTGCACGTATTACACACGTCTACAATGTGACGAGTCAGCCGCAACGAGAATGAATCGGTCGCCAGGATTGCCTCCCAGGTCCACCTCCGGCTCCTTACTCCGGCTACCTATCAGTAGTGGTCGAGTCTCTTCGACAACCGAGCCGTCTGGCGCACTTGCCAAGCACCCTTGGCACTCGGACGTCTTTTGGTTCCATGATTTTGGGCGGAAGGGGTGAAAAGGCACGGTGTGAGAATATCATCAAAAGCGCGGCCAGTGCCAGCCATCGGACATGAATTTCTGAATGGGGCGCAGACGTGAGACGTGAGACGTGAGACGTGCCGACGCTGATCTATTTTGAGATCCGCAGGTACAGTACAAACACGCTGAGTGGCGATGAGGGGCAGGACGGATACCAAGCAATTTCTTACCGGTGCGTGCCAGGTCAGGTCGTGCGTGGCGCGGGATGCATGGGCCTGATTTAGGCGTGTTCGAGAACAGGGCACGCCTAAACCTGTCAAAAGCCCGCCCAAACCCACCAAAGCCCACCACCCCCCGCCCGCACGGGAACTGTGATCTGGCTTGGGGACTTTCCGCAGCTAGCCACGATTCGCATCCCGTTGAGTGGTCGGAACAACGCGCCCAAACAACCCCGCCGTCCAGCTCTCCCGCCTCCTGAGCACCTGCGTGCATGCACGTTGCACCCTTCCTTCAGGACCGGAATCAGGAATCTGCACAAACCGAGACGAAAAGCGACAATTGTCCCGTCCTCTATCTCTAATTCATGCCCTCCAAAGTCCCGAGTCCCGACGGGCGGAGGGTTCCAAACTACCTCTGTTGAAACAAGTTATGGGTTACCAGATTTTGATTTCCACATCCTCGTACAACCAGCCCCGCCTGTTCGGCATCGGGTCAAATCCTCACCGTAGTACCTTTGTTGATTCTTCAGCCCCCGGACATCCCTCACCGCGACTCTCTCCCTCCAGATCATCCTCCCCACGGACAGCCTCACTTGGTTGACCAGACATCCAACATCCTGATCCTCGCTCCATCGTCCTCCAACATGGCTTCCGAAAAGTATTTCATCAAAGAGGCCATCACCAAGCCCGCCATCCACCACGAATCCTACCAACAGCTATGGGAAACAAAGTGGAAGAAGCCCGTATGAAAACAATGCCGTGTGGCCCCTGGACACGTACTTACATGGCGCCAGTGCGAAATGGGCGTCTACCCCTTCATGTTCGGCAGCATCAAGGACTTTGAGCCCGTGGCGCAGGAGATCATCAAGGTCAGCCATTGATGCCCACGACCACATGCGTAAGCTGACACCGCGAAGAAAGGATTGAAGGAACCCTACGACTGGGACGAGTATGCTCAGATGTACTTTCCCAAAGCCGAAGAACTCTCCAAGATCGCGGAAGAGGCGGAGAAAGCAGGCGAAAAAGAGAAGGCTTCGGAGTACTACCTGTTCGTGGCTTTCCTCCGTGCTGCGGCCCGTTGTTGACCTTCCACAGACGAAGTGCAGCCCTTTATCGCATTTCCCGATTCCCCACGCCTCGATCGGAGAAGCAGAAGTATGCTTGGAAAGTGGGAACAGAAACATTCTACAAAGGAGCCGGGTTAGTGTGGCGTGTCACGGCGGGATCGGCCAGATGCTGACATGACTGGGCTAGACTGATGGAACATCCTATCAAAGAAGTCCACATTCCTCACAAACACGGCATCTCAGGAGAAGGCGATGCTGTGCCGGTCAACTACCTCCTCCCGCCGAATGCCTCCCCCGAGAACCCGGTGCCTGCAGTGTTGATCATCACTGGTCTGGACGGCTATCGCACCGAACTCGCAGTCTGGCAACAAGGGTTCCTTCAAAAGGGCGTGGCCACTGTCATTGCGGAGATCCCGGGCACCGGGGACTCTCCCGCTCTCCGGCAAGATCCCACCAGCCCTGACCGTCAATGGTCGAGCGTCTTGGACTGGATTGATGCCCAGAAGGAAATTGACAGCAAGAAGATCATCGTCTGGGGATTCTCGACCGGCGGATACTACGCGCTGAGGGTGGCGCACACCCACCACGACAGACTGTTGGCAAGCATCAGTTTGGGTGGCGGAGCCCACCACATGTTTGACCGGGAATGGCTTGAAAATACGAACAAGCTGGAATACCCCTTCGATCTCGCCAACACCCTGACTTACAAATTCGGCTATCCGGATCTCGAGTCGTTCATCCAGGAGGCCGGCAAGTTCTCCTTGTTGAACGATGGGACGCTGCAGAAGCCGTGCACCAAGATGCTCCTTGTCAACGGCAATGATGACGAGATCTTCCCAATTGACGACATGTTTGTGGCACTGGAGAATGGCAGTCCCAAGCTAGCAAGAATGGTCAAGGGCAAGAAACACATGGGAGAGCCGGACAGTTTCTTCATCATTCTCAAATTCATCTATGGGATCTTGGGCTTGCCTGGCAACATCATGGACCAGATGAAGACGCTGCCGAGCCGGCCCAAGTATTGAGCCCCTGCGACCAGAACGGGACTTTGAACAAGTCGGTAGTGTTACGCGGGCATGTGAAATAGATGGCTATGATTGAACCTGCTTGCAGATAGACATCTTGACTGTGTTCGCTTGTCTTTGACCTCGACCGTACCTTGCTTATCTACGCTTGCTAGAGATGTTCTCCCAAAAATGTGATCGGACCGATTCCGTGATCGCTCGGGCACCGAACAGCTCGGTGAGTCGGTGACTCGGCGGCAAGATGCCCTGATTGGCACTGGCGCGGTAGCCGCGGGGGGGAGCAACTGGGCACCCGCGGGCCAAGTTAGGCATCAAGGCCGACACCTATCGACGTGAACCCCGCCTGTCAGGGCCTGCAACCGGCAACCTGCAACCTGACTTCTGCTGAAACCAACACCCCAGTGAGCACTGAGCAGAAGGGGAAACCCGTCTCATGACAGTCTCTTCCTCTCCTGCGGCTACAAATCCCGCCTCCCACCTCCCACCTCCCACCTCCCATACAGAGCCTGCGCCATTCGACTCCCAACCGAAGTAGGTATTGCTTCCGCCCTGGCCGGAGGCTCGGCTAGGCGATGATCCGGCGAATTGCCAGTCCTGCGTCACCACTGCATTGAGGCTGTCGTGGACATATTTAGTCTTTCCGCCTCACTCTACTCGACCACCGCTGCAGTCGACGCGCTTCTTCTCATGACGGAACTCTCTCAATTCACCCTTCTCGATTCGAGATCACAACGAGAATCTCTCTCCCTGCCCCCGAACTCCAGATCACTGACGAGCGCGTCATGGCAACAGTGAGGCGCATTCTCCGGCGATCGAGCACGGTCCCATCATCCCTCGATGCTGCTGACACCAGCGCCGAATCCTCACGGAGGCCCTCCTTCGCCGAAACTTCGTATCCTCGCATGACCAGCCTGGCGGGCCTGTCGTTGCGTCTGTCGCGGTCCAAGAGAAGCCATTCCAAGGGGACAACTGCCACCGAGTTCGAGATTGAAGCGTGAGTACAGCTTCCCTTGTCCGCTTCGGCCTAAAGAATCCTGTCCTGACGAGCCGCCAGACAAAAGCGAGGAGAAGCCTTCTTCTCTCTGCCAAACGAGATCTTGGGTCAGGTCCTTTCCTATCTCTCTCTACCTGATGTCTTCGCCCTTCGCCTCTCCTCTCGATCTACATACTCGCTCCTACAAGTCCACTCCGGCGTGATCACGCGGTCAATTCTTACCCAATCCGCATATCAGCATGTTGGCAACGGCGAGAACAAGCACGATGATGATGACGACGACAAGGCAATCTATACCTATAACTATATCCAGAATTTATATCCTCCCCCTCTCCCTTGCCAGTCGACAGATTACCTCCTCCAAATGCTCCGAAGACAGAGTCAGATCGACAAAATGCTTCATGTCCAAGCATCCTTCATTCAAATAAAAGTCTACATGATCCCCGCCTACCCGCTATTCAAACCCTTCGGTCCTTACAGGATAAAGTTGATGCGACGATTTCACCTGGCTGTTTGGATCCTCTATCATTTTCTAGAGAAGTACAGGAAGTTTTTCGTCGCCCAACATCCTGGCCATGACCAGTCCCAGGCTTCATCGCTGTCACAATCCGTGGAAGAGGTGCAATCAGAGTTCTCCTGCCCTCAATGCACAGATTTCATCAAGTCCAATCTACGCACCTACCACGGAACCGAGATAATACCAGCGTACTACTTTTACGAGTTCGCTAGAGAGCATTTGCAGGCACTGTCCCGTGCTCCTACCTATGCCGGATCTCTGGAACGCCGACTCAGAGGACGAGGTCGTAAACCCCCCACCGACGTCGACCTAGCCCATCTCATCGTGTTTGGGGGGATCCCCCAACTGTCCAAGCTGAGTATGTTGAAAGGTTCTTACAACGCACGAATCGAGATCATCGGCTCCTTTGTGGATAAACTGTGGAGCAAGGTGACGGATGGCCAAGGGGGTTCATCCGGGTCAATCAGTGACGACTCTGTCCTTTCTCGTTCCTCCGACCCAGATCCTGTCATATCGCAATCTTCCTACGCCGCCTTAACTTCCCCACTCCTCCCACCATATGAGTCGCTCTCCTGCCAAATGATGTCTGACGTCCCGGCACTCGAGAAATTCATCATCAACTCGAACGTGTGGCTTGTGCGCATGTATGAGCTTGTGAGTCCCAACGACCAGATGGTGAGTCCTTTGGGGTTCATACAAAACATTCTTGCCGGGAAAGCCGAGAGTGATGCAGACAAAGGCGGGGGGCTAGATTTTCTGGCTCCCGTCAAGGGCTTTGATTAAATGGATTCTCTGGCCTGGGATGAATGAATGCGGAGGTTACCGCGAAGGAATGAATGCATCTTACACCACTTGAAGTTGATGGGTGACGAACCCCCTAAGACCAGTTGGGGGAGAACATGAAACCAGTCAGTGATGAACTATGCTTGGTCCATGAATGTTGACCTGTGTCGTTACGAAGCAGTCGAGCAGTGTATGCGAGGACCATAACTGCTCCGGAAAATTTGACCCCAAATGAATGATGAAAAAGCATGGCCACAACCATCCCCCCCGCTCATTGCACATCACAGCCGTTAATTTGAGACAGACAAGCGTGCTTGAGGACCTTCGTTCTTCAAGTTGTGGTTTTTGCCTCCCTTTCCCCACTTCCAGCTTCACAGCCACTCTAATAGGGCAAAGCCGTCAATCCAGAGCTATCAAAGCTGGTGCAGTTTTCTTCTTCTTCTTCTTTTTCTTTCTGCTCTCCTTCTTTTCTTTGCTCATGTATCTTCCGCTGTTCGCTTCCCTCCATCTTCTTTTCTTGGTGCACAGCGTTCTCGTTGCTGGTATATAAATAGACACGATACTGTGCAACATCTACTTACTTATGCCTGGACAGTGGACACCACGGAAGCTCCCTCGGTTTGCAGCGTTCTTCTCTCCTCGAACCGAGCTTGCAGGGGCTTTGAGCCTGAATCTTCCTGGATATGGTTGGCTTTATCTTCCTTTGGATCCTAGCTTGGTATCGACTCACATTCACCCAACATGCGAGTGAGCTACGTTTTCGTTTGACAGGTTTGCTTTGCTGCCGCCTGTCAGTTCCATTGGAGTCAGTACACTCTTCAAGGGGAGGACGAAGACGGAGGGCGCAGCGGGCTGGCCCAGATAAGCAGACATATCGCGTGAAGAGGCAATGCTCCTCGACTTGACCCGACCCCCTGGTTCCAGCTCTCCCAACTCGATCAGATTCAGCCCAGACTTTCGGCACGTCGCGTGTATGACACGATACAAGACGATGGGCAATTACACAACCGAACTGTTTCCAGTTCCGGAAAAAGGTAGGGCTGCGAACTCATTCTTTTCATACAGTTCTCCAACTAACAAAATGCAGAGAATGCTTACACTATTGTGTCCACTCATGTGGATTGGGCTTTTCTTTACAACAGGCAGCCTTTCATGTGGCATCTCTCGGCTATCGTCTTTCTACGACCTTATTCTCTCCTCGACCTTACCCTCTCCTCGACCGTCTTTCTCAGGACAACTTAATTTGTCACGTGGAGGTTCCTTCCCAACAGGCTAAGCCTCACTGCGAAGGCGCCTAGGTTTCCAACCTCCGGCAATTGTCAAATCGCTCCCAGAGAGAGAGAGAGAGACTTCTCTTCGCGAATATTAGACCACCCTCATTGAGGAAGATACGCTTGATTGCTACCACAACACCCAGCCTATGGAGGAGGCATTTACTGAACTCAAAAACAGTATCCCTGATATGCTGGCGAGCCTAAACTACCAGCTGAAGAACGGACGCCTGACTGAAAGCGAACCTCACGCTCTAGACCTGAGGAGGAATGGAAAGATATTTACCGAACTGACAAGCCGAGAAGGTTCAATCAAGATGAAACCAGATCCAAAGTACCCAGCTCAACGGAACAAAAAAGGCCATAGGTTACCACGTTCACCCGACGATGGAGGAAGCCCGGCACGGCCGTTGGAGGATGTACAGTACCTGAAGCTAATTAGAGACCGACGCACTGCATTTGGATATCTTGGGAACACAGCACTCGAAATCAACGGAGACTATGACGATATGTACAACCGATCCCCTTTCCCACGATTGTGACCTGCCATATCACACAATTCATGCCCAGAACGAGACGGTTGTTGTGTCACACTCGATCGACCTTCCCTTGAGAGACGCACTACCTTCATTTTCTCTGGCAGACTTTGAATTCTCTGTGCAATATACCAATCAAGGGCTGTAGATCTCTCCTACAATTCCCTACCTAGATCTTCTTTAAACTTCTTTGTGAGTTTTCCCCGAAGTTTCTTGGTTTTGAGGATACGTGTTGACCATGCGGAAGCTCACTACCGAGGGAGGACTGGTCTGGACTCTCACCTCGTCAGGCACTTCTTTCCATTGGGATGGCCCTAAGGTCATTGCTATTCGACGCGAAGTAAGGCTCCACCCTTACCGTGGTCACCGAACGCGAAAGCACAACCTGAACATCCTCATCCCAGAGGAGCTCTGACGCCAGCATCATAGAAAGTAAGTGCAGCGATAACCCCAGTGAACAATTGCTCATACTGAAGCCCGTAACCCTATAGGACCTGACATGGATTGTCGACTTGGTACCCGGGGGGTAGTCAAGCATTCCCGAGTATGACTTTCTCCTGAACGTCCACCAATTTAACGAAGGGGGGAAAACGACCACGGAACGAGTGAGAGACCTGACGAACACGGCCCATTTTACGCTCATGTCTCCCCGCGGCGCTATCTCACTTCCGCATTGGGACCGGGACGGTGTCATCATAGCGTGGACTGTGAGGAAGGGTCGAAACTCTGGTTGATATACCAACATTTGCCGCTGAAGGGCATCGAGAAATGGCAAGATAGCGACCAGTGGTCGCCGGAGGCCCCCCGTTCCCGGTTCTCGTACAACCGGGGTGTACGCTGTTAATGCCGCCAGGCACCGTCCACGAGGTCCTCGCACTGGAGGACAGCCTGCTCACCGGGGGCGAAAATGTGGTATAGTGGGCTCCTCCACACCGTGACGACTAATATCCTAGAGGAAACAAAGTGGCCGGAAGTCACGAATGAAGTACGATTAATTTAACCGAATTCGTGGCAGCATTTGAGCGTCCGCTGGACGAAATAGACACAGTTTTCAGAGCACCCAAACCCAAGGTATACGGTAGCAGTGACTTCATCCGTCTACGGAAACAGGTCAATACCGCGACTTGTCGCACACCGACGTATGAAGAGGCATGCAGCCACCACCGCTAGCCGAGAGACATGTGGAAATTCAGCCTCGCCAGCCCCGAGACTACCTAGCAACGTCTCGCAGTTCAAGGCAAGACCATTATAGGTCGTGGCAACAGCATGGATGGCCAAGATGGAGCTGTCCTTCCTCCAGGGAAATATCCTCGCCCTGAATCCTCAACTCCCAGCGAATATCTTATCTACAGAAAACCAGTTCTCCCGAGATAGCACCAAGTTTGCTAGACTTCAACAGGTATGTGTCCCTAGGTTTGACGCCCGTCGAATGCTAACACACACCTCAACAGCTGTCAATCGGACGCGCCTGGTACCTGACGCCCAAGGGGCGGGACGGCGTTCCCAATCGACCAATTAACGACGCGCACGTCGAACAGTTGAAATTGACGTATCAGTCTGAGATCCACCGGGTACAGGCACATGAGTGTCTGAAGATCGGCGTGACTCAATCGCAATGGCAAGATATCCAAAGGTACAATGCCTCCATCCGGAAGATCCCGGTTGAAGACGTCGCAACATGGGTTGCGGACTGTTAGGGTTGCACCGTTGCAGCCTGATCGCACCTGCTCCGTACGAGCGCTTGGCAGCACAACACGGACCGAGACAAATGCCGTAGGGAAAGCGGCAAACCCGGCCTCATACCAACACCTAAGGCCAAGAAGGTAAAGGAGGCAGAAATCAAGAAGACCCTAACACCTAAGAAGGGGTATGTTAAAGTGGAGATTCGCTCCATCAAAGAACTCTGCCCGTTGGAACTGCCACCAGAATACAGTCTCTTGTACGCACGCACAGTTCCAGGAGAATGGGGAGTCTTTGTTGATCGCAATGGTCTCCGCCTGCTCGCGTCAGAAGGATCAAGCTGGCAGAAGACATCGATGATCTTTTTACGTATGATATCAGGCAAGGGGAAAAGCATTATTCTATGCAGATTAAGTCTCCAGGGTTCCGGGATATTGGAATCTGCTGCTTGTATCTGGTCCAGAATTGCGGGTGTGCGTGTGAGACACCTACCGGCGGATTCTAAGACGCGGGTGTCAGTGTTCTGATCATTGGGTACTTGATCCTCTATCTATGGCCGCAGCCGTTAGATGACGATTTAGTATCCTGGCACCCGGTTACCAAGGGGGCTTGGACATTCAAAGTCTTTCAGTCGGCCAGAAAGCAAAAGCCAGGAGACAGCCACGAGTGGCGAGCCGCAAAGTGGGCACCAACTTCGTCAAAGCTGATATGGATGCTGATGGGGATATCAACATGAAAACCCTTATGGCACGTTTTTCGGTCAGACCATTCTACAACCAAGATGGAACTCCCAGGACGGTCCAATCAGCTAGAAAACGGAAGTATCCCGTCTGAGGGGAGAGTGATCGACTTGATGACACCCAGAAAGAAGGAAGTCTAGGAGAAGCCTTCTGCGAAAATCTCAACCCGCCGTAGCAGCGAGACGACAGCACCGACGATTTCTCCCTACACGAAACAGATTGTGGCCCGAAACTGGGTGCTGCAACTTGCCGGAGTTGCCGCGACTTCTGAACCGGCTTCCCGTCCACCCTGGAGGCCCGGTTCTGCGCTCTCCCAAGGTTCCCATGAACGTTCCCTTCCCTCCCGCCCTACTTCTACACAAAGACGGTTAACACCAGTACCGTCAAGCGCGTCTCTGGTGCAGAGGATTGATCAGTCTGGCGGAGCACGATCGATTGCCGAAGGAACTGTCACGTCACGTTCCGTCTATAATGACGTCCACCCGGTAACGCCAGACAAGGCAATGCTCCAACAGGGATTTGATCGGCTGGATGCCGGCGGGACGCCAACCCCTGTGCCGCAGACACCGAGAACATAACGCCAACCCTAACCGGTATGTACACGATCAGTGAAGCGGGGGAGGTGGCCCCTATATGAACGACTGGTGGTTCTAGGAAAGGATGGGCGGTTTGTCGGTTTGTCGGGGTTTTTTTCTTTCGGTTTTTTCTTTCGGTTTTTTCTTTCGGTTTTTTGTTTTTTTCTGAGAGGAAGCCCTCTGGACGGCGCCTTTTCTGGTTTATACTTCAACCTCCCTCTTTTAATTACAGACCACGGGAGTAAATCATTAGATTTTTTCATAAAACTCGCGATTATGAGAGACAATCCTCTCTAACTACACCTCGTATTGTTTCGTATTTGATCTGTTTAATGATGAAACACTCCATGGAATATCTTTGGCGGTCTGAAGAAGGCGATGAGTGACTGGTCAATGGTATTTTCATAAACAACATACAAGTGCACTATTAAGATATGAGTGCTAATGGCTTTCGGTCTGTGCCTTGTTCGTGCATTTCCGCAACCCGTGTAATGAATTTCTCGGGTAAGCTGAGACATATTACGCCGTGACCATTGACAAGATTCTGACTGCACTCGAGATATCGGGTTCGGAACGCAATCCACAGAGTGCTGTCTGGGGATTGTGCGCTGATGGAAGGGCGGGGGAAGTACGGGTCGTTCCTCAAGAACGCCCGAGCAGCTTGCTCGATGCCGGCGTCATCCATGCTCAGCGGCTTGCAGCAGTCAAAATCCAGGACCCATAGAGAGTGAGGTCCCAAGATGCCATGTGTGTATTCGTTGTGGGCGGTTTCTGGTTGCGTTTGCACGCCTCCAAGCACAAACTCGATATCATTGGCATCGACCCTGGCAGTCCAGTGCATCATGGCGAGTATCTCAGCCATCGCATGTGCATACCTCAGAATCGGAAGCTCGAGGTCCTCTGCCTGGTTGAGATGCAAGGGATAGTTGCGCAGGGAGAAGAAGTTTCGTCCTCTCCGGACCTCGTTCTGGATCTTTCGCCTGCCCAGGTAGGGGCGGACCAAGCAGTCTCGGTCGGCGTCGTTGGCCTTGATGGTCGCAATTGACGTGGGTGGACAGTATCGGTCAATGAGACAATCCCGCACCTCCTGCGGCAGTGGTGGTATGCGTTCGGCGCAGAGCACATTGCAAGGGGTGTAGCCGGTTGGAAATCTGACGAGATTCATGTCCCACCAGCTCTCGTCGTTCTTGACAAAATTCGGCCATCGCGGCACGCACACGCTGGCCTTCTCCTGTGAGGCTGTCTCGAGCACGAGCTGGTGCATGTTGTAGTCGTTAAGGAGAGACCGCCCTGGACCACCATCCTCTCTTTTCATCGCCATTGTGCCTCCTTCGGCTGCCCAGACAGATCCACAGAAGCCCTGGCCTATGCGGCGGAACTTGGCAGAGCTGCATTCTTGCTGAATGTCGGAACTCATATTGACGAAGTGCAGCTGTTATGTAGTTGGTGGCGTTGGGGGGAAATGCTGCTGTGTATTAATATTGTGGCTGTGATTACTGGAATGTGAATGTCTCTGTCGAATCGGATGGATGGGATTGCCTTCATGAATATACGGATTCAACGTGAAAGGTCCTCTGCGACCCAAGATCCGCGAAATGAAGCTACCTATGGTTCAACGACGTCTGAAGTCTGGTTGTGAGGTTTGATTGGCTTCCACGATTTCCGAAAAAGGTAATCACGTTTCGCAACCAAAGGCCGCTCTCACCACCGCACGGATAGTTCTTCGAAAATCTCGTGCTTCTTTAACGAAAAGTCGCGCGCATAAGGTCACTGCAGCTGCTGAGAACTCGGCCATCGCCATCTGACCGACAAGAGACCCCGGAGGCCGCGAGATCTTGGACACCAATTCCCTTCGGTGGGATACATATCATAATCTAATGTTGAATTTACACTAGAAGATCGTTGAATCGAAGCCTTCATGATATGGTGTCTGCTGGATGAAAAGGGCGATGCATAACAACCTGAGGTATATGGGCTTTCCGCCCAAAATATTGACGGCTCAGAGGCTGAAAGCCAAACAAACATCTTCGATATTTCGTCGTTCACAAAGCAATAACATTAGACCATTATGTCCAAACTCCAGTCAAGTTTCATCTGTCGCAGCTCTCAGCTCCTAGCATGTACCTGGCCAAGGCGTCGTCGCGGTAGCGTTCTCGGTTATTAGCGCCTTGATTTTCAACACAAGCTTTATGGTGCGCGACGGTCTCTTCACCTCGAGACGGGTTCCACCGAAGGATGGCCCAGTCGACAGAGAGGGCTCTTCTGCTTCAAAGGGGCTGAACACAGTTCAGAAAGCAGTTCAGTGGCCTATCATAATTAGAATATGGGATATCAAGAGGCGACATCGTGATTATCAGGACCAGCCACGTTTCTCTAGCGGCAAGAGGTAAGCTGGGACGCCAAGGACAAAAGTCCTTCTATGATCTCAATGAGCGGCTCTGGTAGACGAGAAAAGCCTCGCCTGCAAATCAGTCAGCCTCGGGCAGAAATCGGAGTGCAGATCCAGAAATGTCGCAGTTGCTGATCTTGCGATCTTCGTCTTTCGCACCTCTGCTGATCCCCGTGCTCGCGAAGAGGAGGGATCATCTTCTCCCAACTTCTTCATTGGGAAAAGGCCTGCGTTTGGGAAGAACCATCCATTACCAAGGATTTGGAGCCGAGCGATATCGGCTCCAAGGCTCGCGTGACATGGAGGTTTTCTCATCATATCTGATAATAATTATCTGATAATCTGACTAGAGAACCGGCGCTAATCCTGGTTTGGCGCATCAAAGTGGGTCTTTACGAGGTCCTTTCACCCCCTTCTCAACAAGTCCTCAGTCTCGGTGGCTTCCTGTAAGACACTCTTTTGCACCAGCGCAATCGGCGTTTCAGGGCTTGGGGTCGAAAGGTCATGTCCCCATCACAGTAGCCACAATAGGTACAAGGATCGTCTTTGTTGAAGAGATTTTCAGCTGGATCTCCTGTGGATGGGCAAAACTGGAGGGATTGGAGGGGGACGCAATCGGGTGTCAATCACGTTGTGGGCAATCTGTACGTGCTTGATCTACTCAAAACTTGTAAAAGTACCACGCTTTCTACTTCGCTCGGTGGCTGCTTTCTGGTCTCATATACAGGTACTAGGTACTTTGTAGTACTATGGAGTATAGTATTTCTGTCTCCCAAGCGGTGGCTTCATGCTTGAATGACCATGGTCAAGCTGACAAGGCTTGTCCAACTTGGCGTTGACGCCGCACAGTCCATGGCGTTGCTTGTTGGCGCACCCTAATTACACACGACCTTGAAGCCTGGCGCCGTTGAACACAGGCCAGAACTATCCCCCCCCCCCAACATCGACGCTGCCAGCTCCACCGTGAACATAAAGGCTCCCCTTGTCACCTCCTTTTTTCCCTTCAACTTTCCACTGCCTCTCTTCTGCTAATAGGTATTCAGTACTTATTAAGCCACACATACCCAGTGTCGTAGCTCTTGCTGCGCAGACTGGAGCTGGCCGGTAGTTCAGCAGACTCGCTAGGTGCCCAGTTCGTCAAAGTCCTCGAAACTGTACTAGTTTCTGGGAAGAGACACGCCACTTTCCTCGCTCTACATGACACAATGGTATTGCACATCTGTGGAGCATCTCGAGGAGACAAGTCGTTTAGTGAAGACCGAGCTCTACCTATGTTCCTTTACCATGCCATCGAGATCCATTTCCCCCCCAGCCTTGCTGACTTCTACCAATTACACCAATGTGGCGAGTGGGTGGAATGTTGGGATTTACTGTGACGACGACGGATTCCATTCGGGATCGGATTGCGATCCCGAACACCCTCCGAAGGCCGTCGGTCCCCTCCTCTCATGGATCGATCTATTTCATCAACGGCGTGCTGGAGACTCCACCGAGCATCTCGGTGGGTGACCGTGACCCCTGCATACTTCCAGTTCAATGGCACCTTCTTTTCCGCGACGCCCAATAAAACTTGCATGATTGAACGAATTCGAGCTGCTTCACGAGTCACGACGCTGCGGATATACTAAGCAGTTCGTATCCCAGGCGGTTTCGAGGCTGTCCAGGGTGCCCTCTCAGCGCTTAGTATCGAAAAAATAGCCGAAGTGCGCGAATATCATACCATGACTGTCGTCGTGCAGAACTGGACCCAACTAACTGACCACGTTGCGAGGTCAGGCCTTGGCCATCTCCATGACATACATAGTAGTGCCCGGCCAGAGCCTACATGGGACTTTCTGGTACTAGTACTTCGTAAGCAATGCCGGAGTTGCCTAAGCCGGTCTCGCAGTGTCTGAAGTTGTCGTTCTCCATTGGCAACGTGCTGAATACCCATGCTGCTTGGAACCACCCGGTCTCTCGTGCTGGCGTGGGTCTGCCTGCATGGCCACGAGACTTCCACGAGAGGGGCCGGTTTGCGCTCGACAGCCCCGCTACCACCCCGCTACCCTGGTCGTGCCGCGGTGCAAATACGAACTGGTGCTGCTGGTGCTGCTGCCTTATTCGTCCTTTGCTTCCTGACAGACAGATGTAGACAAAGCCTGGTGACGAGAAATACCCAGTAGTGGCAAGCGTACCCAGGGTCGCTACGAGCATGCGAGCGGGAAAATCGAATGACGATGATCGAGGGAAATGACGTTGCAGGAACACAGTGCAGAAGTTTGAACCTACCACGATCCAGACTATTGATTTGTTTCTGAGAAAGTTCGCCCGGTCCAGGTTGAATTCTCAAAGCTCGTCCTCAGGATGATAGCATCGAGCGAGCAAATCACCTGCCAGTTTTTTGCGTTCGATCTACGCTTGGCCAATTGTCCAACTCCAGTTTCTCGTCTGGGTGACTCAGAGAAAGAAATAATTCTCCATGATTGGTCGAGTGTAGGACGACAAAGAGTAGTCTGTGCTTGGCTGAGCAGATGAAAGGCAACACCGACTCCCCCGCCGCCTAACGTATTCTGTACGCCGTAGACTCGTCTCGCGCACCGGTTTAACGCCGCAGTCAAACGGGCTCGCTTGGAGGACCCACAAGGTATTCCGAGTTTTTCGCATATGAGCGCATAACCCCCAGTCTTCTCTAGCCTCATCAAGGGCAGGGAGGCTGATCAATCCCTGCGCTTTCCTCGGGGTTGTCGAGCGGTAGACGGAAGAAAGCCTGCTGGCTTCGGCCGCCTCCGTGGCCTAGAAGAATCTTTCTCGAGTCCGCCACTCTCAGAAGAAGCTTCCAGCCTGGTTCCCCCAACATTAGCTCAATGGAGGAGGGAGCTCTCGATGTCCGGGGGGGACTTTCCCGTCTGAAGGTTCAAAGCTCCCTTGCTTGGCCCACGATGGTTGTCAAGTGCCGAGAGATCCCGGGTTTGGGCGATTCAAGCATCAGAGGACATTGACTTTGTGGTGTCGTCCACGCTAGAAAAATTTGCCTGAACTGATGCTTGTATTGACACTGCGCAGGGGCGCCATTGACCAATAGGAGGACCGTGGTCGCGATGGCGCCAAACTTGATTGAAATTCTATCAGATAAGATTATCTTCATTATCTGATAATTCGCCGCTCCGCCCAAACACCCCCGCCCGCTCTGCATCGCCATGGAACGCCCGCTGGAGAGGGTGGGAACGGCCCACACCTACCACTACCCAGTACTCATATCATATCAAACTATGCTGCTCGCATTGGCTTGCCCACTTCCGACTTTGCGAAGTTCCCACGTCGGGCGGGGCCTAGACGCTGGTTTTCTGCAGTTGGATTCCTTTACTTGGCGATGCTTTCCAGGTGGCAGGTACTGGGTAAGTGCTGGCTACCTTGCATCCCACTCGCTCCACAGGCGAGGGTGCTTGGTAGCACTATAAACCCTACATCTCTGCCAGAATGCCTCTTTCCTCCTTGGTATCGTATTCACTGTGTCTTCCCGGGCTCTCTTTACGTCTGCATCGAGGATGAAATTGTCAATTCTCTTGCTTGCCCTGTCGGGCCTGTCGCTCGGAAGCGTCGATGAGTTTACTGGCTGCCTGGAGGGCATCACAACGGCCCTCGCGTACCTCACTTTCGCTGATGCTGCAACTGAAGACTACTATACCTTCCAATGCACCAATCCGAAGTTTGTGATGTCCGCATATGCGGCCGCCAAGCTCTATTGCACACCCAAGGAGATCAAACTCGGTCTCAAAGATTTGGAGCACAGCTGCATGGAATATGGCGCGGTTGAGCTCACCCCTTACTCGGAGGTGCTCCCAAAGCTCACCGACCAATACATCAAATCCCTCCCAATCGTGACCTATACGGATATTGAAGAAGGGACCATCATCAACTCGAGCGTCTTGATATCGAGATCATTGTATAAGTCTGGCAGGGATACTTACGTATGTATTCACACTCCTATTCACATCTGTGGCTCGTGTTGACGGGGAAAAGGTCTTTTTCGATATAGAATACGCTCTCCACGAAAGATACGGGTGCGTTCTCTCTTGAAAGATATACAAAGTGCTCAGAATGCTAATGTATCTTCAGCTGGGCCGTGTATGGGTTCTGGGGTGGACTGCTGTTGATAGGCATGATCAACCGTGTCGTCACGCATTTCTTTCCCTCCAGTCGCACGAAAGATACAGCTGATGTTGAAGAGAGCACCCCCGGAACGATCTCGAAGGGGGGTCGCTCGGGACCCATCCGCTTCGTCCAGTCCATTCACCACTGGTTCAGGGCCAATCTAATCATTCCCGCCACGTTTGGCTCACACCACAATCGTCCGGTTCTCTGGTCTACCATACCGACACGCATGGAGACGATCATTGTGGCCAGCTTCTGGATCATGACCCTCATCCTGTGCTGCGTCGAGTACTATATCTTCTCGCCGAATCTTTAGTACGTCGTCGATATCTTTTCTCCTGTTCTTGTCGACGCTGACATATTTCTTAGTTACACAAATGCCCAGCAGGCGTGGCGTTATATTTCCGACCGCACTGGAATTATCTGCTACGCCATGCTGCCGTGGTTGTGGCTGTTCTCCGGGAGGAACAACATCTTCCTGTGGTTGACTGGCTGGAGTTTCTCAACATTCAACATCTTCCATCGCCACATCGCCCGCTGTGCGACCATACTGGCAGTCGTTCATTCCATTGGATACACCGTGATTGAGGCTGAATGTACGCTCTATACCAGGTCGCTCTTGCCTCTGAGACATAAGACTGACTATTTCGAATAGACAATTACTTGGCCGAATCTTGGAGAGAGAATTACTGGTACATGGGAGGGATGGTAAGCTCCGTTTCCCTCGGCCGTCCACCTCCAGCCTTGCTAACACAAGATATAGGCCACAATAACAATGGGATTGCTCGTCATCTTTTCTTCCATGTGGTTCCGCGTCAGATCTTACGAGATCTTCCTCATCATACACGTTGTTCTTTCTGTGCTCACACTTGTTGGATTATTCTAGTACGTCAACGACCCTTCCCTTCTCACGCACGCACGCAAACGAGCTAATCTCTCTACAACAGCCACACTGCCATCTTCGACGGGTCCTATGATCCCTATCTATGGCCGCCGGTCGCAATCTGGTGCTTCGATCGCGTGGCTCGCTTCTTCCGATGGGCATACTGCAATCTCTACATCAAATACTCGCACTCCGTCGCCAGCACCAAGACCTGTGCGACATACGACAAGGAAGGTGACTTCATCAGGCTCGATATTGTGACCGGCTCTCGTTTTCTCAAAGCCGGGCCCGGCCAGCACTATTACCTGTATCAACCCATGAAATTGAAGGGCTGGGAGAATCACCCTTTCACCTTGGCCAACTATGAGACCATCGAGGAACCAAACAGAATTGCGGCAGCCGAACCTAGTGTCAACCATGATACGGTCGCGGGAGCACCCGCGGAGAAGGGTGTTCAGGTCTCGGACTCGGCCCCGTTCCCTAGCTCCTCGTCAGGTGAAACGACAGCCTCGTCCCGACACAAGAATGCGGTCTTCCAGGATGCGGTTGGCCAACAGAAACTCACCTTCTTCGTTCGCCCCTTTGGCAGCTGGACCCGACGCCTTCGGGAGGAATGTCTCAAGGCCCCCACGGGAGTCATCGAGCCGCATATCTTCCTCGAGGGTCCCTATGGCGAGCACAGCCCCGTGCACAAGTACGAGCACGTCATCTACGTCGTCGGTGGCAGCGGTATCTCGGGCGCAATCCCGTACCTGCAGGAACACGTCCAACGGACCAGTGGAAGTGCCGGCGATGGGAAACTGACGACCCGCACCCGCGACATCACCCTGGTTTGGTCGGCCAAGCAGTCCGCCATGATCCGCAGCATCGCCGCGCTCGAACTGAAGCCGATGCTTCAACGCGAGGATATCCACGTGTCTCTACACGCCACTTCTCACAAGGAAGCCGGCCGAGGCCAGGATTCTGATGACAACAACAGCGCCGTCGTCGACAAGGAAACCAAGACCACATCCAGTGCCAGTTCCGATAACAAGCTCAACATCGCGTATTGCCGCCCCGACATCCGTGGGACGATCCTGAGCGTCATTGAAGACGTGCACAACTCCGGTGCAGCCGGCGGCGGCATCGCCATCTTGACCTGTGGGCCGGCCGGCATGGCGGACGAGGCGAGAGCTGCGGTGCACACGGCGCTGAAGCAGGGCAGGCGCGGAGTGGAATACTTTGAAGAGGCCTTTGGGTAAGTTCCTTTTCTCTCCGATTCCGATTTATCATGACCCCTTAACTGACGTTCACGATTCCAGATGGTAACTGAGACTCGATGAGATGGGATCACAGCACGCAACAGATTGAAGAAGCTCAAGCTTGACGTGTGCTCATGATAAGTAGACTGAGATACTAGGTAGTAAAATACACAACCAACGACTTGTCACGACGTTCGTTTCCGCGCCAGACCTCCAACCCGATCGGGGCTTTCCCGCGGCCTCAAACCATGATCCCAGTGCAAGGATCCATCCTCGGACGATCCTATGCCACAAGCAGCAGTACTTGGGCGGTTCAGCATGGCTCACCTCCCCAAAGGAGTTGGATGCCAAAGGGCCTCTGACGAATCCCCATGGCGACAATTGTCATCATTATCGGGGTCTAGGCTTTAGCGAAAAGCTTGGAGCCTCACTGACTAAGCTCGTGCATGAACCCAAGCCGCGTTAGGGATACGAGGGATTCGAATCAACGCCCAATGACCGCCAGAATCAAGGCATGAGGTAGCATCACACAGCTTTCCCACTGGCTGGCCCCCGCCGGTTCGAGAGTGCCAACGCTTGATGACTGTTGAATGCCGGGCCCAGCATCGTGTCCTGGATGGGTGGGGAGGGTTGACAAATTGTCATGCCGCCATCCATATTCGTGATTTGTCTGCGTCGACTGACGACATTCAGGTTCTGCTGATGGAATTGAATGGTGTATAAATACGAGGGGGAGGCGAAGGATTGAGGAGTGAAAGTTGACTTCCAAACTGTCCAACTCCTACTTAACTTCCCTCTTGTATATAACCCCTCCCTCCCTCTCTCTTGACTATCTACACATAGCGAACCAAAGGTCTTTTTAAGTTATTCCAACAGGCACAGCTCGTCAACATGCCTCTCTCCGCGAACGAGCAGACCAACAAGACCGCCGATGCCTTGGTGCAGACCTTGAAGGGTGCCTTTTCGACGCCGCCGGGTTTCCGGCCAGGTATGTCACATGTACAGACTCGTTCCCACTCGTCCCTCCCCCCTTCACCATCCCATCTCGGCCGTAGCAAGGAAGGACAAACGATTAGTAGTCGATCTAACCAGCCATGTGGCGCACGCACAGCACACGCGCGAGGGATCCTCCTCAATGGCAAGTTCACACCAACAGCGGAAGCCAGCACGTTGAGCAAGGCGGCGCATTTCCAGGCGGGCACGACGACGCCGGTGATAGTGCGGTTCTCGAACTCGACGGGAATCCCGCAGATCCCAGACAACGCAGACGGGGCGAACCCGCGGGGCTTTGGGGTGCGGTTCGTGCTGCCGTCGCATGACGGACGGCGCCACCACACGGACATCATCACGCACTCGACGCCGTTCTTCCCCGTGCGGACGGGCGAAGGGTTCCTAGAGTTCCTGGGGGCGATCGGGGCGTCGTCGGCTCCGGACGCGCCCACGAACCCGTCGCCGGTCGAGGCGTTCCTGGGCAAGACGCCGTCGGCGGCGGCGTTCGTGGCGGCGCCCAAGCCGACGCCCGTCAGCTTCGCGACCGAGAAGTACTTCGGCGTCAACGCGTTCAAGCTGGTCGCCGCCGACGGCACGGCCACGTTTGTGCGCTACCGCATCACGCCGGACGCCGGCGAGGCCCACCTCTCGGCCGACGAGGCGGCGGCCAAGGATCCCGCGTTCCTGCACAATGAGATCCAGACCCGCGTCATCGACGGGCCTGTCTCCTTCTCCTTCTCCGTCCAGATCGCCGGTCCGGACGATCAGACTGACGACGCTACTGTTCGGTGGCCTGAAGACCGCAAGCTCGTCAAACTTGGCACCATTACCATCGACGCCGTCGCCGACGACAACGACGAGGCCCAGCGCAACATCATCTACGATCCTGTGCCGCGCGTCGACGGTGTCGAGCCGAGTGATGACCCCCTCATTGATGTCAGGGCCGCCTTGTATCTCATTTCCGGAAGGGAGAGGAGGGCCGCGGGGCCACATCATTGATTGATCGCTGCTGGCCATCCCGGTCGGACTGGTTCGTGCCTGAGCAGGAGGAACAGCAGTACTACTAAAGTTGCGGTGGGCACCTGGGCACCTGTTCCTAGTATTATGATAGTAAAACATCGGTGGTGACTGTGCTTGAACTGGCCCTGGAAGGCTGCGTGACGGTGGGGGGGGGGGGGGGGGGGGGGGGGGGGGGGGGGGGGGAATTGGAAGTACCTACGTACCTAGCTAGGTAATAATACTCGGGAAACAATGGCATTGGTATTGGTATTGGTTTACTATGAACTACTCACCGTCTGACTGCGGCTTGGTCGGTTTCTAACCTCCATGGAGAATAATCCTTCGCGCCCCGGTACCGGAAATGGAGTTGAAATGACTTGAAATCGTTTGCTAGCGACATATTGATCCTTCCGAGCAGAACCCACCAACCAAACAGTGGTCTAGGACCAACACGACCACCTGTGACCTAAGTAGTACGTATAGTGCGATGGGAGAATACCAAGTAATATTAACGTCTGCCCATTTCTCCTTTCTACCTGCTTACCGCCACCACATTCCAATGATCCCAACAGCATAACCACGGGCCACGTCTACGGGAAATATTCTACCCCGGCCACGTCAAAGCATATATCTCTCTCTCCCCGAGACAACCCTCAAGCTCGACCCCCGTCTCTTATTTCCAATCATCATATGTCTCATACTACCAGAATAACTCCATCCCGCTCCTGGTTGTGCAAACTCCGGGGGTACAAGGAGCAGCTCAAAGCCAATTCTGCCCCCTCGTCCTCCTGCCCTCCTTCTCGCCCTTGAACAGGCCCTTTTTACTCGTGGGGATGCCCAGGCCGATCAGACTGGCCATCATCATGACACCGCACTCGACACCGTCCAGGACGTTGACGGTCCTGCGGCCATCCTCCTCACGCACCCCGTCCTTGGCCGCACGCATCATGTCGACCATGCCGGCACAGCCAAGCAAGACGGTGTCAGCGCCCTTGGCGACCAAGACCCGGGAGGCCTGGGCGATGCGTTTGGCGACCTCGTCGCGCGGGCGGGAGTCGAGCTCGAGCACGCCGAGGTGGGTGGTCTCGCTGCCGACGTAGAAATGCGACAGGCCATAGGCGGCGACCTGGTCGTCCTGTAGGATCTTGGACCGTGCCGCGGTCGACACGATGCCGAATCGCGCCCCCAGCATCCGCGCCACGTACAGGCTGGCCTCCATGATACCGACCACGGGCACGTCGTACGACTCCCGCAGGGCGTCGATCAACGGGTGCTTGCTGAAGCATGCGACGATCATGCCGTCGAAGTTCTGCACCGTCTCGCCGTTACTGGCCGCGTGCTTCGCCAGGTCCCGCAGTACCGCCTCTGTCGACATGATGGCGTCCGTGTTTGATTCGATCGCCGTCGGCGCGGGATACGGGGCCGTGTACCCCGTCACTTCGCAGCCGGGTGGGATGCTGGGCCGCACGGCGTTGAGCATGGCCTCGGTCATGGAACGTGACGAGTTCGGGTTGATGACTAGGATTTGGCTGGGCCGGTGTCGGGGTGGCGATGTCATGGGCGTGGAGAAGGGCGATCTGGAGCTCGTCGGTCGTGTCGCCGGTCCGCCCGCACCGCCCGTCGGCATTGGGGGCATGGCACCAGGAGCGGACGCTGACGAGCCCGAGCCACCGGCGGCGCTACGAGAGTGCGGACGGGCTTGTTGCGTGTGGCCGCTGTGTTGGGCGAACAGCGGCTGCACACTGTTCTGGGGCGGCGACGACATGGGCATTGGCGGCGACGAGACGGCGATGGGATAGTTTTGGCCAATGGTGCTGCTGCGCGAGCGCGAGCCTGGGCCGCCGGGGACGCCTTCAGTGAAGGGATTGCCAGCGGAAGACGAGCCGATCTCGTGGGTGGGCGACTGGGGAGGGTAGTTCTGGCTGGGGAAGCGGCCGTTGTAGGCCATGACAGCGGCATTCATGGCTTGGTTCTGAGGCGGTTGCAGAGGCGGTGATTGCGTCTGGGGGGGACCGCCAGGCTGAGGCTGGCCCTGAGGCTGGCCCTGGCCGAAAGCCGAGCTGGACGGACGGCGAGCTTGGTAGGGTTGCATGTCTGGATCGTAGCTCAGTGGCGGTGTTGGTTGAGGAGATGAAGAGGGCGAAGGGCCACCTGGTCGAAGAGCTTGAGGGTGGAATTGCGACGACGCCAGAAACTGGGACTCTGATTGCGAATCGGCCATGGTGGTTGCTGGCGGTTGACGGTTGACTTACTGGCGGTTGCTGGCCTGTTTCTCGCTAAGCGAGCTCGCCCGGTCTGCAGTCGTCGTGGGCTGCTGGGCTTGGTGGCTTGGAAAAAGCCGGTTTTATTCTCGGACGCGTGCCTGAAACCTGAAATCTGAAACCAGCACGGAGAGCACACGCGTGCGCGTTAAGGATGCGATACGATGGGTGCACGAGGCGGCAGGATGTGTGGGGTGGAGGATGAAAGAGAAGATGGATTCTTGGTCAGTCGTCAGTTGCAAGGTACTCCGTACCGAAAGCAGAGATCCGGAGTCGATGGAGGATCAACAGGAAGTCAGCCGGGGAGTGTGTTGATCCCTCGATTGAGTCCATTCTGACCGAGGAGTGCTTAGTTTAGCCCTAACTAGGGGGCTAAACTTGCTTAGGCTTGCCTGGAGCCATCTCCCCTAAGTAGCCTCTAGCCGCCTCGGCCTCGAACCACGGCACTTAGGTAAGCCAGCACGCCCCGGAGTCTGGAGCCAGGCCCGGACATTCTATATTTAAACCCCGTATTAAGTTTAAGCCCTCGGCCCCCATCCAGCAACTACTAAGTAGGAGCCTAGGAGGCCCGAGGGCTACCAACGGCACCAAGGCCACTTTAGAATCCAGCCACACATATATATATATTCGTACGCCGTACGATCCTGGCTACAATTCCACACAAGATGCTGGTTATAGTTATAATTCGTGTCCTCTACAGCAACTCGGGCTCGACCACCCCCGTCTGCGCGACAATCCGTCCGTAATGCTCCGTCCGCCGATGTCTCTCGAACGCAAACACCTTTTCCTTTCCCCGGCGACACATGCCCAAATCAATCTCGGCGACAATCAACTCGTCGTCCTCGGTTGATGCCGCGACCATCACCTCCCCGTCGCAGTCGACGATGCAGCTGCCGCCAATCAGGGGATATTTCCCGTCTTCCAGCCCGCATTTGGCCACGTTGACACTGAAACACGAGTTGGCGTAGCTGTTGTACGTGATGCTTAGCTGGTTGTGAAACAGTGCCTCTGCTTTGGCTTTCTCCTTGGTCGAGATCTTCTTGTTCATGCCGATGAGTTCGGGTGCCCACGCCGTCGTGTTGTACCCGCACAAGACCAATTCCACGCCCTGCAGCCCATACGCCCTCCATGCCTCGGGCCAGCGCCGGTCGTTGCAGATAAGCATTCCAACCACGGCGTCTCCCTTCCCCTGCGTATCTGCCGTGTTCGCTTTGGCCCCGGATTGTGTGGTGACTCCGTCTGGGACCAGCCCAGGCGCCCGGAACGCCTCGAAGCCCAGATCGCCGGGCTTGAAATATCGCTTCTCCAGCTGATTCGTCGCATCTTTTCGCTCGTACGGCTCAAATGTCCCTGGCAGGTGAACCTTTCGATACTTGGACACAACTTGGTCCGCCTCTCCCGAATAGTAGACACACGTGTTGTAGTGCACGTGTTCATCACCGGTGCATTCCGCGTAGCCCAGGTACATGTCCATCTTGTATTCTCTAGCTCGGTCGAACAGAGGCTTGAGCGTAGCTGACTTGGCGATGTCGCCGTCGACCTCGCGGTCAAAGTACTGCTCCAACTCCTCGCCCTCGAGAATGTGCCGGGGGAAGAATGTGACTGGGGCAATTTCTGGATAGACAATCAACTTGACGCTCTGCCGGTGTGCATCGTCCATCAACTTGATCATTCGATCCAGGGCCTCGGAGCGAGGAGTGTCCACATTGATAGCGCCCAATTGGGCTCCGGCGACAATGACCTTGCGGGATGATTCTGCGGTAAGGCCGGCGCCGGCGCCATCGCTCTGGATTGATGTCATCTTAATCTTGACCGCGAGAATGATCGTAGTCTCGGTTCTGTGGAGGAGAACAAGAGGGACGGGCCCGTCGTTCGTTCGTCCTCGTGCGGATATCGACGAGGCGGAAACGGGCCCGCAAGACCTCAGCAGCCTGGACTCGGATCTCCATGATGAATTCAAAAGCAAGCAGATACTCGTGCCCGCTCGCCGGCTCTGGAGACCGATGTAAAGCCGCTTCGTTATCACTGACCCTTCATTGGTATTGCAACTCGGGCGGGATAAGCCGATGGGGCAAGGTGCACACGCACTTGTCCGTGGCTGTCGGATATCCACGACGGCCAGGAAAGACAAGAAAGACAAGACAGACCAGGGTCCATGATAGAAACTAGAACTTCGAAAATAGAAAATAGAAACAGTCACAGTCACAGTCACAGGGACCCTCTTCCATACGTGCAACTTCAGGCACAAGAATAGAGATGTCGATATAGAACCTGACACCTGCTTCTTTCTTCTTGCCCTGTCATCCTCTCATCCTCTCATCCTCTCCCGACATGGCCGTCTACGGTCTCATCCTGGCCCCTCTTATCGCCCATCCATTCCTCGCCCTCTGGATCCTTCCGCTGACCATCGTTCTTCTTTGTGCCCTCCACCGCACCTCACCAATCCATCCGCTCTCAGAAATCCCAGGCCCGCTGATCCCACGTCTGTCCTCTCTCTGGCTGACCTACCACGCCTGGATCGGCGATGAGGCGACCGTGGTGCACAAGCTGCACATCAAATACGGCCCCATCGTGCGAACCGGCCCTAACAGCGTCGACATCGCCGATGGCGCGGCCCTGAACACCATCTACACCGAGAGAGGCGGATTCCCCAAGGCCGACTTCTACGCCAACTTTGACATCGACGGTCACAAGTCCATCTTCTCCGAGACCGACGCTGCCAGAAGAGCAGCACGGGCCAAGGCCGTCGTGGCGCTCTTCTCGACTTCCAGTCTCAGGCAGGGCCAAGGCATCATTTACAAATGCGTCGACAAGTTTGTCGATCGGCTGAAGGAGGGCGCCGCCGAGGATGGCCGGGGGGAACCGTTCAACGTCTTGACCATCACGCGTGGATTGGCCGTCGACGCCGTATCCTCGTACCTTCTAGCTAGGAGTTATGGCGCTCTGGACGAGAAAAGCGTCGCCAAAGGCAAAACGGCCGCCAAGGACAAGGACGAGAGCGAGCACGACTCTGGCATGAGTGCTAGTGGCATGGTCGACTGCTTTGTCGCCGTCGGCCGATTCTGGTACCTACCGACCTGGGCATTCAAGCTGACTGAGTCCTTCGACGCGTGGTGGAACGCCGAGGAAGAAGTGTCCAAGAGTCTGACGACCGTAGACGAGTTCGTCAACGGAGTGGTCGAGGAAGCCGATGCTGCCGTGCTGGCATCGACCAAATCCGACGGCGAGAAGCCTTCAACAACGACTCACCCATTAACATCATTTCCAGCCCGACTCCTCCAGGCCGGCTTCACCGTGTCCGAGACGCGCGCACAGTGCAAAGACCTGATCTTTGCCGGCACCGACAGCACAGGCATGAATCTCGCCACGATCCTGTTCCTCCTGGCCCGCAACCCGGACTACTACGAGAAGCTCCGCGAGGAACTGACCTCGAGCACATCGACACCACCGACATTCGACACACTCCAGTCTCTCCCTTACCTCCGCGGCGTCGTGAAGGAAGGCCTGCGCCTATCCATGGCAAACCCGTCGCGCATCCCCCGCGTCGTGCCCCCAGGATCTGGCTGGACATTCAAGTCCCCCACCTCCAACGTCCACGCCCACTTCCCCGCCGGCACTGTCGTCAGCTGCACGCCCTACTCTCTCCACCTGAATGGCGACGTCTTCGCCGACCCGCATGCGTTCCGACCTGAGCGCTGGAACGAGCCGTCTGAGGAAATGCTTCGCGACGCCATCCCCTTCGGCCAGGGCAGTCGGCAGTGCATCGCCAGGAACCTAGCCACCGTCGAGCTGTTCTGTGCCGTCGAGAGAGTCGTTAGCGCTGATGCCTTGAGGGGCGTGAGCACGGTCAAGGATCGCATTGAGCTCCTCGAGTGGTTCAATAGTAAAGTGGTGGGCGAGAGGATTGATCTGGTTTGGTAAAGGGGGAAAACGGAGGTTCATATAGACTAGACTTCTTTCTAGATACCCTACAAGCAAAGTACCATAGATATGGTTGCTTTGGAGCGATGACTACATACTGGGCCAAAGGGATAAGGTCCCCGGAAAAGTAGATCAGCAGGTAGAGCGTTGGTTGTATGCCAAGATTCCACTTCAATCGACAAGACAACCAAGTACGGAGGAACTAGAGTAGACTAGGGCATATGGAGGGAGACGGGGCAGCCTTACCGACTTAGTCTGGCAGGAAACAAGTATCTACGATTCACACATCTGCCCATCGTTTCCCATGAAGTCAAAGGGGTGAGTACAATTCTTCGTGATCAGAATGCCAGTTGATTCAAACAAAACCAGGCTCCTCGTCATGTCGGACAAAGGCCAGCTGTGGGGGACGGGAAGTTTGTGTCACCAGAACGTGGTAAGCATCATACGGCAGGAAGGGGCTTCAATGAGACCAACTAAGGCAGCTGAAGTACGAAGAGGAATCATCGCTTCTTTGGACAGGTAGGTAGTAAGGGAGGTTCAACGAGGAGTCGGGAACGTTCAGAGGGCACCTCAATTTGCCTACACGCGGAATATCTTTGACAGTCTGAGGTACTTAGTTAGGACCGTGAAAAGCACCGTCCGTACATTAGCGAGACAGCCATGATCTATCCACGAGGGCGCCTCATCTCGACAGCCTTCGCAGCATGAACTCATTCAAGACTGAATTATATGGGCCAGCAAAGATGTTGATAGGTTGAAAACCCTACCATCTGTTATAGCACTTTTCAAGCATTGGAGTATTGAAGAGATGATCAGCCATGGCGTTGCCGCCTCGTCAAACTCATCTTCTGGATTGCAATTCTATGGAAACTCGGGCCGGTCTCCTTTGCCCCCGAAGTAGTCGAGCCACTGCTGTGAGGCTTCTCGATCAGGGTGACCTCTATCCAGAATAACCCGCTGGATATCCACGACATGCTGCATCATCTGTATTGCAGCATTTTGAGAACCCACTTGCCAGTAGCATATAGCAAGCTGATGCTGCGATGCCAGCCGAAATGGATGATCCTCGGCTAGCGTCCTTCCCTTGATCTCGACCACCTGCTCCAGTAGGGACACCGCCGCTTTAATCTGCCCATTCACTCGATATGCTTCCGCTAGAGCATGCTGCGATGATAGGAGACCAGGATGATCCTCAGCGAGTGTCCTTCCCTTGATCTCGACCACCTGCTCCAGTAGGGACACCGCCGCTTTAATCTGCCCATTCACTCGATATGCTTCCGCTAGAGTATGCTGCGATGATAGGAGACCAGGATGATCCTCAGCGAGTGTCTTCCTCTGGATCTCAACTACCTGCTCCAGTAGTGACACCGCCTCCGTGACCTTACCATAGCTTTGAAGAGTTAGCGCCGTGAGATCGTACAATTCTAGCCATTGCGGGCTAACCGTCGAACTATCTAGGCCGAGACGAGTTAAGAGGCGGTTCATTACCCTGAGAACAGTTTCCACATCTCCCATTTCAAATAACTGCCACCCTAAATTAATTAAAATACCGATAGTTACCTCCCAAAACTTGGAAGTAAATAGACTTCCTATATCCCTCGATATGAGTGCGTGTAGGTGTGGCTGAAGTTGCCGTCCGTATTTACGCCATAAAGCGGCATCGTCAAGGGAGAAGGCAAGTAAACACCCGGCTGAGACCCAAGATTCGTTCTGCTGGTTCTGACTGAGCCGGTCCCTTGCCCACGCGTGGACTAGATGGTGTATAGAGACGCTTGAAAATTCTCCGTGAGTATCGATCGATACTAGGCCGAGCGTAAGAAGTAGATGACTGGCTTCAATGATTCGAGACGGGTCCCATACTTCGTGATCTGCTTGAATGAGTGATGGAAGATGAGAGACATGTCGTAACCTTAAGGAAGTTATGTTATTAACAATAACTTCGTCGGAGAATATTGTTTGGGCTCCCTTCCATACCGCTTCAAAAAATGGTAAAGGAAGTCCACTCGGCCCACAGAAGGCTAATATTGACAACAACTGTAGCGCGTCGTGGGATTTTGTATTCGATAAGTGGAGGGGCTTCGCCGATACTTCAAACGACACACAGATATCACTATATTGTGACTGTGCCTGGCTAGTAAGAAGTCGCTTCCGTTGGTATCTATACTCACTCGGATACCCTTTTAGAGTACAGTAACCACCGGACACGTAGGACCCAGCTTGGATGAGGGTTAGAGGATGTGAACGTAAAAGCTTCACGACGTCACCCGCATCGTCTTGGAGTGCCTTGTATTGATCAGGAGGTACCCCGGCGGCCCGGAGTAGAAGTTCTCGAGCCTCAGCTTCTGTTAATCTTCCTAAGTCGATGGAGGACACTGTGGCGTATGTCTTGCAATCAATGTTCCGTGAAGTCAACACTACCACACCAGCTGATCCTGCCGGAAAGTAATCCTGGTAGTCGATATGGGGATCGTCGGCGTTGTCCAGCACCAATAGCCAAGGCTGTTTCCGGTTCCCCAGAGCTTTTCGAGCGTCCTCCCAGGTCTGCACCCTGATGCCAAGTTGATTGGCAATACATAAGAAACCATTCTCGGCTAATAACGTAGTACTGACATCGATCCAGAAGACACCCCAAAAACTACCATATCAGTGTCCGGTAGCTTGAACGATGTGTGTGAAAATACTCACGATTGACGCATGCGTTGAGCGAGTTGCAAACAGATCTCGCTTTTGCCTTGTCCGCCCATCCCTGTAATAGCAAGGCGCCGTTGTGATGGAATAATAGTCTCCTTGAGGCTGCGATGGAGCTCTTCTTCAAGTTCACGCAACACATTTTCCCGTCCTGTGAAGAGATTATTCACCGAGCGAGTCACCATCCAGTGAACATTTCCGGAAGTCCAGCCTTGATCTACGTTTGTCAGCAACCAGAAGAGACCCAGGAAGAAGCGGCTACCTCGATGACTAGTGAGAAATGGTTAGAAAATTAGTCCAAATTTCATGGGCTGGCTGGCCCGGAATGGCATGGACTGACTAAAAGCTTTTATTCCTTGTAGGAATATCTTGTTCATAATCATCGTCGTCCTGGCCGTCGATTCCCTGTTTTGGCTCAGTGGAAGTCTCAAGACTAGCAGAGGAAAGAATCTTCGTCGCTGGTGACAGATTATAATCAGTATCTTTGCTAACAGAGTCAGTGTCAGGCTCCATGAAAGCTTGATGCCTCGTGAGGTGTCTTTTCAGATAATCATAATCCGTTGGAAGAGATTTAACCGGCACGAAGTCCCAATTTTCAGGCTCGTCGAGAGTGGCTTCCTCGTAAAAGTCTTCCCCCTCGACTTGTGCACGATTCGAATAGACTCTGGTGCTAGGTATGTCATCAAAGTTCTCAAGATTTCGGATTCCAAGTGAATTTCTAGATATCCTGGAATCTTCCTCGTTGCTTGTCCTTGAGAAATCTGAGATGGGTGTACTGTCTTCTAGATCGTTTCCTATGTAAGACAGGGAGAAGAAAGCCAACTTTTTGAGATGCTCGGCGATGTGCTGCCAGAGTAGCTTGTACGGTTTTTCTGCTATTCGCTTCTTAAAATCTTGCGGGACACAATCGCAGAGAGGGCACACGAAGGGATCTCTGGTTGCTATCCGTCGATTTCGCCTTATGCGTCCATTTATTTGCGACTGGGTGAGCTTTCTATCGTGTTCGTTGTTCAAGTGATTGACAAATGCCGACCTTTCGTCGAACTCTTGGGGAATAGAGTGATTGGCGTCGCAACACCATCCCTCCGTGTGGATCTTCTCAGACCATTCCAGTGAGTGTCGCGACTGCATATGATCCGTCCAGTCCTGAAGGCCGGTGAAGTAGTGAGGGGGCTCTACGCAATCCTCAGAAATGCAGATGTAAGGCTGGAGGTCTCGGTCGACGTGAGTCCTGTAGGCATGTCAGCTGCTTCGACTCAAACGGTTAAGAATACCAATGTGTACTTCCAAGCATGTTTCGTCAACAACAGTACATCCAGCGGCATAGCACAAATAGTGCAGGATTGGTATCTTTCCCTGTCTCTTTGCTTCGGCTGTGGAGGGTAGTCGTACTCATTGCCCTGGCCATCTTGAACAGTTGAACCTCTGCTGATGATCGAACTTGAAAGGCTTCCCTTCGTTCGATTGAGACGGGCTATTATAGACGGCGAGACTATGGAAGGAATGGTCTCAGGGGCTTGGACGGCTTTTGGCTTCTTGGAGGCCACGTCCTCGATTGGCACAACGGGTGCATCGATCTCTTCCTTCGGTCCATCTCTATCGTTCCCTAGTTCTTCGGGGTCATGTTGATTCTCCCGTCGGTAAGCAAGCTTTTTGTTGTGCTCTTGCAAATACTGTAACGATCTTCCTCGCACGTATATGGAAGCGGCAAGTTGATTGCGAAGACTCTTCCTTGCGTGGGGGTATCTGGCCTCTAGAAGCAACCGACACATCGAATCATCCGGTGTGCTAGGACTTCCTTGTCTCACCTGATGAGCCCTACGTGCTGAATGCCGTATATTTACGGACAGAATGAGAAGTCGGTTTATTGCCGCTTCGACCGCAGGCAGTCCGGGACTTGTTTCTGAGGTCGCTTCAGCGGTGCTGATGACGTTTACTGTAGCCATGTCAGTCCATTCTCGAGGTATGGTAAGAGAGGGGGGTACCAAATCCGAGGTTTGCGTGCATCATGTACAGTAATTCAAGCACCATGTCTCTGATATCCTGATAGGTAGCTAGTCGGGCATCGAGAGATGCCCTTGGCACAGCGAAGGCACCGACATAGGCTACCCATTGATTGAATTGTCCGTACAGCTCTTCTATCGCCAGGTACTCTTCTCCAGTAGCGTCTGTTGCCTGGAGATGATGTTCAAAACACTCGGAACAACGTTTTGCAGCGTCGTAGATCGGCTGGCTCGACTCGAGTACCACGGAACCTCCCCGTGTGCCCTCGCGCTGTGGTGAGTTGCCCATTGCAGGAAGCAGCAATAATGGTGTTTCCAGCTGGAAAACTATTGCCGTCCTCGTGAGCCTTGAAATCAGTCAGGCTTTGATGCTTGCTTGATGGATGACGGTCATGTTGAGGTCGAGGCGGAGATATCAATCCGGACTTGCCTGATTCTGATTATGCCGATTTTACGCGAGGAGGTCGGGCGCCGGGGGTGAGAAACGTGACAAAGGCGTTGGATGAATTTGGCGCCCGACAACTGTCTGCGCTCTCACGTCGCCGACGAGCGAGTTTCCTCTCGTCAATGGACCTCATGCAGCGCTTTGCGCTTGCAGCATCTCGCTGCCATTTCCCTCAAAATGCATCTCGTTGAAGCAGACACACAGCTCTTTTTCATCGTAGTACCGGCCTTCGTCGCCGCCTTGCCGCCGAGTCCAACGCACGAGCCTGGCACTACCCACCCAGATCAGCCTCAATCCGAGATCCGGAACCGAAGGAGTCGAGACAACGAGATAACAGTCCTGAGGTTCGAGATACAAGAGTTGCCCAGAGTCTTAAGCGAACACCACGCCACATACGACCTGCAAGACCATGCCTTCGACGAAGCAAGCAATGCGCTGGAGGATATTCTTGTCGTGCTGGACGCGTTGGTCGACGACGCAATTCCTAGACACAACGTCGACATTCCTGTAGGTACACCATGAAAAGCAACTCGCAGGCTGTTTTACGGAGGTACAGCACTGCGTACGTGAAGTTCTTTTCCTAACATCGTTACAGGTCAATGGAACCCTACAAATTCCCAAGCTCCGGGAATTAGAAACTATCCTAAGCTCTTATTACAAGACGTCTATCACCCACACACCAACTCAGATTCCCAACGATATATTAAAGTGGATAAGGTACCCAGCGAAAGGTGCTTCACCGCCGCAATATCGCATGATTGCCAACCCAGTGCGTCTGTTTAACGACACCATGAGACGCATATATAAGGATCACACTGTCAAAACAGAGCCTGATACATTCCAGACCGAAACGACCCAGATCTATTACCAACCCCGCCAGGCTCATGACGCCACCGAGGAGGACGAAAAAAGAGCCCCTGTTGACATACTGCGGGCTCAGCAGCTCCAGGAGACCACCAGAGCTATCGCCAAAGTCATTGCGGGCATCCCTCAGCCGTGCCAGCCGCCTCATTCCGCTCATATTCACTTGTCGGGTTTCAAAGACCCTGAGATCGACAAGCTCGTCTCAGTTTGCGGGGGAAATGAAGCTACAAAATGGCACACTGTCCATTGGACCAACCAAAGAGATCGGGATTCACGACCGACCTCCAGGCATACTTTCTGTTCTGCACTCAAGGAATCACGCAAGCGTAGAACTCGACTACGAATCCAGTTACAACGTGATGGCTCTTGGAATAAGTCCCCCAAGACCGCCGACCGAATCAAAGCATCTCCGCCAGCTCCAACGTTGACTCTAGGGAGATGGCTCGAGGTGAAGAAGGGCCAAGAAACAACCAATGCACCACGCTCCAAGTTGATGAAAAAGGATATCTTGCGTCTCGCAGTCACGTTTGCGAGATCTCTGTTATATCTCCTCGGCAGTCCGCTTCTCCCAACCCCATGGAAGACGGAAACTATCTACGTCGCAGAGACCAACGGCGACTTGTTTGATAATGACTTGAACATCAAACCTTATGTCTTTGAAAACCTGACTTGTTCCCTCGAAGAGGAAGAGCTTAGACAATCTGAGAGAGCGAGGTCGTCCCTTCTGCATCTTGGACTTCTGCTCTGGGAACTCTTCTTTGACAAAAAGGTCACAGTTACCGATGAAGACCAAGAGGATGATGATGACGACGAGACCGATTCTTTATACAATGCACTCAACCGCGAACAGATCAACTTAAGCGAATCGTCATTTGTCGACGGTGTGTGCCTAGAAATCATTAGCAACTGCCTCAATCTCTGCGCTCAAGTAAATAAAATCGATGCAGCATTTCGTACCCAGATTTACTGGAAGATTGTCGACCCACTCATGATTTCCCTTGAAAGTTACCAACCAAACAGGAGGCGAACAACCGAGGAGCATGAAGTACCGCCATATCCTCAGCACCACCACCCGAGCAACACGGGTTTTGACGAACGGCAAACCCCGACTACGCAGGGACACTTGATGAAGAAGACCGTCGCGTTGAAAGCGGCTGGTAAAACCGTGGTTCTCTTAAAGACAGCATTACTTGGATCCCCAGGAAACGTATGTCGCGACCACGTACAAACGATAAGCGCATGCTAATTCGGCGATCACACAGGTAAATGACAGCTACTCATGGCTCAACAAATTTGATTTTGTAAACCAATCACTCAAAGCTTTCGTCAAGCAGGACGCAAAAGCTGTTAAGATTGCTGTCCTCGACACGGGCTGTGAAGTCGATCATGTTTTCTTTTCTGGACCTGGGTGTCGCCAGGACGAGCGCTTGGAAGGGCACTGGTTCGATTGCCTGGGTGAATCAGACGAGCTAGTTGATCAGGATCCACAACGGCACGGCACCGCCATGGTTGCCCTGGTGTTAAGGTTGCTGCCCAATGCGGAAATATATGTGGTCCGCGTAGCGAGAGATTCGAAGGATCTCTCTACAAGTCAGGACAAGATTGCAGATGTAGTTGGTTCCAACCCAGATGACTGTACATGCTGACACACATAGCAGGCCATCCGCCACATCGTCCAACCAGAATGGGATGTTGATATTGTGTCAATGTCCCTTGGCTTCTCTGACGAAGTAACCTCGATACGTGAAGCCATAGTAGCTGCGGAGAAAGTCAAGAAAGGGAAGATATTGTTCTTCGCCGCCGCTAACAACGCCGGCCTAAACATGCCAGAGATGTTCCCGGCATTCTTCGAATCCGTCATTTCAGTCCGTGGTACTCGATATGACGGATCTTTCGACCCGCAATACGATCCCGAACCATGGCCTCACAAAGAGGGGGTGATGTACGGGACACTGGCCAAAGACGTTGCGTGTGGTCGGATTCCTGGCAGCCTCGTAAAGTCGGGCTGCTCTGTGGCGACACCGATCATGGTTGCGATTGCTGCGACTATAATCTGGGCTGTGGGCTGTCAGGATTACAGATTCTCTGAAGAGGCACGAGACATCATTCAAACGCGAAGAGGGATCCTTTCAGTCTTTCGTGTGATGACTGAGAACCAGGAAAGGACCAACAAGCGATACTTGGCGCCGTGGCAGCTGTTCGGGCATAGGCCCGAGCAACTGTTGACAGGGATGGAGTTGATTGTGCATGCCTTGAATAAGCTACCGCGGCAAGAAACTGGGTAAAAGTCCTAGCAGGCTTGATTAGGTTTTTATAGGATTTCAATGCGAGCGGAAGAGCCGGAGCTCTCTCAGACGACCGACAGATGTAATACATCGAGCCCTGATAGATCGTGTGATAGCCTCGTGTCCCACTGCCCAGTGCTGCTATCAGTACCCCGCGTGACCCCGCTAATTCCTTCAATTCACTTGTTCGATACTTCCAGACCAACGCAGGTTGCAGGGAAATTTCCCGCCGAATGTGGCGGTCCGTACCGCCGCTTTCGGAGGGTTTTTTCCCTCGATGCCAAGATCGCTCCCCTGGTTCCCTCCTCACATCAGCCCCCACCCACTCCCTCGGTCGCCTCGTAGACCTAACTTACCTTCTCATACACCACGCAACCATCATACTGGGGACCAGAAACAGTCCCCCTTCGGAACCAGTCAGGGATCCGTCTAACTCCTCGAAAATGACGGGTACCTCTGACCGCACTACCCTGACCATGGCGCCTCGAGGACCTAGAGGGACGGTCCCTCTAGATCTCCTCACACTACCACAGCGAAGAGATAGGGCGTCGTCCGACCTTCGCAAAATCGACTCGAACCGCGTCCTATCTGCCATCTCCTCTTATACATTCTAACAACTGTACCTGACTTTAACGTCTAGATCGAACGTTAAGAGTCTTATTATTTTACTTCCTATAAGGAATTCCTCCCCCGACCTTCCTATCCTAGTTATTAGCGACGGCTTCGCGTTATCTATCACTATTAGTAGAGGGAAGGAGTTGACGAAAGGAGGATCTTCCTGGAGGCGCTATGGCCGTATAGCCTCTCAATCAGAGGCTAGTAGTCTAATATTCGGCCGATCATTATCGATAATATCGTTAATAACTTGCTGAGAAGGGTATAGTGAAGAAGTCCTATACCGACTCCACGAAAGAAAATATTTAGGGGGTGATGAAGAAGTGGATACGGTAAGGGCGACCACTATACGGGATCTACCGAGGGGAGACACTGCTAATGGCACCACTAGTTATTGTGATTTTCTAGAAGAAGATAGGCTTCTTTTCCTTATACGCGCTACTAAAGAAGATATCATGACCTTCCTTAAGTGGATATTGGACGTCTATTCTAGAGTCCGGAAAAGAAGTACTTTAGATGAATACTAGAGAGTGTGGTGTATATTGTACCGAAAGTCGGTCGGGAAGAGTTTACATGCTAAAGTCATAGAGGAGGTCCGCGACGTAAGAGTAAAGATATATTTATTTCTTCTAGAGTAATGACTAATCCGTGATAGTATATTAACGGATACTTAACCATTAAGTATAATCTCGACACGTCTATGCGGGAAAAGTCTATTATGGATATTAATGACGTATATCTTATCCTTCACTATCTCTAGGTTCTAGATATATCGGTCTTCCCGGATGAACGATAACGACTATAGCTCGCTTTCTTAATTCTTCTTTCCGCGTATACAATAACGAGGCCGGGCGCCTTAGTGTATAAAGTGATTAATCGAGTTAAATAAAGAGAGCACTACCTTAGGTGGGAGAACGATAAGTATAGCGATGATGATAAAATGGAACTGGACTGGGAAGATATTAAGACTCTCTACTATGAGGATATGATACTTCTAATGCTTCCGAACCCGGAAGGAAAGCGAGATCTTCTCGCGATAGAGGTAACTCTAAAGTATACTAAGGGATGGAAGAAAAGACTAAATCTGTTAGGGATCAAGAGATGGGGGTGAAATAGCTATGCTCTATGTACAGAGATACCAACGCTTGAGAATCTCAGAGATCTCGCAAGCGTTGCGTGCACTATATGTAAATGCCTCATGCGCCTTGGCAAGCGGGGTAAGCACCTTTGCCCGATGTCTCCTGTCAGTCCCTGACATTGTCCCCCCTCTATAGGCGGATTGTCCTCAATTCGCAGCCAGTTCCAAAGGTACTATGTAATAGTAAAGTAATATGCGCTTCGCCTGCTTTACTCATACGTGTAGCCCCCGAGATCCACGGAGTATACGCTATCACGTCCTTTTGTTAAGCACGCACTGTCTTTTTCAGTGAAAAGACTCGCAGCTTAACCTCACTGTCTTGGTCGTATGAGCACCCTACAATAGCTTGACCTAGTCGACAATGCCATATGAATAGGCTGCAGTTCCTGCGCGGTAGACCTAGCGTAGTGGCCTCATACGCTTCTCATGCGTGTAGCCCCTAACGCCACGGAGTGTACGCTCCCACGCCCAGCGTGTAGCCCCCGAGGCGTAGAGTATACGCTCCCACGCCCTTTTGAAGGTTTTGTCTCGGGGGCCCCTATGGCGATAGAGTATCCGCCCCGTCAACTCGCAGCAGTTTTCGCTCCTACTGTCTCGAGCCGCCGATCTGTTTGAAGCCCGTACGGTCTTGGGCCCCGGGCGCCTTGCAGTCCTTCGCAAGATGCCCCGGCTTCTCGCACCGAAAGCAAACCCGCGTCTCACGCGTGTCGCCTCCTGAACGCGCCGGAGGTACCACGGCACCCTCCAGCCTCTCGAGTTTATGGGCCGTGGCGACTACCTGACTGCGCGTACGTATCTCATGCTCCTCCCGCAGGACAGCACTACGTAGCGCTGGCCGTAGGCCATTCAGGAGCGCCCACGCCTTTAACTCTTCTTCTGTGAGCGAGGAGGTGTCCTCCTCGAGGTCCTCGAGATACGTGGCGAATTCCCGAACAGATCGAGAGCCCTGTGAAGCCTTCTTAATAGCGAGCAACGCGCTACCCAAGCGGTTCGCAGGATCCTCTACCATGTCTCGGAGAGTTACCTCGTACTCAGCCCAGGTCTGGGGCTTCTCCAGGAGCCTCATCCACTGCGCCAATGCGTCATCACGACAGTAAGACGCCGCGGTGGCGATCCGCCTGCGCTCGTCGTGCTCGCCAAGAGCGTCGAAGTAGACGGATGCACCCTGGAGATGCTTCCGCAACTCTCCCAGACCCTGTGCGGTAAAAACGGGGGGTGCCATCGCCCTCGCCCGGGTAGGGTGTTCACTCACAAAGCTCGTACTCCTACTCGTCTGCGAGGGGCGTGCGCTACGCCCGCGTCCCGCGAGTTCCTCTTCCATCTCTTGAATACGTTCCCTACGCCGCTTCTTCGATACAGCGGCCGTAAGTTCTGTAAATCGACGCTCTTCTTCTTCCTCTGCGGCCCGGTCTTCGGGTAAAAAATCGCTCGTTTCGGTGCCTCGGCGTGAAGCCATCGTATCGTTCGGGCGGCAGGATATGCGAGCGTTGGTAAATTGTTAGGGATCAAGAGATGGGGGTGAAATAGCTATGCTCTATGTACAGAGATACCAACGCTTGAGAATCTCAGAGATCTCGCAAGCGTTGCGTGCACTATATGTAAATGCCTCATGCGCCTTGGCAAGCGGGGTAAGCACCTTTGCCCGATGTCTCCTGTCAGTCCCTGACAAAATCCGTAAGTGCTTACTTAAATTTATGTATACTATGCTTACCCTACTAACATTTTCGGTAGGAAAATATATATCCTCACTAAGGTTGATACTCTTATTTTCGATGCGATCCTACTTATGATTATTATCGCTATCCTCGACGATGCTTTCGAGTCTAAGGTAACGTTCTTGGAGGATATATTAAGGATTCGAGTCCGCCCACCACGACGCAGTTTGGAATTTAAATGGCGTGCGGAAATTCTAAAGAAGCCGATCTTCCGCTAAGCTGAGCGTATATCTACTGGTATTTAAATATCGTCCACGAAAGCGTTACGTTACTATACCTACCTCTACTACCTTTAGCGACTAGGTCTCTAGGTAGGATTAATGTAAATCCTAGGAGCCTACGTTATCCGGAGAGGCGCTGGTGGGGCCGTTAAAGGTATATGATACTCGCCCGGTAAACGATGGGTTTAATACTAATATCCCGTAGGTGTTGTAACTTAACCTTAGCTTTAGTAAGTTATATATTATAGGGACGCCGGTGTCTATTAAGCGTATATTAATTAACGTGTCTAATGTAACGTGTAGGCTGCATTCCTCGGCTAGCCTTCGTCTAGAGCTCTATTTAAAGCAGTTATATATATGAGTCGATATGCCGATCTACGAGCACCGACCGAGCTCCCTTCGGATGATGTTAACGCTCTTAAGGCCGACCCGGTGATTATTTAGCTTCGAGAGCTGAGAGACCGCTTAACTAATGAAGCGCGCCGAGAATCTGGAAGCGTGAAGAAGGCGTAAATTAAAGGTACTAAGATCTATTAGATATATAAGGAAGCCGATAAAGCACTTCGTTCTATAAAAATGACTGCACTTAATTCGGCGAAGAAAGCCGCTCGATAGTAGTTTTTCGACATAATCAGTATAATTAAGATCAATAAGTAACTTAATCTCTCCATACTAGATCTCAATGAAGGCGACTAGGAGCCTAAAAAGGTGGAACACCATTTAGAAGAACGGCGAGTAGTTATAGACCTTATTTACCAGGATACCTGCGAACTTAGTGACTAGAATAAGTTCCGTCACAGGGTCCGTACCGCGACCGCCCTCGTCGCGTTATGCTAAAAGAAGGATATCCCGCTGCGGCATAACCCAGATCGAACATGGGGAGTCCAACCTAACAAGGGGATTATATATACCAGCGGATCACTAGATTATCCGGCATTTCTCAAGGCCCCTACTATAAAATAGTGTATTTTCTGCTTCTGGAATGCTCGGGAGCCATACGAAGTCCGTTTATACAATTTCTCCACGGTATATAAAACTCGAGATCATGTCGAACTCTATCTCTAATAATTTAAGGAAAGTGACCACATCCCATGCCTAGACCCCGAATGTTAAACTTCCGCCGTTGTCCTTTATGGGTATATACACTTCAAGAGCTATGAAGCACGTATACACAATTACGATATCTTTCGGAAATATAGCTAAGTATCACGCTCTAACCATTCGGATATGACTACCTATTCCCCGGTGAACAAGGAAGTTAGTACTTTTAGTAAGAAGTGCCGCCGTTAAACATTGTCACGTGATTATGCTGAGTGTAGTCACGTTGTTGTCCTCTATAGTCTCTTCTTAAGATCTTTCGGAGTCATCACAACGGGAACTGGATAGTAAGTTTCCTATAGAATATTAGCTAGAACGTAGAACGTAAAGGGCACCTCACCACGTTATCTTGCCGAGGAGGCCAAGTGGAAGCAAGACAACTCGAATACACAGTACACTCTCCCTTTCGACGGATAGCAATGTATCTGCGTTATACAATTCCACAGTCTCATCACACTTTCTCAGGAGAGTACATTTGCGTTTTTCGAAGTTCTCGTTCGCTCTTCGGCCGCTGCCTCTTTTTCTGATACTCCGTTCTCTTTGAGTTCGCTGTTAAAATGCCTCTTGGTTCGAGTAAGCTTCAGGTGCTGAAGACATCATCATTCGTGGAAATGTCAGAAGATAGTTCTAATGGACCAAATTGATGGTAGCGGTTGTTGCTAAGGTACACTAGACTTGACTTGACCTGCTAATCGACATCCCAGCGTGGTGAAACGTCCTGTGTAGTGAAATAGTCCCAAGGTACTTCCAGTTGTATCATAACCTGCGCGCCGCGCACCACTTTGGTCAATCCTTTGAACATGCTCTCCCTCTTCTAGTGCGATTATTCTATCATATTTACCAATGTTGTTCATAAATACCATGATTTGGTCCTTTTCAGGGCTAATTTTAGCGACCCTCCCAGAAAAGGCAAAATTGGATTCATTCCTCTAGAGCCGTCAATTCCCGTCCAGCTGCAATTTCCATATGATAGATGTAGAATATTAGTGCAGAAATATTGTAGAACCAATTATTACACCCAATACTCAATGCATCCACTACCTGTGCTGCGATCTTGTGCCGCAGACCACCCCTGTCAGGTACTTCGACGCAGCCCGGCAAACGGCCGAATACCGATCCGATGACAGTTAGGTGTGAATGACAGGAAGCGTTAAAGCCACAAGCTCGACCATCAGCCATAGCCATGTGGCTCAGTGCCCTTGCCGCTTCAAACCAAAGTCCTGCTAGAAAATCTGCACATGACGAGGAATCGTGCCGCTGTTCCTGTCTGCGTCTAGTGTGAGTCTTCTGCCAACATGCAAAAAGATGCAACAGATGCAACCGCGTCGCCCACCATCGAGTAGATCCCTCCTCAAGATCGGTTTGCTGCAGTCCCCCTCTTCTTGATCCTGTTTGACCGCGTTCCCCCGCCTCCACTTCAAGGACGAGCTGGTCAACATCATGTGCGGCCTGTGTCGTGACAAGAAGGAGACCACCTTTGACAACTTTGTCAGCGAGTTTGGCCTCCAGTTCGGTCTGGATGGCAAGGGCGCCCACAAGGACGAGTACAAGAAGGACCTCGAGGAGGCGTCTTTTGTCAAGAACGTGTTTGACGGCTTGGCGGCTTGTGAACAGTATGAATGAATCGGATGGGATAGGACCTCCTCATGTTTCGCTAACGGCAGCCTTCCCTCAGTCTCATGGCCGTCCACAACCTCGGCGGCAATGCTATCATCACCCGGACTCACCGAAGTCGAAGGCGTTGGTTGAAAAGATTTCATGCACGATCAGATCCTCGATACACGTACCATGACCTTCGGGTACCACGCCGACGCTGCGTTTAGATATCCGACAGCGGAGATCGTCGATCATGCTACTGGCCAGCTTGGTAGACAAGAGAGAGGAGCAAAGGGGCGAAGTGATGAAGATATTGATGATGTCTTAGGAGATTCAGCGCTCTCCAATATTTATCGCCCCTTCTCTTGGTAGAATGGCGATGATACCAGTATGCCACTACTAGAGGTCTCCATGAAATGGTTGGATAAACGACCACACTTCTAGGCGCTACTTTATGCACGGCTGGAGCCACGATACCAATCGATGCAAGGTGCGACATTCGGTCCGACCTTCCTAGGCACACCTCGTCGTGGAAGCAACAAGGTAGCATAAGGCAGAGTGCTGGCGGATGTTGTATGGTTTATTGAACACCGACCTCCTCGTTTCTTTAGCGACCTCCAAACGAACTCAGATGCCCTTTTACGGTAGACCACTTATTTCCGCTTTCTAGTTAACCGACTAACGTGCGTATAGCTTCTACGAACAGCGACCGATGAAAGGACCTTCTGACCTGGTAGAGGTAATTACAGTCCACGTACAATCCACATAAATAACCGAGAGTAGATCGTTGAAATGCATTCCGTCACCGAAGTTAATCACGAAGAGCTGATTCCCGTGGACTAGACATCGATCACAGTACGATGTAAAATTTCGAACCGGAGAGTGATAATAACTTTAAGAAGGTATATGAGAGAAGTAGACGGATGAAAAAAGGTCTGTAGCGCGTTGCCCATATGCGGTTAGGTATACCCTTATGACAAATAATATAAGAGTCAGTTTAGGTTAAATAATAGTGTACAGTACATTCATATAACAAGCATTTTGAAGTCTGTCATCCCTTGAGCACGACCTTTACGGGAGCTCAAGCATCTCACCATAGGCATTCGCGGCGAAGAGCATTCCGCAATTATAGCAACTCGACTACTACCTCGTGCCCGTTCTTTGCAGCCCACGACAGCGGCGTCCGGCCATGTTCCGTGCCCTTGGACTCTAAGTCAGCCCCCTCTCGAGTAGCAGTTTGACCACCGCCCTGTGCCCCTTCTTTATAGCCCATGATAGTGGCGTCCAGCCATATTCCTCGTCCTTAGACTCTAAGTCAGCCCCCTTCTCGATTAGCAGTTTGACCACCTCCTCTTGCCCGCTTTCTGCAGCCCATGACAGCGGCGTCTGGCCATATACCTTGTCCTTAGACTCTAGGTTAGCTCCCTTCTCGATTAGCTGTTTGACCACCGCCTCATGCCCCTTCTCTGCAGCCAACGACAGCGGCGTTCGGCCATAAGAATTCTCAGCGTCGGTTTCGAATCCTTTTTGATGGAGGGCATTAATCGATTCCTTAACTCCGAAGTATACCGCTAGGTGAAGTCCCGTCATTTTCCTCGGGATCTCTTGGCTATTATCTGAATTCCATGAGTATAGCTTGGCCGCCATCAGTGCTTGGATCGAGGCCTCCACCTTCGTCTCGCACTGTAGAAAGTCCGTGGCTTCCTGGCATGAAATTGAAGCCACGCGGGCATGATGTCCCTAGTTGTGTATAGCGTAGTCATAGAACGGATGTGACCGAAGCCGCTTTTTAAAGTTAACGTCCGTCTGACAAAACCCGGTCTTAAAGACACTGAACGAGAGGTAAATAGCGCAGGTTTTTGTAATATTGATTTCTGCATCGGGAAACCACCGCTTCTGCGTGCGTTTAAAGTATTCTTGCGTCGTGTAGTGAACTAACCGGATAATATCACTTCCTTCGTCTACTGTAACCAGCCCGGCATAAACGGAGATGGTATCTTTAATTGTTGGAAGGCCGTCCTCGTGTAGCTTAGAATCACTAGGCTCTACTGCGAGCGCATGCCGTAGTTCTAACGTCTTTAATGGTCTCTTTATATAGGTAATCTATAATAGGGCGTCTAAAGCTAATTCCTTTTAACCTTAAGTTTGTCTAGAGATACGTTCTATCGTATCCTCGTAAGCGATATCGTAGACCTCGGACTCGGTACGCGATTAACTTAGATTATTTTATAAAAACTCTAAAGCTTGCCGTACAGCCCTAGCTAACTTCTTTCCGATTAGGGATTCTAGACGTAGCTTAGTAAGAAGAAACCTAAAAGAACGTCAGAAAGTCTTTATCATAAGAAGTAGAAGAAAATAGACATTCCATTCACCGACTAAACAATACTAGTTTTGATTTCTGCCTAGAGCTGTTAACTACTACTAACAAATCCGGAGAGCTCTGACATACGACCGTCTAGGTATTCCCGCACATCATTATTACTTACTCGAACTTCTCGTGTTAGCTTACCCTTAAACCGCTCTATAATATCCTATATAAATCTCGAAGTTATGAAGAAGTTTGCCCCTAAAGTCTCTAGGCTAGAAATCTCTAATAAGAGCTTATTTCGATCGCCATTAGATACTTAGCATTCATCAAGCGCATCGATAATAATGAAGGCTCTAGAATATATAGCTAACACTAAGTGAAGAGCTCTTGAGATTTCATCCGATAATGGTCGTGTCCGCCATTTTTCGTATCTATCATAGAGTTCTTTTACACTCTTAGGTAAGGAAGACTGGCCGTTAGCTAGCTATTTAAGCAGACTCGCCAGTAAATCCTCGATCTTTTACTTATCTTTACGCCGGAAGTCGCAGTATATATACGCAATACCTATCGCTGTATCGTTCTAAAATCTCGTAATGAGGTCGTCGATAACGATCGAAGTGAGAATTATTTTCCCTGCTCCTGGAATGCCTAGGCAGAATAGCGTCCGCTTATGTCAGGGATCTAACTGAGGATCCTGACAGACGTGCACGCTCTGACCTATGCGACTCACGTGCTACTCTCCCGAGGGAAGTAAGCGTGATGTTATATAGGCGAGGTTCACGGCTCGCCATATTCCGCTAAACCGGGTATGGGCGGTTACCCCTCTTCGCCCTCTTTTCCTAAATATCCCTCATCGCCTACGAGATGTATGCGCTCTCTAAGCGATGAGTTTTCTAGTCATACCTGTGGTAAAGGGTTACTCTAGCTGCCATTTTATATATTTAAGTATCTACTCATTCGCGGAAGGACCCACTATTATCTATTTACTAATTACTAGTGTAATCCTTAATATTCTTATCGCTTGTCCGAGACCGATCGATAGTATCCTATCGCGTGAGACACGGCGTAATATCGTAGCGAACTCGTAGCGGAGCGTCGTTTAGACTAACGGGCCCGGACTACTCGAATACGGAGGTAGAAGCCTCTACCGATGCGGCCGCGCGGGGTCGAGACCCTCCTTCTCGTTATCCCGAGGATAACGACGACGATAACGCGCCGTACGATAACTCGCCTAAGCCCCTCGTACGAGGAGTAGAGGCGCGACGTATTATTCGGGAATTTAAAGGCCTATCTAAGGATCTGAAAATAATTAGGATACGGTAAGCGATCCCTAATATACGTACCGAGATAGAAGGGGGTATCCTAGACGATCTAGTATACCTAGAGGGGGTCCCGTAGCCGTACTTTAAGCGACCCGTAGCGGATACGTATAATAGTGATCCTAATAAGCGCTTTAAGTAGAGTACTCCTCCTAAATTTAAGGGAGAATCGATAAAGGAGCTCTAAAACTTTAACGAGGCGTAGATAGCTATTTTTACGGGCTATCCGTCTAAAGTAGTAGATAACTACGCGTCACGTATAGTATAAGCTAGCTCCTTTTTACGGAAGATACCCTAATAGACGTAAATTCGGAAATTAGTAAAGAATAATAATATATCTCCCTATAATCGTTAGGATAACTTTATTTAATTCCTACGGAGTATTATATCTAATCCTAAGGTTCGTAAGAGTAAAGTACTCGCTAGGCTTACGATCATTAAATAGAAGGATAGTTAGAGCGTGCGAGATCTACTCTCGGAGATCGAGATCCTCGAGAATAATATCCCGCTAATAATAGAGAAAGAGAGAGAGGCTTAGACTCTTCTAAATACGCTAAAGCCTACGCTACGTACGGAAGTTATGCGCGAGTATCGTAAGATTACGTCGCGAGAGATAGTCCTTATAGTAGCCTAGCGGTATAAAGAGATTACTAAGTACCTCTCTAAGGCGACTAAGGAGTTATAGTCGAAGTTATCGTCGACTAGTAGGCGAGGCTAGAGCGTATCGTAGGGAGCTAGTACCTCTAACTAATCCGTACCGAAACCTTTAAAGCCTAGGGGTAGACGACGTGGCGGATCTACCTTAGCGAAAGGTACTTCTTCCACTATTACTTACTTTAACTACGGCGATATTAGCTATAAGTCTCTAAATTACCCGAAGCCTCCGGTAGAGAGTAATAAAGATATAGGCGGATCGTAAGCGTAGAGTAAGGATAAGGGAAAGTTAAAAAAATAAAGTCTAGTACACTAAGCGTCTCGATAGCACTAGATCTACCGTCCGAGCCGTCCCGTAAGGGCGTAGGATAACTAATAGCGCTAGTTATAGAGGCGGAGATTCTAACGCCGAAGGGAGATATTAAGGATCACACTAGCAATTAGTAGATAGACAATAGTAGGTCCTTCCGCGAATGAGTAGATACTTAAATATATAAAATGGTAGCTAGAGTAACCCTTTACCATAGGTATAACTAGAAAACTCATCGCTTAGAGAGCGCATATATCTCGTAGGCGATGAGGGATATTTAGGAAAAGAGGGCGAAGAGGGGTAACCGCCTATACCCGGTTTAGCGGAATATAGCGAGCCGTGAACCTCGCCTATACAATATCACGCTTACTTCCCTCGGGAGAGTAGCACGTGAGTCGCATAGGTTAGAGTGTATACGTCTATTAGGATCCTTAGTTAGATCCCTAATAATTACCCCCCCCTTAAAAGGCGAGTCGTCCTCGAGTCGTAAATAAAACCGCCTTAAGGTATAAACTAATTACTTATACTACCCCGGCGCGCTCGTATAAGCCGTAGTCGAGCCGCTAATATAGCGTATATACGTATATATCTAGCGGTTAGCCTATATAAGTCTTAGTTCTCCGCCCGGTACTTCTTAAAGTAACTAATAGGAGGAGTTAAGGCTAGCCATAGCGCCCCCCCCTTAGGGGTTTTAATACCTTTAGGCGCAGTGACGTAGCACTATAGTATATACTACTCGCTCACGAGCCGTAATTGCCTATATAGAGGCTCTATAGCCTCGTACTACCTATCCCGATATCTAATATTATTCCGTAGAGTCGTAGGCTACTCGCGCGCGAGTACCGTACTCTCTACTTAGCGTATATCGCTAGTTTTATAGAATACGTTACGCTCGCGTATCGCTTCTATTTATACTCCCTATTATAGCGTACCTTAATGAAAGAAGGGGTAGTAGATCCGCCGCACCCGTAGTAGGAATCTATTACACTTATGATAATGGCACTAATTCATCCCATTCTCTTAATAGGTCGCCTAATAGTAGCGAGTGCCTCGTAGGGCACTCATTTATCTACGCTCCGTTATTAAGCTAAATAAGTATATTCACGACGCCTCGGCGTAGTGCCTATTATACTAACGATAATAGTCCCTATTTAACCCTCCGTTCGCGAGCCTCGTACTAGTAGTATAGTAGTCACGTACTCTTAAATAGTAAATATAATAGCCTATTCGCTCCGCGTATATACCTTAGTATAATAGGAAGTAATAGCGCTATTATACTATTTACCTATTTACATTAGTAGAGTAGCCTATAGAAGAGGATCTAGAGAGAGTATAAAAGGTTAGCTACTCCCTAAAGTAACTCTCCTTCCTTATTAAATTTTTCGAAGTCTTACCCCCCCCCCCGCCTTACCTTATAAGTAGCGCGCGTATCGTATACTCCCTTACTACTAGGACTAGACACTAACTCTATAATTAGCTTCGAAATTTAATATCTCTCTCGTCCTCTCCGTAGCTAGTCTACCTCTTTACGCCTACGATTCGTATAGGAGTTAAGTTATTATCTCCGTCCCGATCTAGTACTTCGCTAACCTTACTCTCGCTAACACTAGTAAGTTTAAGGTTAACGTCGAGCTTACGAGTCGTATACTAACCGCTATAGTATCTACTATCCTCTAGCTAATTCCTACGGCCCCCCGGACCCCCGACTAGTACGCCTCTAGCTAGGCCGCGGCCGGTACGCCGGGTAGCTCCGGTAATGGTCCTCCTAAGCGTACGTTTATAAGGGTCTCTTACGAGTCGTAATACTAACGCTATATAGGCCCCCCTCTAGATAAGCCCGATATACCGTCTTCTCGTTAACGAAAGCGGGCTAAGCGTGGCGTAAGCGCCTCGCTACCGTACTAGCGCTACCTCCGCTCCCTCTAGCCGAAGAAAGGCTAGGGTAGTAGCGCGACTAGGACCGTTATCGTATACGATACGCTAGCTAGAAAGACTCGTTATAGTCGCTACGCGGCGAGTAACCGAGTAGGCCCTAAGGGCTATATTCCTATACGTATTTAACTTACCGTCCTTACGTATCGCCTACTAATCTCTTACGACTTAGGTCCTCGCCCTCCTCGTCGGTAGCGCGTATACGTTACTCGACCTTAACGTACGTCTAGTCGCTAGCGGTATAGATACGCTAACCCGCGCCGCCGTAGAAGATACGGCTAATACCCTTTCTCTATAAATATAGAACGTAGATAATACGCTAACGAAGAGCCTACCTAGCGCGGCGACTCGTAATGATACGCGCGCCGGCCCTACGTCCCCTCGGGGTAGTAGCGAAGGCCTAGCGATAATTCTAGGGCTTCTAGTCGAGGTAATACGCGAAGGCGTATCCTTATATAACTACGTAGTAAGCCGTATCGTGCCATTATACGTATCGTATACTAACCTAGGTAGAATAATTTAGACCCGCCCTCCTAGGCCGAGGAAGAGATCTCGTCCGATAGGGAGAAGGACGTAGCCGGTAATAACGTAGGCGTATAGTCACCTTACCGTATAAGAGTGTCTATATAGGCCGGTTAGTTAGGCGGTTAAGTAGCGCGCCTTACGCATTTTCCTTTATTTTTTTTTATTCTAATATTTCGATAAAGTAGGTAGGTAGCCCTAGTAAATAGAGCTTACTTATCTCGTACGGTTCGACTACGTATCGTCCGCCGCTCCGCGGGCGGAGCTTAGAGATAATAGCCTCTAATTACTATATACTAGTTAGGCGCGTAGCGCTAGCTACTCTAATAAGTAGTAATTATATCTTTACTCCTTAATCGAGCTTCCTTTCTATACGTCGCCTAAATTCCGTAATCTTCTTATATACGTATCGCGTATACTCTTCGGGTTCCTAGGAATTATAAGCTTCCCCGAACCCCTTCTAGCGTACGTAGAATTAACGTTTATCCCCTCGGCGCCGTTTAGCTAGGATCTCCTATATCTCCTACTCCTCGTCCCCTTTAATATTAATAGGAGGAGGCGGCTTAACGCCGACTCGCCTACGATACGCTTCTAGGAGAGAGACGTAGAAGGTATAGTATAACTTTCTATACTTCTTTAGTAGGTTTAGCTAGTATATATTATTACTAATACGCTTCTCGATCTTAAACGGTCCGATAAATTTATCGATAAGCTTCTTACTTACGCGAAGCGTATAAATATAACGCGCTATTAGGAGGACCTTATCCCTAAGCTCGAAAGCCTTATCCTTCTAACCTTTATTATAATATTTAGCTACCTAGGACGCGATCTTTTAGGCTTCTATCCTCGCTAGAAGACCTTATTAGACCGTATCCGCTAGTGCCTTTACGACTAAGTTATCCGCGGTAGGATCGCGCGTAATATTTATACGTAGCGTAGGCTCCTAGCGGTAATATATCTAGAACGGGGTCTTATAAGTAATAGCGCTAATAGCGTTATTTATAGTATACTTAGCGCTAGGTAAAAGGTTAACCTAGTCGTTCTACTAATAATTAATATAATAGCGTAAATAATACTCTAAGGTTTAGTTTATCCGTTCTATTTATCTATCCGTTTACGGATAGAAAGCCGTTAAGAAGAGCCTACGAGTCGTAAGGTAGTAATATAGGGTACCTTAATATATTAAAGTAAAGATAATACCGCGGTCGCTAACTATTAACCGTAGCGCTCTATACTTCGATATAATTTTAGAGATAATTTTTCGTACTAGATTAGGCGTATCTATAGTCCCGTAATATAATAGAAACCTAACTATCTTTAAGTATCGGTCGACTATTACGAGAATCGTATCGAAGGCGCGCCCGCTACGGGTAGACGGCGGTAGCCCGACGATAAAGTTAAAGAAGATATCTGTCAGAGACCAGGTCTCGACAACGGCCACGCCAAGGCATTCGATCACGCGCTTGGGAGACAAGAGGAAGGTGTGCCGAGCACAGCCTTGCCTAGTCACGTGACCATGCAAGGTGCTTAGTGGCGCTCAGGGTGCTCTGTACAGAGCACAACAGAGCACCACAGAGCACCAGGATCTCCTACACCTATATAGCCACGCTCCTTAACCACGATAGAAGGACTTACTCCTTCTTCCGTAGTCAACCTCGTTAAGTAACAGGACGTTACCTTTGACGCTCAACCCCTTGTGCCTTCTTGATTCGTATGCCATCAGTTATCTAGTGCTCTACCCTCCATATCAACACCCTACCTTGTTCTGATTCGATTAGACCTCGGTCCTTCGGAGCGGTTCATAACAATATCCTACTAGAGCTTATTTAGTACGGGTAATTACTCTAATTTTCCGTATAGCTTATACCTCGGAACTTTCATTCTCTAATAGATATTATAGAAGAGTATATATTCGTTAATCTCCTTTTTTAGACGCGGCTACTAGTAGTATCGGCTAAGAATCGTATACGTCCTAGTTTTACTAAAATATCCCCCCTACTAGAAGTCGTTATAATTTACCCTTAGGATTTCTTAACGAATTATAGAATTATCTAGGATATATATAGCACTATCTCGTCGTACGATACCCGTATAGTTTACGCTCTACGAGCCCTAGAGAAGTCCTTTCTAAACATTCCTAGCTAGTAACGCTTTCTATTCCTTCTTTCGGTACTAATTATCGGATACCTAAAGGTCCTAAAGACGACGTATAAGAGTCTCGCCTCTATCCCGTAGGGTAGTTAGCTACTCCTCGGTAGTACTCTCTTTAGCTAAGGTTATTTAGTCTTAAGTAAGTAGCCGTATTACGTTATATACGCTTCTCGCCGGGCCCTTAGTGCCCGCGGTAGTAGCTCGAGTTACTACGCCTATAGCGGTAACTTCCTTACTACGTATATAATTAGTATATAGGTTACCTTCGTTACGTATACGAAGGCGGAGGAGATCCCCTAAAGGGTCCTCGTCCTCTTCTTTATTAATCCTTATATAGTCGGGACGTCTCGATAGGCCATTAGCGAGATTATCTTTACCCTTCCTATACTAGATTATAAAGTCGAAGGCCGCTAGGGTCTTAGCCTAATGTATTTATCTACGATTAAGGCGCTTAGTATCTATAAAGTATTAAAGTATCTAATAGTCGATTAAGATAATCGTACTAGTCGTAGACGCCTCGAGGTAATGTCTCTATATTTTAAACGCCTCGACTATAGCTAGTATTTCCGCGTCCCTTATATCGTAAACCTTCTTAGGTTTCGATATCTTTCTCGAATAGAAAGCTACTAAGTATTACCTAGTACGCCTCCCTTACGTCTCGTATACTTACGTTAGTATACTACTAAGTACTTTACCCGATATATCCGATTTAATCCGCGACTAAAGAGTCGGATTAAAATACCGGAGCATTAGCGCTTAATAGAAGTATACTTTTATCTTAATAAACGTACGCTCCGCCGTAGGCGTTTATTTAAACGGCCCTATTTTCTTCTTAGCCCGTATCTCGATAAGAAGGTTAGTAATAGGCGTAATAACCGCGGAGTATCTATAGATAAAGCCCCGGTAGAAGTTAGTAAAGCCTAGAAAGACCTAAATTTCTCGGAATAAGGTAGGGCGGGGCTAGTCTCGAATAGTATCGACCTTACTAGTATTTATCGATACGCCTAAAACTTCTACGCGATATCCTAGAAAGGTAATCTCCTTTACCGAGAACTTATACTTCGAGAGATTTACGTATAAGCTATAGAGGCGTAACCTATCTAATACGATATATACGTAAGCCGTATACTCTTTAATACTACCGCTATAGATTAGGATATCGTCTATATATATTACGTATATCTCGTCTAATAACCCCTTTAACGCCTTATTTATATAGACTTAAAAAGTCGCGAGAGCGTTCGTTAGCCTAAATAATATAATAGTATACTTAAAGTAGCTATATCGCGTACGAAACGTAGTCTTCTAGCGATCGAGTTCTACGATTAGAATCCTATAGTATATATCCTTAAGATTAAGTTTAGTAAAGATTTTAGTACCGACTAATCGGTCTAGCGTCTCCCCGATTAGCGATAATAAATACCGATTCTTACGAGTAATCTTATTAAGCGTACGGTAGTCGATATAAAGTCGTAAGCTATTATCTTTCTTAGGCACGAATAAGATCGAGGCCTCGGCGGGTAATTTATTAGGTCGAATCTATCCCCGCGCTATCGTACTTATAATATACTTACGTAGTACTCGTAGTTTATAAGTATTAAGAGAGTAGATCGGCCTATACGGCGACTCTTTCCCTTCTTTAATCTCGATAGAATATCTTACCTTTATATTCTTAGGTAATTTACGACTTCTCTCCTTAGAGAAAACGTCTTTAAATTCCTAATACTTAGGTAGTAATATTACGTCGAATACTATACTAGCGCTAACCGTAACGATTACTACTCGTATACTATCTAACGGTAACGGGTATATAAAGATTATCCCTATATTTATAGCGTTAGGATCTACGAGTAGCTCGCTAAACGTAATCTCCTTAACGCCTTTTATCGTATATTCGCGATAGAACTATACGTTATTAGCCTAATATATATCGGGATTAACCTTAATTAACTAAGGGTAACCTAGGATAGTATTATAACCCTTAATATCCGTAGTAATATAGCTTTATACCGACGAGCCGTATTCGCCTCGCTTATTAGTCGTAGTCGTCTCGAGACGAATCTCCCCGTATATTACTAGAGAATGCCCGTCGATAGTGTATATAACTTTATCGGTTAGTAATACGCTATATAGCCCCTCTTCTATAAGTAAAATCTATAAAATAAAGTTCGCTTACGCCCCGCTATCGATAAGTACTCGTATCGTACGATCTCCTTTCGGCGTTAGAATCTCCGCCTCTATAACTAGCGCTATTAGTTATCCTACGCCCTTACGAGACGGCTCGGACGGTAGACCTAGTACTATCGAGGCGCTTAGTATACTAGGTTTTATTTTTTTAACTTTCCCTTATCCTTACTCTACGCTTACGATCCGCCTATATCTTTATTACTCTCTACCGGAGGCTTCGGGTAATTTAGAGACTTATAGCTAATATCGCCGTAGTTAAAGTAAGTAATAGTGGAAGAAGTACCTTTCGCTAAGGTAGATCCGCCACGTCGTCTACCCCTAGGCTTTAAAGGTTTCGGTACGGATTAGTTAGAGGTACTAGCTCCCTACGATACGCTCTAGCCTCGCCTACTAGTCGACGATAACTTCGACTATAACTCCTTAGTCGCCTTAGAGAGGTACTTAGTAATCTCTTTATACCGCTAGGCTACTATAAGGACTATCTCTCGCGACGTAATCTTACGATACTCGCGCATAACTTCCGTACGTAGCGTAGGCTTTAGCGTATTTAGAAGAGTCTAAGCCTCTCTCTCTTTCTCTATTATTAGCGGGATATTATTCTCGAGGATCTCGATCTCCGAGAGTAGATCTCGCACGCTCTAACTATCCTTCTATTTAATGATCGTAAGCCTAGCGAGTACTTTACTCTTACGAACCTTAGGATTAGATATAATACTCCGTAGGAATTAAATAAAGTTATCCTAACGATTATAGGGAGATATATTATTATTCTTTACTAATTTCCGAATTTACGTCTATTAGGGTATCTTCCGTAAAAAGGAGCTAGCTTATACTATACGTGACGCGTAGTTATCTACTACTTTAGACGGATAGCCCGTAAAAATAGCTATCTACGCCTCGTTAAAGTTTTAGAGCTCCTTTATCGATTCTCCCTTAAATTTAGGAGGAGTACTCTACTTAAAGCGCTTATTAGGATCACTATTATACGTATCCGCTACGGGTCGCTTAAAGTACGGCTACGGGACCCCCTCTAGGTATACTAGATCGTCTAGGATACCCCCTTCTATCTCGGTACGTATATTAGGGATCGCTTACCGTATCCTAATTATTTTCAGATCCTTAGATAGGCCTTTAAATTCCCGAATAATACGTCGCGCCTCTACTCCTCGTACGAGGGGCTTAGGCGAGTTATCGTACGGCGCGTTATCGTCGTCGTTATCCTCGGGATAACGAGAAGGAGGGTCTCGACCCCGCGCGGCCGCATCGGTAGAGGCTTCTACCTCCGTATTCGAGTAGTCCGGGCCCGTTAGTCTAAACGACGCTCCGCTACGAGTTCGCTGCGATATTACGCCGTATCTCACGCGGTAGGACACTATCGATTAGTCTTAGGTAAGTAATAAGAATATTAAGGATTATACTAGTAATTAGTAAATAAATAATAGTAGGTCCTTCCGCGAATGAGTAGATACTTAAATATATAAAATAGTAGCTAGAGTAACTCTTTACTATAGATATAACTAGAAAACTTATCGCTTAGAGAGCGTATATATCTCGTAGGCGATAAGGGATATTTAGGAAAAGAGGGCGAAGAGGGGTAACCGCCTATACCCGGTTTAGCGGAATATGGCGAGCCGTGAACCTCGCCTATATAACATTACGCTTACTTCCCTCGGGAGAGTAGCACGTGAGTCGTATAGGTCCGAGCGTGTACGTCTGTTAGGATCCTTAGTTAGATCCCTGACACTATACCTAGAGCTATACGTATATATAGGGGCCCGAGTGATGCTAATCACTAACCTATAGACGGAGATCGGGCTAGTAAATAGTTTAATAGGTTCTATTCATGATATGGCGTGGGATTAAGGCTAGGATCCTTCTTCTATACCTTTAACATTACTCATCTAGTTCGATGAGTATACTGGCCTAGTCTTCCCCTACTATAACCTAGGAGTAATACCGGTTTTCCTTACTACTCGCTAGTTTAACTATAAAGGAGTTACGTACTCACGGACGTAGTTCCCTATACGACTAGCATATACGATTACTATTTATAAGAGTTAGGGGTTAACACTACCTAAGGCTATTTTAAACCTAAATCAGAGAGAGCATTACTTAGGCCTATTATATATAGCTATATCACGGGTAAAAGCTTTAAATGGAGTGTTGTTTAAAGGTCCGTTTAATTTAGAACGGTTTAAAAGTATTAATTTAGTTATATCGGAGGAACGGGAGTTAGATTATATATATAGAAATGGATAGCTATTATAGGACCTGAGGACTAGTCTAAATCGATCTTAAAAGCGTTGAAATCATAGCCTAAATGATAGCCGAATATCGCTCTTGAAATCGCAGTGAATTACCAGCTAAATAGATTATAGTTAAAATAACTACTATACTATAAGATTAAAAGATTAAATAAATCACTAAATCACTAAATCACTAACGAAGCTAACGCTTTACCCCCGTAAATATCCTATTCGCGGCCCCTCGTTGAAGCTTTAGCTTCTTTTAAATCCTAGACTCTACGGTCCTTCTCACGTCACGTGGTAATTACTATAGGCTCGAATTAAGTCACGTGCTCGAAAAAGGTAAATCACGTGTTACCGATCCGTGCGCGCCGTCGCGACCGCGTCTCGACCTAGATATCCCGACCTAGATATTTATCCGTATTATCTCGGGCGGCTAGCATCCTCTCTCCGCGTCGGTAATGTCTTCTAAGTATTGCTCGTGTTGTCTTTAGATCCGCCTACTCTCTTCCTTTCTCTCCGACGGTTCTAACCCGGCGAGTAAGGAGCTGAAAACCTATGCTCCCTACCGGGTGTCGATCGCTAAGTCGAGGCTGAAGAGAAAGGCCCTATAGGCCCTATAGCCTCTAGAGCCTAACCTTCCGGCTAAGAAACGACGTCCGTCGCGGCCGACCGTAACTCTTACCCGACTAGAACCTCCTCCCCCTCCCCTTCGACCTCTACCCTCGATCCGCTTACCTCTACTCCCTTCTCCCCCTCCGGTCCCGTCCGCGGGCTTCCTATCGGTAGATTAATAGAACCTAATCTAGGACTTTTATACGGCTCTAGGTAACGTTTATATAGAGTACTATCGTCGTTATCGAGAACGGTAGTTTTCGATAAAGCTAAGGAAGGAGATTTACGATACGTATATCCTTCGGAATAAGGGTACCTCGTCTCCTTTTCTTATATTCACGGATAATGAGATGGACCCGGGAGAGATTCCGGCCTATTTACCGGCCCTAATATAGGTAGAAGAGATAATCATCGCCCGTTCTTACGTATAGATATTCGTATATCGGTACCGGGGCCACTAGTATTACTACTCCGGGCACTATATAAGTTTTATATAAAATAACATTAAAATAGTGAATATATTACCTAATCTACCCTCGGAGCTCGATATCGTCGTATTACGGCCGTCGAGTCTAGTAATGGAGCGTAACCTAAGATATGGTTCCTAGTTTCGGGCTAATTTTCGGGTCCGGAAAGGGCATATTACCGCCTAGCTACGTTATTTAAAGGTTAATCACCCCGATTATCGATATATAACCGTCTCTCTCGACCGGCTCGAGACGTTACCTATTAACGGTGATATATCCTCATCGTTTCCCTCGATTGTTGACGAGTCGATAGTAGCCGAGGAGGATACTATTCCGGGCGTGTCGGCGGCCCGGGGCCCGCCAGTGACGGCCGATTTCTCCCCTCCGAATTCTTAATCTATGGTCCCTAGTCTTAACGTGTCCACGACCGAAGTTAACCTACTCCTGGCAGAGCTTTCCGGGCGTGCTCCGGTGCCTCCTAGCCTGCTAATGCCGTCTATTCGATCGACCCCTCTCGATGAGGCGGCCGGAAGAGAGAGGATCTTTGCCATGGCCTTCCCTACCCTTTACCCGACGGGCCGGGCCGATTTCAACGCCGCCCGGCAAAGAACGGTGGATTTAAATGATTACGCTCGACACTTAATGTGCTATCACGATGGGCGGTTCGGCCGGCACCCCCGCTAGCGGTTTTTAGTATTCAACCTCCTGATGCGCCGGAGGGCGAGCCATTCGGCCCGGTTTTATATGTCGAAGGCGTCCGGCTTGAAGGATCTCACCCTGACGAGTTAACTGAGGCCTTGCTGACGGATGAGTCTCTCCTCCCTTAGATCGTTCGGCAGGGGTCGACGTTGACGGGGACTCGCCCGTTTTAGAGAAATAAAGGGAGTGGACTCTAGGCGTAAGCCCGCTTTCTCTCGCCCGGAACGTCACCTATATTTATGACGTTTAGTGCGGCCGATATACAATGGGAGGGCTTACATTAACATTTCCCCGGATATTCGGCCGCGGCGACGAGGGATGATCGTCTCCGGCGCCAATTTATCTAGGAGATGGTTCAGAGCCATCTACATATCATCGCCTACTACCTCGATATCCGCTTCCGGGTCTTTAAACGGTGCGTCTTAAAGCCGTTCTTAGGCTATACCGACGAGTGGTCCCGATTTAAGTAGCAGGCTCGAGGTTCCGGCCACCTACACTACCTCTTTTAGATCCCATCTACACCTCCCCTCGACGTTACTACGCCCGACGCCCGCGCCCGATTTACCTAATACTAGGGGCTTAATATCACGGCCTAGAATCCGGACTAGTCACGGCGCCCTAATACACGAAATCCGGCGTCCCTAGCCCGGACGGATGTCGCTAACACGGCCGATTAATTTACCGCATTCCTTAACCGGCTTTAGGTGCACTCGACATACAGAGCGCCGTACTATTTACGGCCGAAAAGGGATCCGAGGACCTATCTCCTTACCGCTTTTTCTTTCCGTAGCCGCTCTTCCCAGTCCCGGTAATGATATAGGAGATTAACTATAAAGGGTAGTTATTCTCCCCGGCCCGAAACCACGCGAATCTAAACTAGTATACGCCTATCGTCACGGTCGGTTAGATAGCTAATACGGACATCTAACTACCGACGAGTCTATACGCCGTCCTATCTTATATCGGAAAGTACGTATCTAAGCCGGAAAAGTCGTCTCTATCGTATACGGAGCTATAATTATAGATCCTCTTATATATTAACGATCGCGCCCCCCCCTTTATCGCTTATCTCTAGGATACTAAATAAGCTTATTAGAGAACGGGATTAGTCGGTATAGGAGATATCCTACCTTCTTCTACGGCTTCCGGTGTAGGAGTCTTCGCGGGGAGTTATTAGCCTCGATTACCGGCTCGAAGAAGTCTAAGGTAACCTAATAGTCTTAGACTCTAATAATATCTCGCCTCGGCGATCGATCTTACGGAGGTATCGCGATCGTCTAAAAGATACGAGGAACGGGAACTTAGCCCTTCCGGGCCTTAGCCTTTTAAGCTACTTACGGTTCTAGGACTAGCTAACGTAGAAGATCCGGCCGCGGGCGAGTTTATAGGTTATTAACTACTACCCTAGGTATCTAGATAATCCGAAATCTCCGGGTTATTCGGACTATTACCGCGTTAAACTAATACTCTACTATCCGTTTACTAACTAGCCTAATCTCCTCTCCGTCGAGACCGAGACCTACGGGTCGTATATCGACGCATTCCGGGCCTATAAACGTTTATATACTTACTTACTAGACTTCTATAACGACCCGGCGAGAGAAGGCTCGGATTCGGACTCGGATTCGGCCGATAAGCATCCCTAGAAGGAGGCCGAAAATAAGCATCCCCTTACTAACTTTAAGGCTTTAGTACGCCGGCGAACCGGGATAGATATCGCTATCTATAGGAACGTGCTAGACGGTTTAGGGAGCCGGGAAATCGACCGAGTATACGATTAGTCGATATATATCGGGCGGTATAATAATCTATATCTAGATTTCTAGGAGTAAGTTAAGGCTAAAAATCCGATTAAGCTACTAGTAAATATTAATTCCTTCCCCGAGCTATTAAATCTAGAGTAGAAAAGGCTCTATAATACCGTCGTTACTTACTATACGGATAAGATCGGCCTAACGAGACTTTCGGCGTAACTATAACTCCTACTAAACGTTAATAGGGAGGCTAGGACGAGAAAGACTTTTACCCTTCTAAAGGCGTGCGCTAGGATATAGGAGATCGCCACGGCGGCCGGAAAGGGTAACCCTATCTTTCGGGCGGCCTCGATAGGCATTATAGCGTTTAATATCGTTAGTAAGACCCTATATACTCTCTTACGACTCTCGGTTAAGATAGGGAAGTCGGATCTATCCGTAGTAACGCTATAGTCTCTTTAGGCGTCCTTTACGAGCTATCGGTTCCTTATTATCGACGAGAAGTCGATAATTATCTTAAGACGCTCTCTTTAATCGACGATCGACTACGGGCTATCTTATTAGCTAGTTCGGATAAGCCCTTCGGGAGGTTAAATATCTTACTATATAGAGACTTCTTCTAGCTTCCGCCCGTAGGCGGGAAGGCACTCTTCTCCCGGCCTTACGCCTAGATCGACGTCATTAAGGGTCACTAACTCTATCGCGTATTTAATCGGACGCTTCGGTTAACCTAGATTATACGATAGTAAGGGGAGGATAATATCTTAACGAGGTTCCGGCGGGCTCTCGGTGAGTTACGGGTCTCCTAATTATTAAAGGAGAGCTAGGAACTCTTACGTACGCGGATTATAAATGACCTATCCCCGACGGAGGTGGCCGCCTTTAACTCGGCTCTACGCCTATACTTTACTAATACGGAGGTGAAGGAGATAAATAGTAAGAGACTATCGGGTATTAATTAGCCGGTAAAGAAGGTTCGAGCTTAGTATAAGGGCCGGAATGCGGCTAAGGCATCGGAAGAAGAGGCCGATAACCTCTACCCGGAACTCTAGCTCTATCTTTAGGCCCGGGTAATGCTCACGACAAATCTCTAGACGGAATTAGGGCTAGTAAATAGATCGATAGGTTATATCTAAGATATTACCTAGTAGTAAGGCTAGGATCTTTCTTCTATCCAGTTCTTACTAATTAAGTTTAATAGTTATATAGGTCCGAATTTCCCACGATGTGGTCTAGGAGTGGTCCCGGTTTTCCCTACTAATCGCCGGTTTAATTTCAAAGGGGTAGCGTGCACCCGTACTCAGCTTCCTTTACGGTTATCCTATACTATCACGGTTCATAAAAGTTAGGGGCTAACCCTACCTCGGGTAGTTCTAGATTTAAGCTAAAAAGAGTACTGCCTTAGCCTATCGTATATAGCTATATCACGGGTAAAAAGATTAGACGGGTTGTTGTTTAAAGGTCCTTTCGATTTTAATCATTTCAAGACGGCAAACACTATTATATCCCAAGACCGGGACTTAGACTATACATTTAGAACCCATCAATTATTGTAATGGAAGCTTTAGCTTCTGTTTAACCCGTCCCGGTAACAGTATGGGAGCAGGTTAGGGGGTTTTACAGTTGGGAAGAAGGCTTTTCTGGCCTGAGATGGAAGTCGGTTAGGAAATACTTTCGAACGCAGTGAGGCCAGGGGGTTTAGGGCCAGGCCCCATGAAAGACAACTTCCGTCGAATCCAAAAGCGTAGCTTCTACCCCCCGTGAATATCCTATCCGCGGCCCCTAGTAAAACCCTTCACACCTTCATGAATCTCAAATGAGTTCGTGTCTGCTTCCACAAATCCAGAAGCAGCTGCGGCCTAACCACGACATGTGGTGCGTGCATGTGACTTGCACTCTCAGAAAGAGGGCAAATCACGTGGATCAAGAGAACCTCAAACGCGTACTATTTCAACACTGTCTTGGCTGATTCTAGCACCGTAAACGCAAGACAAAACACCTATCACTCGCTTTATGCTGATTAGATTCAGCACCGATATCCTGATCGCGCCTTCCTTCAGCATTGACACTATTTGTTCGGGCGGTTTAGGATCCTATAAATGCGCTCGGAGGGCTGTATAGATCTAAGCGATGACACGGATCTTCCACCCGAGAGTGACCACGCCGTTTGCCACAAGCCCCCGATTTTCCTGCTCGAGTTGTTGAACTCGAAGACAGCACCGCATGTTACCTGCCTCTCCGATTATGTCCATTCTCTTTGTGGAGACCACCCGAATATAGCGTCTCTGGTTCATGATATTTGTGGACACGCTCAAGCGTACCTGTAATCTCGTTCCTTGCCGTCGGCCATTGTTCCTGAACGTAAACACGAACTGCCACCGATTCATAACGGATTGGGCCGTGTATGTGCGGATGGTGGCGGGGAGCCTATTGTGACTGGCTCGAAGCAGATTCCAATCCGAACAGAAGATAACTTGCTAACTAGTGTTTCGGGCAGTGTGCTAGTTCACGAGGTTCTGTCAACTTCTGATGAAAATGTCGAGATCGGTCAAGGAAACAAGGGGAGTTCTATTGAAGCTGCGAAGGGATATTTGAGTGCTGCTGGGACTGCCAGTAAAAGTGTTTTCGAGAGAAGTGACGGAAGACACCGAAACGGAGATTGCCATGTTCATGTGAGCGAACTCGAGAGAGAGCCCGCACCACTACGTCTAAAGAATGTTAATTCAGTATCCCATACCGACGTGGGAGATGACATCGGGCCTCGACAGGATGAGATATGCTCCTAAACTCGGTCAGTGTCGGTCTCCTCAGAATTAGGCAATGACGGAGACGGTGGTCGTTAGGCATCTGATCCTCATCCTCCCAAGCTCATTCCATATGATGAACAGGATGGTATTGTGCGACTACGCCTAACTAGCATGGAGCAGATCAGCGACTCCACTCTACTACTAGATCGAGCTCGACAATTGGGCGCGGAGACGGTGGGAGTTTTCAAGATCCTACTGCCGGAAGGAAGATATGGGTAGTATATGCAGTCTCGATCGAACGGAAGGTAGACGTTTGATTTAAATGGAGCCGCTTACGTCAGATGATACACCCGTCGAGAAGCTCGTAGATCGATTTAAAGGAGATCTCCTCCAGCCGGCTGCGATGAAAGACGTTAGATACTGTACGGATCTCGATGCACGGACACTTGAAGAGCGAAGAAGTGTTGGACTTCTGATGAAGTCGCCAATCTGGCCCTTGCGAGGTAGTAGCAGTACGACGCATCCCACTTTTGTCATGCTCGCTTACAATCAGTTCATCCGTGTTGCGATTAACATAGATGTCATCAGCATACACCACAATGTCGTCCATGTCGCCATAGTCAAACGTCGACAATGATGACAAGGGTATAATTAATGGAAAGCTCTCTCATGCCCCCTTGCGAGCAGGTATTATTTTCTCAAGCGCTCAAAAAATCGATAGCCAGGCACAGGATGGTAGGATGGTAGGATGGGAATGGAGAGATGAATCAGCTGGGTTCAGGTAGTTGAGTCCACGGTATTTTCCTTCTGGTCCATATCCAACAGGTACTCCTTGATCCTCTTTAGCCCTTCCAGATCCCCTCTCTTGGTCTCCATATCCTCCGGTTCAATCCAACCCTCAGTGTATCCACCGCCGAAGTCAATGATCCAGACATTTTCATCCTCATCAGTGATTATATTGTTCGGTGAAACATCGCCCCAGATAAAGCCTTTATTATACAAGATCTGTATCATATTCTCGATGTTATTATACCATCGCTAACGTAAAGTAATCGAGAGTGATTGCCCTTCGGGTCCGTTAATTCGATCCGCTATAGTCCCACGATTAGGATAGATAGCGGAGAGAATAAGCCCATTGATAAATCCCATATCGCTATTCTTGTCGTCAAGTACTATCGCTTCTAGCTGCGGGAAGCGAAGTACTTGGCTAAGATTTTCCCGAGAGAGTTTGGATAGTATATCGATTTCTCGAATATACGGAAGATTATCAACCCCAGATATAACAGGCTTGAACCAGCATATCCGATTACTGAATATGACAAGGTTGGTATTTGAAGAAGTTTGAGAAGTTTGTGCTAAGGCAATCTCTTTTGCTTTTACCCTTGGGCATTCAAGCCAATGCTGAGATTTCTAGATAGCAGCCCAGGGTGGATCCATAGTTTTCTTTTCCTCTAGGGACCGATTAATCGGTACTAGATTTCCGTCTACTGTATGTAGACTAAACGATAGAAGTGGAGGGTGAAGGACGTCTTGTAAGGTATTGAGACAAGGTGTTGATGATTTCGGAGCGAAAGTTTTGAAGATCCCATGTGTCAAAAACGGTCCCACGGCAAAAGCTTATTATAGGATCCTCTTCGTAACAATATTCACTCGAAATCGGAGAGCTGGCCGTATCGAAGTTCCCTTGTTGTTCAGAGAGTTCGGTCGCTTCATCAACTTCGTCGGCTTCATCAGCTTCATCATCACTGAATGTATGTTTAAGCGCGTCAAGGTATTACTGACCATGCCAAGTGTCTTGGAGTGTCTGCATGTAGTCTTGTCCGAGCACCTCAGCTTCGGCTACCTACCAAGACCAGTCAGTGTGCTCGCAAATCCAAATATCTCGAATTCAGGGCCTTCTTGAGAGCATCTTGGAGCCTCCGTTCAGCAATCTTATGAGCCTATGATGGCGCGGTGAGATAACTATCAAATTTTCTCGGCTATATCAAATCGATAGTGGTTTCCTGGTTCAGAAAGATTTGGTTCTGTGCTGACCTATCGAGAAAGCAATTTCCTATTAATTGATAATAGCCTCTGGTCTGATCTTTTCCTCGGATGAGAGAAAGGTTTTCAGCGCCATACAACACAACGATGTGATCGCCGGCTTGAGTGCCAGTGCAACATAAGACACTATGACCCCTCTCAGTCCGCCACCAATGGCTGGTAGGCAAAGTTTTGAATTTGGCCAGTTCCAAGGGTCCTGCTGTATATTTGAAAGATTGGATATTCGTGAAGCTGATATCAAGAAGGTCGATATCTCGAAGTGATGACTGACCTGCAACGATAGACATAATCTTGTCGAGCATTCTTGCCTTTACACACATAATCTGTTCGCGGATACTGATGTGTTTACGTGACAGACTATTTAAACAGACGGGATCAGGTCGGTAAGGCAGCGGAAGGAGGATATCGTCAGTCCAATCCGGAACCCAGGACGGTAGAGGGTTTTGGGGGTTCCCGCAAAAAGCGTCACTATGATTTGATGTCCCTGCTTCATGGAGGAGGGATAAAGTTGGATCATTGCGCAATATGTGCGTGGCATATTTAATGAATATGTCCGCCAGAGGAGAGTCGTAATCAGGTGTAAGAGATGGATGGTCCCCATCACGAGCCAAGTTTCTGAGTACAAATAACTTGTCCCGCACTTCTGTTGCTAGCTTATGACGATGCAACCTGAGAAGCTCACGCAGCATTTCTCGTTTGCCGTTTTGATATGTTTCTCGCAAGCTTGAGAGGGGGAGGATGTAGTTTGACAATCCCATACTACGTTTGAATGCGTTCGAGTCGGTATTCGAGCTGCTCGCCATTTGAAGCAATCCGGTTCCGGCCACTGAAAGGGCCCCCAGCAAAAAGTCAGGTTCAAGAGTTATCCGTCCGATTATAAATTGTGCTGCCCTTGAGACAACAAACTCCTGAGTCGTCCATATTCGCTTAAACCATGGACTGTCGGCGATACTTAGAAGTGAGGTCCATGAAATGTCGTTGATTGAAGGAAGACCTAGGCCGAACAGGTCCCTCTCATTCCGCAATACTGCCTTAACGTTGCTGTTGGTTCCTAGGACGCGCAGAATCTGGTCAAGCAGCCAAAGCCCAAGCACAGTGTATGGTGTTTCGGGTCCCATATAAACCAAAACTGTTTGTGCAGAAGCAAATATCTTTTCCATAATTGATACTTGCTGAGCTTTCTCTTTCTTATTGCACTGATCAATACACACAGAATCGATCCAAAGAACTCTGCGTTGATTGGTGAACCTTATATCCAGCAGAGCCTGCCATGCGCAACCAGGAATCGGGATTAAGCCTTCAGGCGTGGTAAGATTTTGGGGGGTCTCGTTGCTTTCCCAAGCGTAGGAAACAGCTTCGTAGGCTGGAGCAGACTCTATTGTGGTGCTGGTCAAGTCCCCCCAAAGTTCGTGTTCACGCAATCCACCTTCAAGCGTCAGCAGACGGATCGTGTTCGGTTGGCTCAGGCTTCGCCATTTGTACGAATCCATTCTCTTATCGTTGGAACCACTAATACGTAGCAAGGCTCCAGTGGCCACGATATCTCGGCCGGTGTGCTACAGTGATCACTCAGTCTCCTCCTTTTTAATGCTTGATTCCTCAGCGTGTGGAAAGTGTCCGCCTCTTCTCAGCACGGCTGCATTGCTCCGATCTTGACAGATTCAAGGTTTGCCTTAGCGTCCAGGCGATTTCGCTGAAATATAATAAAGGATAGATCGGCTGCTACCAATAGGTCCTTTGAACACCTCATTCAGGAGGTCCTTGATTTAAGAGGAATTAGAGGGATGTATCCGTAATTTTGGGAGGGTGTTGTAGGCAATCTTTGCGTGAGGAGCTCGTCGAGCTGAAAGAGATGGGGTCTCAGCAGTTTCCGTGATCAGACTCGAGTTCGATTTTGAGACAGGAATTGGGAAGATATGGGGGCGTGATCTAAGGCCCAGAGGCTGGGCGAGTTGCTTGTAGTGTCGTCCAAAGTCCTGCTGCATCATCGACGAACGTATATCTCTGTCAAATGGTGGCACAGCGGCTCCTGTGGCTGAGAATTGCTAGCAATACCGCAGGAAAATCCCCTCGTTGCTGATTCGAAACTGGGTTAGTTGAGCTACATCAGATTCGGGAAAGCGTGGCTCGCTTTTATCCTTAGCTTTTGCGTGAGAAAGTTGGAAGTGGCTGGCTCTTGATGTGTGCTCTAGCAATTCTTCCCGACAAGCGAGAAACAATATCGGTGGCATATTCACCAAAAGCCACTCAACGCGAAATGATGTCGACAGAGTTGACCGAATCTTTACGGAAAAATATGTTTTGGTAGAGACAACAAATCGATTTACATCGAATCTGATGGGGATTTAAAGAAACCTAAAGGAGCGAAATAAGGGCCGGAATCGAGCGGAATTTCGGCCTCGGTCTCTGCCGGTCAAGTACCCATAGAATGTCTCAAGCCACGTGCAGTGGGGCTTATACTTTCCACTGATCAATTTACTTGCCCTTGTTCTGGTTGCGAGATGCGAATTCTTTCCATTTGTTGTCATTGTGCACGTGAACTGAGATGACGCGGGTGCCCTTGGCCGTATGGTAGGTAACTGACAGTGATGACATCCATTGTGCCACTCTTTTCGTTATTCGACTTATGAGGTTCAGAACCCCTGAGCAGCCACGGACTCGTGATTAGTCGGAGACGATGAATGTGTTCTTAAATCTCGCAAGCAAGGGAGATGAGTGATGACTTACTGGATCCTAGCTTCCGTAACTTTTGGATACTAATCCCTGGAGTCAATATGAGGTGGATTGAGAGCTTGGGGTGAGCTTACTTTGGTCTCGACTGACTTGCTAGTCACCAAACATTCTGTATTGCTCAGAGTCCAACTAGGAAGCGCGAAATGGCGGCTGTAAACTCTTATGAAGTCTAGGTGCGTCTCGAGTTGGCGGTCGGACATCTTATGACTGTGAGCAGCTCCAGTACTCTTTGAAGATCCCCAGTGTCTTCATAATCGAACTGAACCGTGATACTTGTATATCCCATACGTGTCGAAGTCATTCTTGATGGTGGTATAAGTCAGTGAATGGGAGAAGTTTCGAATACTCAGTGTTCTGCGCTGCAGATGCAACATCGCCGTTCGCGGTCTTTTATTACGATGACTTGGCAGGCTGTAGACGCGCGCAGGAGCATTGACTGTGCTTACATGCAAGTCTCAAATATGCTGCATAATCTTGCCGTGAAGGTCTGCTTCTCAAAATCGATAGCGTCGAGCAGACGGGACATCGGTTAGCTGGGTTCTATGGGAGTTGTGAGGGTTTGAAATGAGTTCTGCAACTAGCAAGTCTACCTAGTAACAAGGAGGAGAAATCTGAAGAGAAGAAGGAGAACAAGACGAGCTCCCTCCTTCTTTATCGTACGGCCCTCCCTTTCTCGTATGTTCCATCCCTTACTCTGGTTACCCGGGTAACGGTGTTTCCCGCGTTGATGGCGCCCCACCCCCTTGCTGATATCTCGTCGTCGGTTCTTACCAAGACTTCCTTTGGGTTCAACCCATCACAGGAGTAGCTAGTTGGGGCCGTGCAGGTGGCCGCACCAACACGCTGTCAACCTGTTTTACCCGGTGAAAGAACCTCACGTGTTACCTGCCGGGGCTTGCTCGAATAGTAATAACGTGACCGCGTGGGCTATGTATCCGTAAAGAGTGGCATCAATTGATCACTGCCTCAGGCGGTCAAATTGGTCCATAGCCTTGTTAGCATTGATAAGCGTTCGCTCCGCGGTTATTCGCACGGTAGAGTAAGTGCGCTTATAGCGCACTATACTCAACAGGCTGCGATGTTTGCCGACGTTCTAGCATCCCAGGATGCCAGAACGCCCAGCGAAGCCAGTAGCGCTAGAAAGGTTCTGGCACAAGCTAGGCGGTCATGGCGGACGACAAACGCGGCATGGTTCGCAGACTTTCTTCACGACTTTGCAGCCGGCTGGCTAGATTTCCAAGTGGGATCACATCTAACCATTCTTGTCATTCCATTTCTCCCTGCCTTGCCCTGCCTAATCCACCATAAGCTTCAAACACCTGAACTGACGGACTTCACAAAAACCTTTTGTCCTAGGTCGATTCGCATCCCCGCAGGCCCATCCCTCCGGAACCGATGAGCGCTCTATCAATACTCTGAGTACTATGATTCTAATCAGCAAGAGGAGGAGACTGAAGACACAATAATAGTTATTCACCAGCAGAGGAGCTCTGGAAACAATGAGGCTGCGCTTTTAAAGGGACAAAATCAAGACAGACATATTCCTTCCAATCGTCCGGAATCGCCTCGAACCCCTAATCGAGCACTCTCCTCGGACTATTCAGACCGCCACCGACCGAGCCATGATCAAAACAGTAGCGACGTCGATCAGGATGGAGGTCAATCTTCTGGTCGGGATTTCACGACTCAGAACGCCAACAGTGAAGTGTACCATGGTTGCTCAGTGTTCAGGCTGGCTGAAGGTTTGCAGCCTAACCCAGATGAACAGGACTGTGTCTAGCACGGCGCGAATGGCGATGGCAATCAAAGTCAATGTGGCCAGGAGTCCCCGGGCACTGTCACGGAAAGACCCGGGCGAAGGCGCGACTTCCGCAACAGAACAAAGTCTGGTTGCATGACATGTCGCACGAGAAAGAAAAAATGCGATGAGATGCGACCTATGTGTAAGTTAATCACTTCATCTCAGTCTCAGCCACCATCAGTCACTAATAAGAAGCGCCATCTCAGGCCAGAATTGTATTAATGGGGGTTTCGCGTGTACAGGCCTTGGAGGAGGGAGAGCTCTAATTACACTATGGCTCTTTTGATCTGGACCTCCCGTTCTAACGCTACCAAGTATAATTGTATCCTCCGTCCAAAATGGATCATCTTTCCAAGCTTCCGCTGCTCTTCCAGAGAAGCTCGCACAAGTTCAGCGATATCTTTTTCGCCTTTTTGTAGACCGCGCTCTTCCGCTCCTCATCAATTTCCCACTTTCAGGAGCTACATCTGGCTGCTTCTGCAGGCTGTCAGGCTGAATTTGTGATTTCTCTTTTCGCATCCTCTCTGCTCCTAGGCTCCACGACGTTCATTGTGAGAGGGTTATGCGAAGACAAAGCGGAATAGTCTCGTACACCAATGTCCCACTGATACAAGTCTTGGAGACCGGAATGACGCTGAAGGGCACCAAGCCAGACAGTCAAGATCGCCTCTGCTAAGGTCACTGTCCTGCGCATGTCGAGCACATCTTGCTTCTCCTCGCTATTCACTCTCATGGTCATGAGTGTGACGAAGCGGCCAGGGCGCTCTAATTTCTTGGCCCTGATGAATTGTCGAACCCGTGTTTGCCTCCCCTTCTCGATATGCTCCAAGACTCTAGTATTTAGCCCACCCTGAGCCCTACTGGCCGAACCCACGTACAAGTATCTTTCATTGGCTGAGTGAAGCTTGTGGCGAGAATTTAAAAGCCTAGCATACACTCCAGCGTCTGTCGTATCCACTTGCTGCAGCATTCCGAGCTGTTCGTACGTCGGTGGCTGCAGCCCTCCAAGAACCCTTTTGACTGGTTCTGGAATACCATCCGAAATACGTGAAAACCACTCCTCGGATGGGTTTGCGGAGAGTACTTCTCTCCAGGTCGGTGTCATGTCAGAGTTGATAAGGCCATTCCAAACGTCGACTAGGCGCGCTTTGAATAGAGATTGGTACAACCAATGTGGCAGCTCTTGGGGTCCTTCGACCAAAGTTGGTTCAAATATCACATCGTGGAGTTCTCGTAGTCTCTTTTCTACGCTTGCTTTTGTTCTGCGGAGCAATTTGCTGAGATCTGTGGATCGTATGCCTTCTCTGCGGAACTTTATCAAGCTTTGAGTCTCATCGTCGGTCCATTGCCCTCTTTTGTTCTTTCTCATCACAAATGCCCGGTCTGTTCCAAAGATGCGCTTCGCCTCGCGCATGATAAACTTTGGGGTTCGCCCAAAAGAATGCGCAGCATCCAATAAGGATTCCCCATCCCGCAAGCGTGACTGGAGCTCATTGTCTCTCGCTTTTCCTGGCACTCTGTTTATCCTTAGATCAGATGTAGCTGGCGGCTTCACGGAAGAATTGTGCCAGATCTCGGGACAGTGTTCACTGTCCTCACCCCGTTCAGCTCTATGCTTGTGGTTCAGCAAATCCTTCTGGATAAGGAGCTTTGTGACAAAACCCTTGAAAGCAGCCGAGTATTCGTCTTCATCGTCGCGCATAGTGAATTCGTATTTCCGTAAAACTTCCAGCAAGTTTTCACCTTTGGAAATCGGGAAAGTCCAAACCACGCTCGCCGGTTCATTTTCATCCCAGAAATCGAGACTGATGTATTCGATAGTTGGGTCATTTGGGTCTGCTGGAGGATTGAATGTTACTTGGAATACTCCGCCACGAGTCCTTGCCATATCGAAACCAGACACAGTTACGGCGGGCGCTATTGGCAAGCAGGATCCGAGTGAAGAGACTCTGAAGAAGTTTTTAGTTCGCCCAACAGTAAATAGATGTCGAAACGACATGGACAAGGGCCTGTGCCACAACATTGTGCACACAATAGTCGATCCGACTTTACAGAGTCTGGTAAATAATATTTTGCAAAATTCGGATGATGTCGAGAACCTCATCTGGCTCCCGAGAACGCATCCTAGGAGCGATTTGCACCCCTAATAATATTGGTCGAAGATCTGCGTTCAAAACGGAGGTTGACAGAATGGTTGATTGGACCAGAGGTCCTAGAATTAGTAGAACGTTTGAAACACCGACCTTGTTCATCGAAAATCTTCTTTGTGGCTTCGCGGAGGGAGCCCAAGATATCCAACCATCTCAGCGACATGGTGGGTTGCTGACGATTCTTTGTTTTCGTCCAGAGCATGAAGGTCTGTACTCTGCTGTCAGTGGAAGGGAAAGTGGGGTAGGAATCGACAAAAAGCTATCCATTGGCTGCTAGAGAACCTCCAACTGAAACAGGCCAGGTTTACTCCGTACCTTGAAGGCACCTCCCAGTCTCGCAATTGGCTCACGGGTGCCTCTCCAAGACCAGCTTGCCGAACGAACGTGCGGAGGGGACAAAGAAAAGCTGAAGGCTGGCTGGTGACCGTTATCACGCACTGAGAACTAACTAACCCCCTAACGAAGCAGGGCTGCCTCCCCCTCTTAAACATAAGAGGAATTGATTACTGCCTCTTAATTTGCCAGCATTTGGATCCACAACAGCGAGAGTCTCCTTTGGATTGGTTGCCAACTAGTGACCCAGTGCGCGACTGGTTTCAATAACCTTTTCCGCCGAGAAGGGTTCGAGTAGTTACAGAGTGAGGAATCGGATCTCGGGACGAGAGCCTGTTCCATCTGCTGGATCTCTGGCTCGCGACCAATGAAGAGGTAGCCGGCGATGTCGGGTGCGTCAAACAAGTTCACGCCGTACCTATGTGCTGTTATGAACCGCTCTGCAAGACCGAGGCCTAACCAGATTAGAACAAGGTGGGTTTTTGAAATAGCAGATGCCACAAGGTACACACGATCAGTGTTCAGTTACGAGAGAGATTAAGTCAATGGTAGCGTTCAATTGCTTAACGAGGTTGACTACGAAGGAAGGAAGGAAGAGCCCTCCTTACTCCGGAAGGGAGCGCGACTATATAGATGTATGAGATCATGTTGTCATGGACACCATGCCATGATATTCCTCCATGATTACGTGACTAGGCAAGGCTGAGCTCGCCAGACCTTCCTCTCGTCTCCCTTGTGTATGATCTTGGTGTCTTGGCGTGGCCGTTGTCGAGACCCGGTCTCTGACATATGCTACATAGGAATTGATTAGTGGGAGGATCTCTTAGAGAGGATGATTAGACGATATTGAATTCATGTAAACCAATACGAAATTAACAGGAGAACCGACTTTCAAGGGTGGTCGCCGCACAGGCAACAACTATGACCAGCCTCTCAACCGGTGAGGCATTTTCAAGTACAGCGCGGCACCAAGTGTACAGGCTTTTCGTTCAGTGGTGTGCTGATACCAGCCAACGATTTTGCTTTGACACTTCCGGGGTCCCTGTCGGCACTGCTTCCTGCGAAATGGTTGGCTCTCGATGATCGAAACTAGCCACCCTCTAGCTTCGCAAGAGGCACGGATGCTGGGATCCGGCCACCACTAGTAATAGTATCGACATACCTGAGGTCTTCACCATCCCTAGATGAAGCATATTATCCCCTCTTTCGACGAGTTGCCTTGGTCATAGATGGCTTCGTGGTGTTCGCTCCTCGTCCCTCCACACCATCCGATCCAAGTGGCTCTTGGGCGTTAGGCCCCGAACCGTCCAGTCAAAGACGTTATCGTATTCCTACCCTTGTCGGCGGAAGAGCTTGGTGTTCTGGAGGTCGTGCGTGCACGGTACGAGCGTACTCTACGGAGTATTCTTGCAGACCGCACGTCAGCTGGTTTCTCCGCCCAGACGGGTTACAGTGAATTGATAATTCTCCTCTGCACCGGCCTGCCTAAGGCGCTTCATTAGCTCTCCCAGATCCGTCACACGCTCTCAAACTCACGACCTCTCTTTGCCAACATCCATTCTTCAGCGAAACCAAGATGGCATCTCGGCTCTTCATCAAAGGAGTCCCGGACACCACGCAATTCTTGGCTCCTGCGGCCGTGGCCGGCACGGCCAAGTTACGGTACGTCTCCGAGCAGCGTGCCAGAGAAGCTCTAACAGAGGGAATGTAGTGAGATTTGGCATTCCATGAGAGAAGAGGACACCAAAGATGATGTTCTCACGGCTCCCGCTGAGTCTTTACAGGAGGTAGACCTCTCCTGAACTCCATTTCCAGACGCCAACTTACTCGACGGGTGGTAGGGACCTGTGGGAGATCCCTACGAGGCGGGCTCTCGGCCAGAGCTGTCGAGTCGCAAAGCGTAGAGGAAACTCAGCCGCAGTTGGGCTGTTGCAAGGAAACAAGGAGGAACTGGTTGATCATAGCAGCGTGATGTACCGAGTACGTACTGCTACGAGTATACAGTTTGTCACCGTATCCAGGATTCACCGTCGCTTCCATCCACGACAAGGAAGAATGGAGGTGGGCAGCCCTGGTCTGTCTGTCGAGACACAACGGCATGGCTGTTTCCTCGACTGAGCACCTGTGACGCATCAAAATCGACGGACGCTTCTTTCTTTGCAGCCCCTCTCTCTTCCGGTGTAAAGCGCACTGTAAATCGTCCCGTGAGGTCTGTGCGCAGAACCATGATGGCCTGCATGGTCGTCTTCTCCTTTTTCTCCCTTCGGATACCGCACAGCTCGAGCTGCGCCAGTTCCACGCGCAAGCGCGTAGCGGGAAGATAGCTACAAACTTTTATCCTGTCCTGCGAGAGGTTGTCAAGCGCGCTCCTCAGTGTGGCGGACCTTGTGCAGGGTAGAGAAGTGTCCGGCGCGACCATCGACTCGTAGCCGAACCATCCATGGATGCCGACTGACGCCGGTGATATCTCGTAGACGGGCACCGCGATTAGGCTTCTCTGGTCCGCGGCTGAGAGGTTCGTCTGTTGCTTCGACCTCGTGGAGGAGCTGAAGGTCCGCACTTGGGCAAAGGCGCCTGGCCGTGGAGAAATGGCTATCCTGAATGCTGACCGAGAGATAGGCATCGAGAGAAGAGGACGATAAACGAGTATGTTCGAGGTCGGCCTCCAGAGAGTATATCTCCAGAAGGGAGCTGTGAGCACCGCGAGACGAGAGACTAGGGTATGAGCATGAAGGCTCTGTGCGAATATCGAAATTCTACCGAGCACTATGAGCGACTGTACAAAATATAACGAGGCTCAAACTGAGAGGATCTTACGGCTTTCTGATGATATGCATTTTCACGGGTGGTGATGGTGGTGGTGGTGAAATAAAATGGATTGATCGAAGCCAAGAGTTGACCCAATGTACCTCGGGCTGTAAATTAGGGTGGACCAGTCGCGTGGTTACGATATCTCGTTCTAGTGACCCATTAAGCCATTTGACACGAAGTACTTGTACGTACAGTACGCACTTTCGATGAATTGTTATTGATTGAAGCATCGCCAACCTCGGAAGTTGCGGCCTGTTTATTACAAGGTGCGGAATCAGGTCACTGATCGGCCGTATCGGGTGGAGTCGAGTGTAGGTGCCAACGATTGGCTGTTTCATTGCCGCCAAGCTTCGAGCACAGTCATTCCTGTGGCGAGTTTCAACTCCCGACAAACAAGGACATTTGCAATCCAATGTGCGTTCGCTGCACTCGCATAAAGATATCACAGATCCAGCCACCGGTGTTTACGGGCGGGCGTTGTCAGGCAAGCCTATAATGGGGCCTGGCCCGATTTTCTGCCAGGTTCTCAGTCCGGTGAGCCTGCACGGGACCCCACGCAGCTCCTGCATCAGATCGCTTGAAAGATATCGGTCGAACCGGTGTGCTCAACCAGTATGGTGATTGAGGTTCTCACTACTGGAATGGGTCGTGGCATAATCGGCTTGGTTAGCATTGTTGTCCGATTAGCGTAACAATGGCATATACTCTTCTATTGCCAGACTATTCCCGGGCGTACGTCAACAGTAGCGTGACACAAGCAACAATTAGCTGCCCAAATCCAATGGCTGTACCCCAACCTCCCTTTGATTGCTCCCAAAACCCGACGCAAAGCCAGACGAGGGCTACCCCCAGATATGCCCAAGCAATATTTCGCGGCAGGACAAAACAGAGACGATCTTCCTGCCACCCTAAGGTATATCGAAGGCCCCGGAGCTCATCGAAGCGCTCATATGGTCGGTGACGGTTAGGCAAAATATCTCGTTCGGAACCGGGACCCCTATCAAATTAGTCATCGCGTCGTTTAGCAGCGTCAGCAAAACTCACTCGACATCGTAGATGCTGCTATCTGTGGCCATGCCTTCAAGAGTTCTCATTCCGTTAGCCTCAAATGGCCTTTTTGCACACTTCGTTAGGTCTTCGAGCCTATTAAGTCGTGGCTTGTGCCGCCGAGCTTTTAAGACTTGGTCTCGAATACAAGGTTCTGAAAGGTATTCCATCCTAAGAAGACACCGAGAGCTATGCCATTCATCGCCGGTACATGGGTCACCAAACTCAATTTCAATGCTGTCCGGCTCCATAGCGATTATCTCATCTAACTCTTCTTGAATCTTCGTTATATCCATCTTATTCATATGAATAGGATAGGTGCCATCTTTCTCGACTACTCCAACGAATTGAAACTAAAGGGGATTAGCAACACGATATAATCCTGCATGAGTAACTGACATGAACTTCTTCAACATCTGTGATTCCATAAAATGGAAGCCACTTCTTCCAAGCGCCTTGGTATTCAAAACACGCCGAATTCAACCTCTCGAATATCGCTGCATCGCACTCGACTATCTTTTCCTTTGGTCCAATCTCATAATAGACTGGCATCTTGGCGGTATCCCCTCGTTTTAGGATTGTGCGTTTGACGTGTCGCGGTTTCGTCGGCCTCAAACAGGGCACAGCAATGGCGAATTGATTCTGTCCCTTCTCAAGGCATAGAAAGCAGCGTTGTCCTGCACGTTCACGTATTGGAGTATTCATTCCTGCCGGTCGCTGAAGATCGATGGAAAAGGGCGAAGAGACGCCTTCGTTGGCGTCTCTTTTCTGATGGGTCGGCCGGTAAATCATTCGTTCGCATTGCTTCAAGGCTTGACGCAAGCCATTGAAGCAATTTGCAAGATGTTGAATGGGAACAATACTTGATATTCTCCCCGGTGATGAAGCCAAAGGCTGCGCTAACTGTCTCTCTGGATCAGGAGGGCTGAGCTCAATCCCGTCAGATGGCGAGGCCATTAGGATGATTTTCTGCAAGTAATGAGCATTCGGTGTAAAACTTTGATTACCTGCCCTCGTATAGCACCTAGCGCAATGTAGAAACGGTAACGGTTCTGTTGACAGGTTATTCTCCGTACTCTGGGATATCTTGAGATCTCAAGACGAAGGCTGTCACCGATCCTATCTAAGAGTCGGTTCGACGCCAGGCACCAAAGGCAAGAAACGTAGTTATTCGTAGTTTTAGCGCCCAAGGTCTGCTAGCAGCTTTGACTCAGGCATCAGGACAGACATTACCTGCACCAATCAGATATTTGGTCAAGGAGGGGGCAGCGGCTAATTATTATGCCTCGTATTCCGGGCAAAGCTGCTGCCTTTAACGCCAAGGCAACCCGGCTGGAGCCGCCCAAACATGCTTTCCCTACCCAACTCTCAACCAATTATTACATCTTGGAATGCCCGTCGGACGGGGAGTGCACCTCTAGCAGGACGAACCTTTTTCGCCCTTTCTGACAGAGCCGAAGAAATCGGGCCTTGAAAATGTCAAATCATGGTATTTATGGGCAAGAGCTATTGTCATGGTGGAGCGTTAGCTTCAGAACACGGGAGCATGCTCACATGGTCGATAGGTATCTCAAGTGGCAAGTATGGGGTGTCGATGCTTGAAGTACGGAGTACCCGGACCTTATTTCACCACGCAGGGCGTTTCACCACGCCGGGATGTCGTTTAAGGGGGTACGGAACTGCGCTCTCCGAGCACCAGGAGGGCTATAAAACAATTAGTTACGTCACCGGGAGACTAATGGGTGGCCGAATTCTAGGCACCAGGCTTGGCGGAAGCGTTAGTCGAAGTCCACTCGGCAACTATACCCCGGGGCTTAGTACTCTGGAACTAGGCCCCTGGGGCCAGATATGGGCACCCTCTATGTACCTGTTGTTGGTCAGGTCCAACGTAGGCACGTGCACGGGCTGCTCAGGGTTGCTGCTCCTCAGGACTCCTCAGGACATCTCAGGCTGAAGCGGCGACTCCTCAGGCTCAAAGATGGAAATGGAAATTACTCTCGTCTGGATTCCGATGTCGAATTCCCTGTAACCATGCGAATGAGACTGCCAACTGAGAGAAGCGCTTTCCAGTCTCTGAACTCCACATTTTTTACGACAATCAACAAGCTACTTCTTAACATGAGAGACTTCGCTACTTGTACAACCAAAAAAAGTCAATGCGTCTATGGTGACGACTGGGAGTCATGCCTGACGTGTCAAGAAAGCGAGAACGGGCGCTGCGACGGGCTTTTGGACTTGTCGCAGATTGCACTATCAAACGTCAATGCCAGGACAATTGAAAATGAACTCATGCAGCTCCGGGCAAGGTTGAAGGAAGACAATCAGCTTCTCACATCCTTATCTAATGAGGCCAAGGCACAAAAAGCCACACTTACTGCGTCTACGTCATCCGGTGCAGGGGACGCGAGCCTGAATCGACTACGGTCAGAGCTCCAGCAACTGTCCTTGAGAGGGAAATCCACTTTTGAACGCTATAAGAAAGGCAAGCTAGTTCACGATCAGTTGGTACAGCAGCTGAAAGAAGTACGAGACCACGAGGAAAACTTGTTTCTTGAAATATCGTCCCAGATGCACCACCGCACAGTCAATGAGTGCCATGAGTGTCAAAACACTAGCAAGGTCTGCACCTTTTCGAACGAATCCGAGCAACGCACCGAATGTCAACGGCCCCCTCGCCGACGTTGTGAGGGCAGCGTGAATAACGACGATACTGACCGGATCAAAGCTGCATTGGAAACCGCTGACAGCCAGATCGACGAGGTTCTGTCCCGCAAACTCCCGGACCCGAAGCCCTATCTGTCACTCAAGGAGCGACTTAAGCACGAGGAAGATGCTACGATGACGTACAGAGACAGGTCCAGTTTATCGTCGCAAGAGCTGCAAGATCATTGTCGTCTTTCTGCTCAGGTGGTGAAGACGAGGAAAGATCTCAACGAACTCCGCAACCGCAGCCTCATAGATGACACCATTTATCAGGAACTCCGAATACGAAGGCGGCTATTGGACGAGTGCCACTCTAAATTACTCCAACGTGGAGTCTTCTACTATGACGAGCTCGAAGAACTTGCAGGGTACCCTGAACGACGAGGTCACAAAAGCGCGGAAGATATGGACGATGATGAGTTCCATAAGGCGGTAGAATGGGCGATCGAAAATGCTGGCGAGTGGTAAGAGTCTCTTTCGTTCGTGGAATTGCAACCCGACCAAGATATGAACCTGGAGAATGCATCGGATTCCGGAGTAGAACTCTAATTCCAGAGAACTATCCATTGTCGCTGCTCGAACAGGAGAGACTCTTCGATCAGGGCAACCCCATGGTTGAAATGATGAAAGTCAGGGTCAAATTTCTCTTCCCTACACACGTATCCCAAAGAACGTCGTGCCCAGCCACCTCCGTTTGTTCTTGGAAGGTCTTAACCGTTCGCGATATGGATTAATTGCCATCATGTAGCTCCTCGTTCCGATAGCTGAAAATTGTTCATTGCCGATGTTCACTCTCTGAAGTAATACGGTATCATTGGCGTGCTAGGCTTTGTCGATCGTCTTGATGTAACCGCTCAAACAGGCTGTTCACCCGAATCAGAGTAACTCGGCTTTGATACAATAAGTCGCTCTGAACAGATTACATCAAGATCTTGGCCAGTGAAGCGTTAGATCGCTAAAACATCGCACTGCCTTTAAAAGAACAAGTCAGATATGCTACAATAGTATATGACGGATAGCTTGTACAATGACCGCGATCAATGTAGCTATGAGATGTTATGACATTAATCGCTATGGGAGAGTCGACATTTGTAGTGAAAATAGATTCATAACCCTCGTATAACCGAAGATAGTCAGCCTCTTCCAGCCAATCCTCCTACCCATCTCCCCAGCCAGACCAAAGAGAAACCAGCATATCCTCATTTCTTCCTGGCCTGCCGCTTGATCACAACCCTCCCCTGTAGCTCCTGGTGGCCATACCTCTTCCCGAACAGCTCCCCGCATCGCCGCCGTAGTCCTTCGCCGACAAGGTTCTCCATCGCGATCAACGATGGCTTCCATATGACAAGGCATTGGATGGAACCATCCTCCCCGAGATAGACATCCTCAATGTCGGCCACCTTGCCAACCACTTCACCGATGCCGGAATCAGGGCAAACGAAGGGGACCAGTTTCTTTCGGTATCGATCCGACGAGGTCTGAGACCGCTTGGCCTCCCCCTCCTCGAGTACCTCTCTTACCTCCCTTACCTTCCACGTCTCCTTCGTTGCACGGCGAGGCCGTTTACGAGGAGCGCCCTCGCCGGGAAGAACAGTGGGTTGGGTAGATGGCCGAGCCCGTTTTCGAGTTAGTGCTACTTAGATGGCAGCGCCGGGATCAGATCGGGTAGCCTCATTCGTGGCCATGGGAGGCGGCGACGGCGGATGTCGTGTAACGGCACCGGCACTTTCTATGTTTCCGCATATCAGAACCAGGATGAGGTTCAAGAGCGCCGATGTAGAACTTACCTGAGCAGAAGTTGCTGGCCCATGTGGAAACACGTTGGGACCTAACAACCGCGGTCTCTGCCTCCTGTCCATCGGTTTCCTGTCTCGATTAAGAGGAAGACTTATTCTCGATCTCTTCCTTTAATAAGTTGTTGCCCCCGGCATCACCGCCTGCGGCCTCTATAAGCTGCTCCATATCCGCGACGCCGTCGTCCGCTGCTGGCTGTAGCACTACACAACCGACTAGACCCGGGATGGAGCTTACCGTAGTGTCACCATGTGGGCAGTCACGCAGAGTCGCAACCGCCGTCTTCCGTCTTCCCCTAGCCAGGCCGAAGGTCTTCTCATATTCGGTAAAGATATCGTGGATTTGGCCAACAGACGCCGGTGCGTCTGAATCTATGCCACTGCCACTGCCACTGTACTCGTCACCGCCATTGCCTCTGGCGAGAGTACGAGTATCGAGAGCGTCGTCCTCGTGTAGTGTATTGCCTCCTCCTTCTTCGTCGCCTACACGGTTGTCCGTGTTGTACTTCGCCACGCTATATGGAATATCCTTTCCATCGTCCGTGCCTGGCTCGGCAGATCCTCCGTATAAAGTTGGGGGGGTACCGATGGGAGTTATTGGGTCCGCGACTTCAAATGTGGGTTTTCCGTCCTTAGAGACACCGGCGTCTTGGGTATTAACTGGCTGGTCATCGTCCAGCACAGTCGGGTTGTCTAGAGAAATGCGTCAGTATGAACCGTTCGTGTATGCGTGCAATATGGGACCTCCATTGCTCACCTTAGCTAGATACCGATGGTGCACCATGGAGAGTTGAATGCCAACCACGGCGCGCCGGAGGATGTTCGATTTTGCTTTTGATCGGCGACGATGGTCTCGCTGGTTTTTTGCGAGTCCGGGAAGGTCACCAAGGGAGCCCATTCCGCGGATCCACCGTCGCAAGGCGGCACAAGGAGGCTTGCTGACGCCGCGACACCCATATCATCATGACCCTGGTCGAGGCGTGGATGACGGGTGGGGTCAGCTGAGCCTGCACGTTGCGCGACCAGCGAAGTCAAACGCACCATCGAGGGATTAGGCGCATGAGGGGGGCGAAACGGGTCCTCCTCGACAGAGTAGCGGAGGCCGTGACGATCGAAGATTAGGAGGGTGATCGAGGCGCGCTTGGAGAGACGGGGTGGATTTTGAAGGAGCCGGAAGGGAGAATGGAGAGGGGGCCCGACGTGGCAGGGGAGGATTCAGGTAACGAGGCAGATTTTGAGGGGGGAGGGGGGGAGAATCGAGGATGGGGGGCCTGATGCGCCGGGGGGGGACATTCGGGTGGTGTCAAGGTGAAGCAGGACGGGTGCGTCAGGGTGAACCGGAGTTGAGAGAGAAGAACAAGTTGGAAGGAAGAGGGGAGAGGGATTGGGATGGGGGACGAGGTTCTTTATAGCCGTCAAAAGCGGCGGGGGGCCCAGCCCGCGACTATACCCGAAGCGGCCGTGCCGCCTAAACCGGAGGCGGATTTCCCGGCAACGACTTTACATTTGAAATTGCAGGAGCACTTCCGTCTGCCAATGCTCCAACGTCTTCTTAGCAAAATACGCAGGCTAGCTAATTCCCATGACTGTTAAGTACACTTGAAGAGAGACTTAAACGGCAAACTGAGGATATGAAGCAGAGCCTTCTTCCCCGTTGATAGATCGATATCCCAACAAAAGCCTGAGCAATGATCATGGGCAGCGTCCAGAATCCGACCTACCTGCTAGCACCAAACTGGACCTTCCGCCCCTACGGACGGATTGCTCTAGGCAATGTCGTCGTCGACCCGTTCAGGCCGCATCGCCCACTCATCAAAGCCGATCCGAACACGCCCCCCGCGACGGACAAGACGGTAGAGAAGAACTGGAAGCTGTCGCTCGAAACAGCCACCAACTTCAACATCAGCCTGTGGGTTAAGTTCTTGGAGAATATCAACGTGGAAGCCAGCGCACACCGCGAGCGCATTAAGAATGGTCATTTCACGATGGAGAAATTGGTGACAGTGTCCCTGAAAGATGACCCGTCGGACAAGGAGATATGGGCGTTGTGTAACGATCCGAACGTGAGAGAGTTTATGAAGCTAGATAGCGTGTTGTGCAAGCCAGTGTACATGATCACAGGACTTAAGATCGCTCAGAAGTTCGCCCTTCAGGGGGAGACGAACGTGGATGATAGCGTCAATCTTAAGGTCGGGATGCCGGAGACGCCTGAAGTTTCTACAGGTGGCAAGATCGAGACGTCGAAGAAGAAGAAGACCTCTGATGAATTCGAATCGGAGAATGACATCCTATTTGCGTACCAGCTTTTGAAGATTAAGCCAAAGGGGTGGACGAGGAATAAAACGATGGTGGTTACAGAGTACCAGCCCAAGGAGGCGTTCCTTGCCGATGAGGAGGAGAAGGAGGTGATTGTAGAGGGCGAAAAGGATGTCTTGACGTGGGAGGATCTGAAGGATGCAAGCAAGGATATGGAAATTGTCCAGTTGAACTACGATGGTACGAGAGAAGCATTTACCGCTTACGAGAAATGATGCAATGATATGTACGTTACTTTCATAATATTTTGCTTCCTCTCTTTCTTCGCTCGTCATTTTCTGTCAAGCTGCCCTCTTCTCCAAACTACCAGGCGTGCCCGCGTGCACAAGCCGCTCCGATCGGTACTATTAGAATCCCCCCTGGTTTCCCGAGGATCCATGGGACATCGGCCAGCTCAAATAACGCAGGCAGCAAAACGGCTACGAAGAATCTATTGTTGAACCAGCATCAAGATTACAACATAATAGAAGTCGCTAGAAGGATATTGAGAGGGGTTATATCGATGGGAGCAGTTCCTCATTGGAGCAGGTCGTTGATGAGAAGAAAACAACAGTAGAAGATGAGATCTTGGTTCCGAAGTGCGACTGCGAGAAATGTGTAGATGTCTAACCTAACTATCCGTGGACGGAAGCCGCTTTACACGACTGCACCTATGTAGTGCTCTTGGCAGTTTATCACACGACACTGGTGTAATCACGTGATCACAGTCACATGGGTCATATCACGTGAATCCTCTAGCCCTTCTTCAGGCTAGGCTCATTTCGGCTGCCGACTTGGTACCTGAAGGTGGACCTGTGCGTCTGTGGCTTTGACCAGCGTACGTGGTAGTGCAGTACGTAGACAGAAACAAGACCTAACATACACAGTGATCAACATTCACTCCCCACGGCTCCTTAAACAAGTCCCATCTAGCCTCCAATTCATTCATTTCTCCTCTTTATCATTCTTTGCTCACTCTTACCATCTATAACTTCTCCTCTTCTCTCAACCGCCATACCGCCGAAATCTTCTCTCAGTTGGGATCCTCGACTTGATCTTCCCCGCTGTTTCACCTGCAGGCATCCATCAAGCATATTGAGCCCTCCTGACTGCGGATTCCTCCAGGGTATTGGTTTTGGAAACAACACCAGTTCGCTCGAGTCGAAGGCCTCCTTTTGCCCTGGCTTGTATCTCCGTCCAGAATGTCAAAGCGCAAGTGACACAACAAGCCGGCATTCCACCTTCCAACACCTCTACTCCACCTCCTCCCTGCTCGAACTATGAAAGAGAATCTAGACAAAAGATATGGAGCAAGGAACTGATGCAGCACCTATAAAACCCGTCTCTTCGTTGAGGTCACATTTTGAAGGACTGAAAATACATTCACCGCAGACAGATGACCGTGGAAGCCTCCCGGTCTCTCCCCAGGTTCTCAGACCGATTGATGGCCCAACTGCTGTCCCAACATTAAGAGCCTCCTTCGATTTACCAAGACCGCTATCACCATGGGCAGGAGGAGGATATCCAAACCAAGGAGGCCCCTACACTCCGGTCAGGGGGTCCGAATCTCCTCCCCGGTCGAACCATAAAAGACCAATGTCAATGCTTCTCCAGTCATCTCCGCAGCTCACTCCCTCCGTCAAGGTCGACTCTCCCCGATCACCTCCCCGTACCTTCTTCGACCGAAGCTCCTCAAGATCCCCAGAGCGTTATGATGGTACTCCTTTTGCGAAAGTCCGCGAACTCATATCCCATCACTCTAGTAGGTCATCCACCAGGCCGGGCACCCCTCGAGCACCAAGCGGCGATCGGTCAGACGTATCCAAGGCTTTGAATAGTGGAAATGAGGCTGGAGACTTACAGGATATTCCCAAGTCCCCTGCCAGACCACCTCCTGTCAATCGAGCAGAGAAGCCCAAGATCCCTGCCAAGCCAGCTACGATTGCCGTGCCGGTCAGCAACGCTTTGGTTCCAGAAGCCCGGAGGGCATCATTTGATGCAAGGGTCTCACCATTCAGTACTCCACCTAGTAGTGATGAGAGTTCGCCTTCCCGAAGTCCTGATCCGGTGCCTGCGCAGACTGCGAATCCACTCCCAGCGGTGAAGCAAGTTGAAACCACACCGGTTCCAAGCAAAGTCATAGCACAACCACAACCACAACAACCGCCTCTGTCCGCAACGGATAACGTCCCTGTACGGCCTAAAGATGCTCGATTCTTAGGGTTCTCCGCCAAAACTGCTACGACAGAACGAAAGGACCCGAGGACTTCCAGTTTCGTCGTGCCCGAACCTCGACCTCCCAATGGAGGGACCCATTTGCCTGCCAGAGCAAACACCGTATCAGAGAAGCCTACAAGGGATCCTCGTGACCTCGGTCTCGGAACAGGAAAACAAACACCACGTCAATTGTCAGAAACCATCCGACGCCCGCTCTCACCTCCTCCAGCTTCGCAACTCCCTCCCCGAGCCCAAGCTGCGCGTGATCCTCGACTACTGGGCTTCTCTAGTCACAACACTCTCGACTTTGGATTGATTGAGGAAGAGCCTCGTCCAGGCCTTCCTCCGCGCCGAAATGTCGATCCTCCACCCCGTCCGTCAAACCAGTCAAAGAACACAGTCGTGCCCGCCCAATCTTCCCCGTATGTTGGAACCCCTGACCGATCCAAGAAACCTATCTCGAGCCAGCCAATCTCACGAGCCCCAACAATGCCGTTGGATACGGACTTTCTACCTCCACCAAAGCGGACAAATACTGATGCATTGGAGTATGCACCATCCGCGACCATTGGCAGAGGACCGAGATTTTCAAGAGAATTTGCAAACCGTCCCACCACGCGAGCGTATGCCAATGACTCGGATGAAGCTGAAGAGGCGGCTGAAGAACCAACAACCACTAAATCAGAATACCCAGACTCGACTCATACAAACCGGCGGCCACCCTACTGCAAGGGCGGCTTATGGGAGATAGCAACCAAATCCGACTCGAGAATTGCCGAGGTATGCGGGAAAAATCTTTGTACAGCTGGCTACGTCACTCGAGTATTTGATATGTCGTCTGGCGAGCAGATCATGAGTCTCAATCATGGCGAGACAGTCAAGGTTTCAGCAGTTGTGTTCAAGCCTGCAGCTGAAATTTCCAACGAAGGAACACGTCTGTGGTTAGGTACGAATACCGGTGATGTTATGGAAGTCGACGTGGGTACACATAGCATCATGACCACTAATTCCTCACACAATCGTCGAGAGATTGTCAGTATCCTCAGGAACCGAAGTGATTTATGGACCCTCGATGACGACGGCAAGTTGTTTGTATGGAAGGCAGATGAAACCGGAGTTCCCAATTTGAAATATAGCCACATCTCCCACAAAGTCCAAAAGGGCCATACCTGCTCCATTGCCATCGATGGGAAGCTGTGGCTCGCAACCGGGAAAGAGTTACGTGTCTACAAGCCAGGAAATGAGAGCACATTTGCAGCCCTAACAAAACCCATGTCTCAGCATGGGAATTTGGACGTTACTTGTGCGACGTATTCCAAAGAAGGTGAAGGACGGGCATACTTCGGCCATATTGATGGAAGGGTCACCATCTATTCTACCAAAGATTACTCCTTCATTGGAAATGTCAAGGCCAGTGATTACAAGATCAACGGCTTGTCCTTTGTGGGCGACAGATTGTGGGCAGCTTTCAAGACGGGGAAGGTCTATGTCTATGACACTTCTTCATCTCCATGGAAAGTCAAGAAAGACTGGCGGGCGCACAATGGCCCGGCAACCGACGTTCTGCTCGATCCAAGTAGCTTCTGGACCTTACAACGGTCACAGGTTGTCACGATCGGCCATGACAACTACGTTCGTCTCTGGGATGCTGCCCTTGAAGATGACTGGATCGAGACGGAGATGCAGGGGCGGGATATCGAGTATTGCACATTTCGCGAGATTCGCGCTGCCGTTGTCACATGGAACGTCGGTGCCTCCACGCCATACGAGTTGCGCACCGACTTCATTGCGGATGCGGTCCACTCGGCCGATCCGCCCGAGGTACTGGTTTTTGGCTTTCAAGAAGTTGTCGACCTGGAAGATCGTACTGTGACGGCGAAAAGCATCCTCGGTTTCGGGAAGAAAAAGGACACGGTCAAGACAGAACAACATCAAAGCCGGGTATACCGCGAATGGCGCGACTACCTCAGCAAGGTCATCAGCCGATATACCAGCGTACACTATTCGTATTCGGAATTGCAAACCTCCAGCCTAATTGGACTATTCCAATGCGTTTTCATCCGCCAGGAAGAACGACCGAATGTGCGCAATCTACAGGCCGCGAGCGTCAAACTCGGTCTGAAGGGACATTACGGTAACAAAGGGGCTCTCGTCACGCGATTTGTCCTGGACGACAGCTCAGTGTGTTTCGTCAACTGCCATCTCGCGGCGGGCCAGACACAAACGTCGCACCGGAACAACGACGTGGCCAGCATTCTTGAAGCGGAAGCGCTCGAAGCCCATCCGGACCCAGACGTGCGCAGCTCCCTGTACATCGGCGGTGGCGACGGCACGCAGATCCTCGACCACGAGATCTGCATTCTCAACGGCGACCTCAACTACCGCATCGACGCCATCCCCCGTGACACGGTCATCAACATGATCAAGCGCAACGAGCTGGACAAACTGCTGGAGCGGGACCAAATCATGGTGTCGCGCCGACGCGTGTCAGGATTCCGCCTGTCGCCGTTCACCGAACTCCCCATCACGTTTGCGCCGACGTACAAATACGACGTGGGCACGGACAGCTACGACACGTCGGAGAAGAAACGCAGTCCCGCCTGGTGCGACCGCATCCTCTACCGCGCGCCGGGACGCGCGAAGCAGATCGAATACCGGCGCCACGAGGTCCGCACCTCGGACCACCGGCCCGTGAGCGGCATCTTCAAGATCCGAATCAAGACAATCGACCACCTCAAACGCACCAAGGTCAAAGAAGACTGCTACGACCGCTTCCAGGAGGTCAAGCGCCAAATGGCCGAGCGCGCCAGTATCGAGTACCTCGTCATGACGCTGAACCTAGCCGAGGCCGAGGCCCGGAGGTTGATCACGGCGAACTGAATGCCACTGGGGTTACTTACTTGGCTGGGATGATTTGATTGAATGAACGAATGATTGACCACTTGGGTTCATGGGAGGCATCTGAGATGCATAAGTCGGTTCCTGATGAGCGCCCACGCAGCCCGGAGCAGATAGATCTACGTAGCACACAACATAGAAAGTTGGTAGAGTATGTAGATAGGCTGGTTTTGTCCGTCCTCGTCTTTTGATTTCATATGGGGGCCTTTACGATGACCATGACGACAACGACAACGACGACATCAATCAGGGCGGTTTCATTTTACGAGACATGCAGGAAACACACAAGGTGCCTTGGCTGCCATTCTACAAGTTTCTACGATTAGATCTTTCACAGTTTGTTGAAAAGCACAACCGCAACCAGGTCCTCTTCTCTCGTTTGCCCTCGTCTCATCTCGTACGTTCTCTCTTGACTAATTTCAGATCATAATCATCCCGGGCACGAAAGCGCCGTTCCTATGATCCAAAGACAGTGATGAGTTGGGGTGGATAATAGAAGGATCTAGCCATCTCCGCCACCATCGCCGCCATCGCCGCCACCATCGCCGCCATCACCACCATAGTCGCCGCCGCCGTCGCCACCATCAATCGCCTCACCCAGCAACACACCGCCCAACAAGCCACCACCAAGACCCAACGCCGCGGCGCCGCCGGCCCCCATGCCCGATTTCCGCGGTGGGGCTTGTTGTTGACCGTAGCCACCGCCGCCGTAGCCGCCGTAGCCGCCGTAACCGCCGCCAGGAGGCCCATACCCACCACCACCACCGTAGCCGGGTCCAGGGCCGTATCCTTGCTGGTAACCCGGTCCCGGTCCACCGTAGCCGTAGCCTCCTTGTTGTTGATATCCCATGGGCTGTTGGGGGTAGCCGGCGCCTTGGGGCGGACGCTGCGGATAGCCAGATTGTGAGCTGCTGCTGCTCTTGCCTAGTAGTTTCCCCAGGAAACCGCGTTGTTTGCCTGAGCTGTCTGGCCGTGGTGGCAGCGGACTCGTGGACGGTGCTGGTGCGCCGGGATATCCGCCCTGCAAACCTGGTGGGTTGCCGCCGCCGCCGCCGCCGCCGTAATAGCCATCAGATTCACCGCGCGCTCGCTCCTCGGCCTGGAGGCGGTGGGCCATCTCTTCGTCCGTTTCGTGGTGGCCGGGTGCAGAGCTGTAGGGGTTGTTGGATGACAGGGGGCTCTTGCGGTCAGTGGACCCGGGGGTGTGGCCGCCTGGTGAGTAGGACGGTGGAAGGGAGCCCAGAGGCGGCGCATCGCCGGGTGCGTACGCGGGGTCCATCGGTTTCTCCCACGTGGATTGTTTGGTGTGAAGGTTGACGTAGAACCTGCGGTGGTGCGAGACGTTAGGATGTGATCACGGCGTGAGACGGAAGGGATGGTGGGCTCGAGAGACTGTTCGAAAGCGACCAGTAAAGCAATTCGAAACTCACCAGGTGTTGTACTGTTCGTTCCAGACCGCTTTCCACCCCTCCGGCACGCTCGGAGGGGGTGGCCCTGTGGGCGGCGTGAAGCTGGACATGATGTGGTCGAGAGGATGAGAAGAGGAAGAGAGTGAGATGGAGATGGAGGATGGAGATGATGGAGGTGGACGGAATGTGCAGATCAAAAGACGCCACCCAGGCAGCTCGCTTTGGGTGTGATGCTAGTCGCTGGGAGCTGGTTGCTGGTTGTTGGTTATGGATGGTGGATGGTTCGATGGCGGGGAAGGGAAGCAGGGAGAATGGCCACGAATGGCGCAGGCGCAGGCGCAGGCACAACAAGGGAATCAAAGAGCTGCAATTCGTCATGCGGTGCGGTGCGGCTGGTGCTGCCGCAATCACTGTGGCGCAGTTGGTCCCTCAACCCCCTCAGTGCCCGTCCCAAGAGAGAATCATTCACCGAGGTGACGAAGTATTGTTAGTACTACTACTGTTAAGTTGACCTGGTCATCTTCGTTCATGCATTTGTCCCGTTGAATACGCGCCCATCCACTCCTTGTCATGTTGAGATACAAGTGAAGTGGCGCTTGATGCGGGGATCAGAGGTTGGCCGATGCACAGCCAGCTGCAATGCGTTGATGCCCCTCTACCCAGTATGTGCTCTCTGCTCGTCGGAATGGTTTCTGCGGCCCCGAGATTAGATAAGATGAGGGGCTCTGATACATAAGTACAAACAGAAGAACCAACCTACAATGGAGTGCAAAATATGTAATCGGTGCCATCAAGAATTGCTATTACCTAGTATGCACTATTTATTTGTCGAGAGGGGATTCAAGCACCCTTTCTATCTGTGCATACTATGTAGTAATATATACTGTACCAAGCCACAGTCATCCAAAAAATTGGCCAAGCTTCTACTTTTGGTAATACTATTTAGTATGAAGGGATGACACTGGCTTCGGCCTCTACCGTAAAGCTAGCTGCCTTCAGATTTCAGAGTATTGAATCTTCCGTCAGCATTTGACAACCCCCCCACTCGGCGACCCGGTCAGGGATGCTCAATAAGGCTCAGCTAATGCCTCAGAGCCCAGCAGTATCGTTCAGACGCTCCTGGGTGTCCATCACACTTGTCACAGTCTCTCACAGCGGTAACCTTCACTTTTGGTTGTTTAGGAGGGTTCATGGACAGTGCACATATATGAACGCACGGCAAGGCCATTGCGATATTCAGGAGTACATAGTACCTCACCCTACTTACTGTCCACGAGACATATGCATTTCCCTTTTTATCTAATGGTGTCAAAGACAAGAATACATAGTCATCTTACCACCTCCATTTCCCTCATCCGGAACACCTCCCCACGACACCTCTTCCTCCAATCTGGCCTGCACACGTATGGTGGGGTCTAGGCAGTGCTAGGCCCAAGACCACTGATGAGGCTGATCCAGGAGTGTGTCATTGTGGAGCCTGCCCTGCTAGCCTCCTTCTTCTTTCAGTTGTAGATCGATCGGTTGAGCTTGCCATGGCCTGGCCTGGCCTGGACTTGCTAGTCGATTCATTCATGACCGTACAGGAAAGAACGCACCTTGGGTTGGCCCACGTTTAGACCGGGCTTCGACCCGCGCGATCGGATGTTTGCTTGTCCGCTGAGAGAACGCAATCTGTGTAATTGATTACTGGAATGGCAGAGTAGGGTGGGCGAGACTCGGCGTTATCGCTCGGTGAACAGTCCGGTTGCTTAGTAGGTACTTGGACGAGTCGAGGGATGCGATCACGTTCAAGACGATGCGACTAAAGGAGGATAGTCTGTTCCATTATCCATAACAAAGGACTGCAGGAGAGAAGTTTTGGCTCGTTCAAGAAATAAACTCGTCTGAAGCTCCTCGGCTAAATGTCGAATCTATTCGTTAACTTCGTTCGGATATCATCCCACCCTAAGCATGCCTAAGCAAAGCACCTCCGTCGTCAATACAACGGCATACTTCCTGCCGTCGTCTGAAAAGCTTGCTCCATGATCTCCAGCCCTTGATCCAGCTGCTCCTTGGTGATGACAATCGGTGGGGCAATTCTGAATACACCGCCAAAGCTTGAGTGGCTGCTCAGATTCGCCCATAGACCCAATTCATACATCTTGGCCGCGATGTTCCGAGCCAGGTCAATCGAAGCGGTCTTTTTCTCGCGGTCGCCCACGATCTCCACGCCTGCCATCAGCCCACGCCCGCGCACGTCACCAATACATCCGTATCGGGACTGAAGTCTATGGAGGCCAGCCTGCAAGCGCAGGCCCATGGCGCGCGAGTGCTCGACCAGGTTGTCGCGCAGGACGATCTCGAGCACTTTGTCCCCCACCGCGGCGGGGAGGGGGTCGTTCACGTGCGTGGTGTAGAAGCAGTAGTCGCGCTCCGTGCACACGCGCTCGATCTCCGAGCTCATGACGACCGCGCTCAGCGGTAGGCCGTTGCCCAGCGTCTTGCTCAGGGTCAGGATGTCCGGGATAACGTCTTCATGGTTGATGGCAAATAGATCCCCACAGCGGCCGACGCCGGTCTGAGCCTCGTCCACGATTAGCAGCATCCCCCTCTGTTCGCAGTGCTTCTTCAGAGCCTTAAGATATCCCGGTGGGAGAACGTGCATGCCAGCCGAGGATTGGATACATTCGACAATGCAGGCGGCCAGAGAGCCGCACGAGGAGCGGTCGATTAGGTCCCAGCCGTAGTTCAGCTCCGTCTCCCAATCGTATGAGCCGTCTGGGTTGCGGAAAATGGACCGATAGCTATTCGGCGGGGGAAGCATGTGCATCCCCGGCATTAGAGGACCCTGGCCCTTACGGCCGAAGTGGTATTGCGTCCCTAGTGCTTGGGCCGTCACGCCGTGCCAGCTAGCTCCTAGGCCGACGATTTCGAATTTGCCTGTGTAGACTTTGGCCATTTTGATGGCCGCCTCGTTGGACTCGCCCCCGGTAGATAAGAAGAAGGCTTTATCCAGTCCCCGGGGTAACGCCGCAGTAAGGCGCTGTGCGAGGTTGATGACGGGCGGCGAGAGCATGCCCGAGAAGAGGTGGTCCAGGTTGGCAGCATGGTCGTGGATTGTCGATACGATCTCCGGATGGCCATGTCCTATCAAACAGGACATTTGGCCAGAGGTCCAGTCAAGCACTTTGTGACCAGAAGCCGTGTACACATACAGGCCTTTGCTGCCAGTGATGATGTCCTTTTCAAACTGCGTACCATAGTTGGCTAGGCAGGCAGTCGCAGCCGTCTGGAGTTCCTGTTCGTTCACATTGGGGTAAAGACTCGGGGAGTCGGTCGATTTGACAGTCAGGGATCTTGTGGACGTCGTGTTGTCTTCAATCATTGGCGCCATGGTTGCACTATTTGAGGGTCAAGGACTAACAAACCGAGATTGACAATGCATTTGCAATCATGGGACTTAAGCACCCCTCGCATTTCTATACAAGGAGGGACTTTGACCCACCGACGGGAAACTCGACTCGTTTCTGGATCAACTAAGATCAGTCCATGACCAAAACGGGGTCTGGGCGTCGGAAAAGATCCACGGTGATTGGATCGAACCGAGCTCTCTATCGCGAAACTCGACCTGTGATTGAATCCTCGTTAGACCCCTAGCAAGCTGAATGGAATGAACTCCGATGGAGTTTGGGTCATTTCAGGTAGCTGGGCCTCAGATGAGTGCATAAAATTCGTTTGTGAGGTTGCATTATTGGCTGTCGAAGATGGTCCCAACAGGGTAGGATTCCAACACGCATACCACGCGAGACGGTGCATCATCCAGCGGCTGGGCGAGTTTCGCAAGTGGCCGGGAGACTAAATGGGGAAGCCAGTGTAGGAGCAGGTCAGAATGTATCCATACCGGGCGGAACACGTTGAATGACCTATATACAGGACGCAGTCGTCTTGGGGGGATGGACGAAAAGAAAGAAGAAAAGAGCAACGACACCGCCCACGTGACGGTAGCCAAAGCACGTGCCAGAGGCAGCACACAGCCTCGCGAGTCAGAACCATGGCCCGAATCAAGACTAGCGCCTCATCCCCGAGTCGGGAGTCACATGGCGGCTCAATCCCACCTTCAGTTCAACCTCGAGCACCGTCTCCTCTACCACGCCTCACTCCGACGAGTTCATCTTCTCCTTCGTCCGCCACGAGTCCCATCGCCAAACCCAATTTAACTCTCCCTTTGGTCGAAGGGACCCTCAAGGACGGCCACATTCGCACAATGAAGACCGCTCGACCGTATCGGTCCCACAAATACCCTGCCTGTGCGCGCTGTCACAAACGGCGGTCGAGATGCACCATCGAAATCCCTGGCCAGGCGTGCTTACTCTGTCGGATGCATGGGGTGCCTTGCTCCTCGGCGTCTGCCAAGAAAGATGAACGTGCCTCCACACGAGTCGGCTTTGTTCATCGATCTCTCCTCTCCGATGACAAGTCCATGGAGGGATTCTCCCATATTGTGGGCCCGGTCATTGCCCGCGACACCCAAATACTAGACCGGCTTCTACCCCCGACCAATGGGAACTCTAGTCACGTTCCTATTCAGCCAAGTACTGGACGGCGAGAGTCACAGAAGCCAATCTATCATGTCCCAATCCCCCCTCGAAGACCCAGCCCTGCCGATTGTACTTGTTCTCGAACTCAGCCTAGCGAGTTGTTGGACCAGGTCCAGCCGTTTGTTGAAAAGCTGTTTGCCAACTACTACGAAAATTTCCACCCCTGCTATCCCATCACCGAGGAAGACTGGGTGCTCTCACGACTCAAGGATAAAAATCTTCCTCAGAGCTTCTTCGTCAACTTAGTTGCTTATGCACTTTTCCACTGGGATGCGTCTCCTGATTTGGCGGCATACGCCAGACCTGATCAGGACTTTGCGTGGCAAACTGCGGTGGCTGCAAACATTACGGAAATGCAAAAAGGTGACCTGGCAACCACCATTTCCATTTGCATCGATGTGGCCGGACGACCTTCGAGGTGTCTGGTGAATAATGTGGCCAACGTTGCCCGTGCCGTTGCGCTGTCTCACGCTGTCGGGCTAAATCACGATTGTACTGATTGGAAGATACCGGAACAAGAGAAAAGAGTCCGCTCGAAAGCCTGGTGGGGTGTCGTGATACAGGATCGATGGTTCAACTTTGCCCAAGGAACGCCGCCCTATATTTCGAAAGGCCACTACGATGTGCCACTCCCGAATATGACACTCCTTACACAACGACACGCGGGCTCTGTCAAACATACTCGTGCGGCAGAGGTCTATATCCAGCTGTGTCGTCTAACGGAGATAGTTGGCGATGTCTTACCACTGATCTATCATATCCGTTCAGGGAACGATAGTATCGCGGCCGAACAAACCTCGAGATCTGAGATTGAACTGAACCGGTGGGTGGAAAGCCGGCCGGGCTGGCTGAATTTGACCGACTTCCAAAACCGGCCGCCGGTTCCAGGTTTGGCCAACTTGCAGCTCTCCTATCTTTCCGTGCGAATGCTACTCCGCCGTATAGCCTGGCACGAAATCAGTCAGCGAGAAAGCGACCCTGCGTCGTCATGGTTGAGGGGCTGTCAAACTGCGGCGGAAGACATTGTTCATTTTGTCGCCTCGTTACAGAAGCAAGATTTGATGGGCTTTTGGTTCCCTTACAATGCCCACCACTTTACGTCCGCAGTGACGCTGCTCCTCCGCTGTGCGTTGCAGACTAGCTCCTCGACCGTCCGAGCCGAATGCATGGGAAGCGCACGGACTCTGGTCGATTGTCTGAGAAGGTACCTCGAGGAATATCAATGGGATATGGCGGAAACGGCCTTGGCACAATGCGAGGCAGTGTTGAAACGGATCGAAGATTCTCTGCCTCGAACCCCTCTGGCACGGACCCCGAACATCCCCAACGAATCGCTACGGCACGATCAGATGAACTACATGGAGGAGAATATGATGGGTGATCCTCTTCCTGAAGACGCTTTTGGCATCCAGCACGGACAAGGTTCGATCGAAGAGTTGTTCCCGGAGATCTTCTCGGATTTTACCGACACCGCTTTATTTTCGGGTCCTGCTCACCTCGACTTCAACGACTGAAGCTGCCCAAGTCATTGAAATCAGAGCAGTTATATTATTGAAGGCCCGCCTCCACTATTCCTTTGACCGCACCTATCCGGAGGTATATTCTCTGGGAGCATGAAGGAACCGTTATTTCATGAAGACCTACGCTCCGGCTTCCAACAAAGACGTGAGATGAGAATTTTTTATCCCACTCACCTGGCAAGCATATAATCCTGGTGTTTCGAGCAAAACGGACAGAGCCAACCTAGTGCTCCCCGACCGCCACTCACTTTGAGAAGAGCAAAGAGTTGGGTTGCATGCAGGTACAAGACCACATCTTCCTACCGCGATAGGAATCGGATTGAGAGTCTTCCGCAAACTGGGCACTTTCCATAAGTTGGATAGGCTCTGGCCCCAATCCACTACATACAAACAGTGTACACAAAAAACAAATATCTCTCTATTGTGGATCCACATTCTTTTTGATACCATCCATGCTTTGTCGGTCGATGAATGGGACGGGACGCCAATCTCCCAGAAGCTTGTAGTCTGAGCGGGGTTTCCTTATTAGCCAAGAGTAATAATAGAAGAAGTAAGATGGGAACGAAAGGGGACAAGGCCCCGCCCTGACCCTTTCGCTACTATAACGAGTCATCGTGTGCTATCGCTCTCACACTCAGGAACGGGCCTTGGTCGATGCGATGTGGAGGTATGATTTGGCAACATTACTTATTTGAGTCTCTCATTCGAATTATTTCATGATGAGATCCATTGACCTAGGGACGGGGGCAACAGCGTCCCAAGAAGCTCCTCCCCGGAGCCAAGTGAGCGAATCTATAACTTCTGCCCATGCCCTTGCTCCTGCGCTTTCCTGGCCTCAGCCGACCCAATACTGTGATTCCCCAGCCCATCGTCATGCACGACGCTCCCGGCCGGAAGGGCATGTCCATAAGCGACCCTCTCGAGGCGATCAAACAAGCCCAGGACGACGGGGTCAAAAAACGGCAAGATGGAGGAACAAACCATGCCCGCGAGTTTGGTCTCCGGATCGATCCAGTAGTACAGATTCCCGAGGCCGGCCCAAGCGCCACTGCCGGCTTTGCGGCCGCGGGGGAGATCCCGATGGTTCAGCAACAGCCCGCCGGCGGACCAGCCGCGCGCGGCGATGGGTACAGACGGGAAGAAAGAGCCTTCGGACGAGAGGATGGGGATGGTGGTGCCAATCTCGCCGAGGAGGGACTTGTCCGCGCCTTGGGGAATGTTGTCCGTAAAGACGTAGTTCTTGACCGTGGCCGGGGAGAGGATTTTGTTGTGCGGGGCCTTCGGGCTTGTGCCGTCGTTGAGGATAGTGGCCAGGAGTTTCGCATAGTCGTGCATCGTTGAGTAGATGTACCCGCCGCCGCCCCAGACGGGGGGCGTCTCGAGGTTCTTGGCGTCCGGGTTTGCGGCCAAGCTGCCGTCGATCTTGAAGTGCACCAGAAGTCGTTCTCCCTCACCGGGTTTTGGAAGGTACGCGCCCGTCTGGTTCATCCCCAGTGGGCGGAGGATGTGCGTGTCGATGTATTCGGGCAACGGAACGCCCGAAATGGCTTCCACCACTTGGCCCAGCCAGTCCGTGTTGACACCGTAGTTGTATTTCGTGCCCGGGTCGGCCACGAATGGGGTCTCGAGTTCTTCCCACAACCCGGTATTGTGGTACATGGCCGGCGCGCGACCGGTGAATACCCGGTATTGCAAAGTTGGCTGGTCGAAGAAGTCGTACGAGAACCCTGCCGTGTGCGTCATGAGCTGGAGGATTGTCGGCGGCGATTTTGGCGCGCGGAGGACGGGCTGAGGCTTGTTGTCGCTGTCTGTGGCAATGGATTCGAGCACTTGGATCTTGCTGATCCGGGGCAGGTATTTTTCCACTGGATCTGACAGGGATAGCTTGCCTTGCTCTATCAGCTGGAGGGCTGCGATGCTGGTAATAAGTTTGGTGCATGAAAACATCTGTATTGTCGTATCGGCGTCAAATGGTGCGGCGTTGGGGTCATTGATATTGTTGGTTCCGAAAGTCGCTTTGAGCAGAAAGTCGCCTTTCGCGTCGATCAACATGGCACCGATTCCGGAGACTTTTTTCTCGGCGACGGCCGCTTCGAAGATGGGCTTTAGTTGAGCTTCCATAGCTTCGTTGGTGGTTTGAATTATGGTTGGTTGGTTTGGTCAGTTGGCCGAGATGGGATGTGATGTAAGATGGAATCTCTCGAGTGATCAAGATCGACAGGGACCGAACAAAGAGGAAAGAAACAAAGGATAGAGGGAAGGAAGGAAATAATAGTGAAACTTTAGTAAGCTGAGAGTAAGATAGAGCCGATGGATTGCTTGAAGACGGTTTCGGGAAAGTGGTGGTTAATTGAGGACAGCCGGAGCTGAGGGGTAATTAACGTTCCACGGCAGATACAGGTCGACGGCCGATAGTTACAACCAATGGCCAAGCTCTTCGGTATGTCCGAGCCTGCGAATCATCTAGATTGAAACCATCACATCTAACCCGAGGCTCCAAGGGATTGATCTTGGACTCCCAGAAAACACACACACCAAGTGCTATGAGGGATGACAGCTGACGGCTTATGGCTTTCGGGGGCCTAATATCGCTTCAAAAGGGACACGCTTGGCTTGGCAGGTCCGCCAGTCTGTTTCCAGGCATCACGCAGCGGAAAAATCGCCTGAGGGCAAGGGATCCAGCCATCCCAAGTCCAAGTCCTGGAGACTAGTAGGAATCAATTCCGTCCCAGGATGTTTTGTTTAGTTGGCAATCGTTCGTAAGGATGGAGAGGCCCGAAAGACTGACACAAGAAACAACTGGAGATCCTGTTCCCAGTCTCACCCAATTAGTAATATGGGAGATGCACCTTTGATGTGGCTGGCCGATATGCATTCGTACCCTGGTGGACCAAGTCGGACATCACGAGGCTAACTGAGACTGGGTTTCTCCTTCCAGCCCTTGCACGAATCCCAAGCGTTAGTTCTAGCATTTCGTCGGGGTAGAGGTGTGCTTGGTGTCTATATCGAATAGAATGCGATGTCATTCGTGGTCTTGTCGTATTTCAATATTGGAACAGCGTGGAATTCCCGCCAGGCCAGATCTTCACCGGAAGAGGCACACAGCAGGTTACCGCTTCCTCTCCCGGATATTCTCAGCTGGCTTGTCGCTGCCTGTAGTCTTGCTGGTGCCAGCCAGATACCCAGCGAGATCAAAACTCTCGGCCGATGCTCCCCCACCTTGGCCGTGCATGGCACGTGTGAGCTTGCCCATGGAGGTGTCCTTCCGCATCTTCTCATATTCTTCCTTCATCTCCGGATCCATGTTCTCCATCAACTTGGGCATTCCAAAAGTAAATGCGAGGGCGACCGCCGCCATCAATATCATGGGGTTCTTCAACAGGCTCATCGGATTGAAGCCCTCTCGCTCCTCGTAGAAGTTCTTCTTCCTGAGCACCTTGGCCGACAAGACGAGGTCGGTTGTGGGTGCAGCCACCAGCGCAACACCTCGGTCTTCCCATTTGGTCCCGCGGAATGTCTCCCATGCTCCTGTGACGATGTTCCCGGAGGAATCCGACGACGTATCGATGTCAATACGGTAGGGGGCGAACACGTAGTCGCGGCTGTAGATATCGAGCAAATGTGACCCGGTGGTTGGGACGTCGGAGAATTCGATATAATTTCCTCGGCGGAGCGCAGCCTTTATAGGAGCTCCAGATCCCGAGGTGAGCGTAGCATGGGTTGAGGCAGGAAGAGTGTTCGGGTTGAGCAGGAGGTTGTTGCCAGGGAGTTGGACTCGTACTGAGGTCGCTAGAGTTGGGACAAGGAACTGACAAAGAGCCACCAAGGCCAGGAGAGAAGCGGCCATGACTGTGCAGATAGGTGCAAGACAAGCCGAACGCAGGGTCGAGATCTCAGGCGGTGAAGAGGAAACGATGACAAGTCAAGTTGCAGTTGATGCTTGACGTTGAGTGCATGCGGAATTTGTGTCAAAATGCGGGTGGGATTGCCGACGGCGGAGTAAATGCCCGTTGGCGCATGGGGTACGGGGGAGCATTCGACAGCTGGCGTCCAGACTCAGCCTCGTCGTCAACCATCGACTTTATTAATTTCTACGCCCACTTAGGCACCCTTATTTGGGCTAGAGATGAGATCTGCTGACCATTCAGTCAGGCCAAAATTAAAAAACCAGAACATAATACAAGCATTGAGGGTGGGCCATGGATGACCAGCGTACAAGCCGGGGAGAGAGCATCTGCCGAGTCGGCTGAATGTCCGTGGTGATTGCTTGGGAAGGGAAACCGTTTATGTGTATTGTTCCGTGATTTCATGATTGAATTATACAGTATCTTTTAGATATCATCATCTGCCACCATCTGGTAGTGCCTCTTCCTATTTATTCATCAACTCGCGTAGTATCAGCGCGGGTGTCGATCCTCGGCTCCATTTATCGAAATTCCCAAGAACGTGGCGGACATCTGTCCAACGCCGTCGCACCCACTCTTCAACTCTCCGGTCTTTGTCGCCCCTCCACCTTGCCCACAAGATGAAAAGAAGTACTAAAACAGCGTCCACAAAGACCTGGCGTAAAAAGGCCCACGCCAGCCATTTCGTCCATACTGAAATTCGATAGAATATTCGTCGTCTTCTTGATGTCAACGAAGGAGAAAGTGAGGAGGAGGCGAGGAGGTGGTTGGCTGACAATTGCTCTCGCAACGCAGCCACCTCGGTTGATAAGTGCCGTAAATGAACATCGATAGAGTTCCTCCATTCAGGCCCCGAAAGCGGGTTGGTCGTAATAGGACCGACGATTGCGTCGGCTTCAGGATCGACTTCTTCGCCCTCCACAATGTCATCACTATCGCGCTGTGACACAGGCGAGAGGACCCTCATGCGATTTGAATTTGAGTTCATTCTGCTCAAGATTCCACTCCCACCTTCTGCTAGTGTACTCTGACCTGGCGGGATTGTCCCGAAACTTGGTGTCTGCTTCAAGCCTGCCCGTTCAAGTCGTCGTGCAGGTGAATCCGCATCTTCGTCCTCAGAGCTCCCACTTTGGCTCCGTATTTGGTTCCAGACGAACTCCAGTTCCGCCACGAGCTCGCGAGCTTCTTGCGTTCCGCTCGCATACTCTTTCATGGTATCGATCAGGGTGCCGATATACCGTCGTTTGGCATCGGTTCGTGACATGCCAGCGCAACTATGCCACGCATCCCACTTTTCTATCTCGGCTTCGGCTTCTCGAATTCGAAGGTCGTGGGAGGCGTAGCGATGGACATTATTCGATTTGGAATTGTTGGGATCGGGAGAAACTGTAGGAAGGGTGGGTCGCGGTAATATGGCCTCGACATCACCCTCCATTGATTGTTTGTATAGTCCATAGAGACGTAAGCGCGCCGAGGGAGGAGGCCGTGAAGATCCCGTGCGTGGGAGCCGACGCACTGTGGCTAAAGCATGGACAAAGACGCGATCTGATTGTCACAGTGAGATGAGGATGGCGAATGAAGGGACGACGTAGCAGCTTACCAACAGAGTCAGACATGGCGCCACTTGCGCCTCAGGCTTGAAAGCCTACTGATCGTATTGTATATAGCCAAAGGTCCTCCTCAGAGGAGGGAGAAAGGTCGGAGCGAGGATGTCATCGATGGACTCGTGCCTGTCTCAACATGCGGAGAAGTCGGGATCCCAGGCCGTGTCAGATGGTCGGTTGCGGGTAGATGAAAAACGTCGATGGGCAGGGATACCAGGAGATCTAATCAATACAATAGTGGAATGTCTCGGATGTGGAATAAGTGAAGAGCGGCCAGGAGAGCTTTCAAAGAATATCTAGCATGTAGACGAGACCGAATGCCATTTGAATTGCCTCGCTTGTCACTCTTCGCTGTTCGATCAACGCTTCAACTTCCCTGCGAACACCTCGGCCTTGGCATTGACTACGGCGGAGCATCTGTCATGTGATTACGGCGGAGTAGCCCACAATAGCATGTGCCTCTTCCGTCTTCTACATCTTCGTCTTGCCTTGAGACAAATCGCATTAAACTTGTTGATGAGGGATTGAAGATGCTACACTGGTCCGCAATGAAAGGGCTCTTTTCAAAAGCTCTTTGTCCTTAGGTCCTCTACTGCGCGTCGTTTCTGCCCCTCCTCTAATCTTGGTGCTTTCTTTTGAAAGAAGCCGGTCGGATGCTGACCACCATCATCGATCATCGATCTTTCCTGATTGTGACTGCTTTCATCGGGAAGGTCTCCGGTGATGGACTTCCTGCGAACTAAAGGGCGGGGAGATTTTACCTACTCCGCCGAAACCCACCTTTGGCCGAGGACGGGACCGACGGGCATCTCCACAAAAACAATACATACAAGACAGTCTCTCCAACATTTTCTACCGCTCGATTCTTTTTTCTTGTGTTCGAATAGTGTCTCGGGTAAGCTCCATTGTGAAACTTGGACGCAAATCCACTGCTTTGCTGGAGGACAAGCATAGCACGTCGAGACATGAGGAATCGAACAGGAAAACCATGAGCCCCTCATCCGAGAGCATCATTCTCACCGCACAAGATGTTCCGATTTCTAATGTCCCGGTCTTCACGTCCGTGCCACAGTCACCCGATGGCCTTGAAATCGAATACCACTACTTAACGTTCGAAACAGAAATACCTACGACTCCCGTCCTCCCACTGAATCTTAAAGCAGACCTACCGCAGTGTCCAAATCTCCGCGACTATGACAACCCTTTCACCTGGTCCTTGACGCGAAAGAACATCCTCACCTATCTTTCATGTTCGGTCAATATTACAGCGGCGTATGCAGCTGGCTCCTATGCTGCACCAGCTTATGTTCTAACCAAGAAATGGGGCGTGTCCAACGTCGCCTATAATGCCGGTATCACAATCTTCACCATGGGATTTGGCGTCGCTCCCATGGTCCTGGCGCCCTTCTCAGAAATAAATGGGAGAAGACCTGTCTTTATCGCGACGGGCATGCTGTTTGTCATATGCCAGCTATGTTGTGCTCTTACCGAGTCCTACGGGGGCATGCTTGCAGCTCGCTTTTTCCTCGGAGTCGGAGGCTGTGAGTCATTTCTCCTTTTCGCAAAAAAAAATAGTCCTGCAACTAACAACGCATTAGCTACCTTCTCCACCATGGTCGGAGGCATACTCGCCGACATTTGGGTCACAGCAGATCGAAATACGCCCATGGTGGTTTTCACAGGTGCCACTTTGCTGGGAACCGGCCTGGGACCTCTAGTGAGCGGCTTCGTCGCCCAGCGCCTCCTATGGCGTTGGGTTTTCTACATCCAAGTCATGACGAGTGGCACATTGGTTACACTAGTCACTCTTTTCTTCAAAGAAACTCGTGGCAGTATCATCCTGAGCAGAAAGGCCAAATTGATAAACAAGTGGTATGAGAAGCTGGAAGCGGCTGGTGCCCTGGGAATGGAGCTCGATGAAAATGACCACGAGAAGAACGCGACGAAGAGATTCGGCCGAATCCGCTGGAAGGTGAAAGCCGACGAAGAAAGATCTTCTCTCGGCAGAATGATCGCTGTCTCGCTCTATCGACCGATTCATATGCTCTTCACCGAACCTGTCGTCTTCTGGATCAGCTTGTGGATTGGGTTTTCGTGGGCTGTCCTCTACCTTCAATTCGGGGCAGTCCCGCTGGTTTTCGAAGTCAACCACAATTTTACCTTGGAGCAAGCCGGCGCCGTCTTTACTGCCGTCTGCGTCGGGGGTATCCTCTCCACCATCCTGAGCATCGTCCAAGAGAAATGGGCCGCCAAGTATTACCCCGTCAAGATCAACGGAAGCCCCGAGGGGAGGTTGTTATTCACATGCGTCGAGTCTGCACTCATGCCCATCGGCATGTTTTGGTTCGGCTGGTCTTGCTTTACCTCCATCCACTGGATTGTGCCAACCATTGCCGTCGCCGTCATCACCATGGGAGTATTCAGTATCTTTCTAGCCACGGTGAACTACACGGCCGACGTGTACCACATCTACGCCAGCTCTGCGCTGGCAGCATCTGGTCTCTGTCGAAACATGCTTGGCGGAGCTTTCCCGTTGATCACGGTGCAGATGTTCCAGGGCTTGGGCTTTCAGACTGCCAGTAGTCTGCTGGGTGGTATTGGAACAGCCTTGACACTTGTCCCTTGGGTTTTGGTTCTTTATGGGCCCAAGATTAGGGCAAGGAGTAAGATTGCCAGGTCATTCACCTGAAAATATCAGAGCGAGAAGGGGGAGAACACCCCCAGGCGCCACATGCCGAAATTCTGCGCTCTGAGTAGTTGTTTGCCTTTGTTCGCCTCATGTTTGTCTATTTCAAAGCCATTTCCGCCCGGTTTGAAGAGGCAATTGTTTCGCTGACATCAATGATTTCAAATCCTACTGTTTAACTTTCAGACTGGTTCTCGGGGGAGACGGCTCTGAATCCCTACTATGTTACAACAAGGCAAAACAATGAAATACCATCTAAACCACTTCTTGAGGATGAAACCCACAGGCTGGGTCTGCTGGTGGCTACACCACTCCTTTTCGGTGGTCCCCTGGATCCCAGTTGCTAAGTACAAAGACGGCTGTGGTCCTCACATTCATGTCTCAATATGTAACACACATGGCAAGGGCAAGAAGAAAACAAATCGTGGCGCAACTTTCAGATCTGGCTGTAAAGCGAGCAAGATTTTGACTTCGATCCGGAGAAAGAATATTATGTACGGACGATTTATGAAGAGAGCGAGCAATACAAAACATCTACTCAATCTGAGCTCGTTCCGGACCCCAGGCGTTGCCGCTAGGTAAGGTCATGATCGGTCATGTCATGGGCTGTCAGGAAGCGGTCCTTGTTTTAGAAAGCTCTGATGATGATTTCCCTGTGCACAGCGAACAGGATTTAAGGTGATGAAAAGGACGGCAAAAAAAAATGAGAGGTGGTTTCAGAGAACACATACACACACACAGGTTCTTGTTTTACATTTTATCATTCAGATCACCCTACTGGTGACCGTCTGCTGAGCTATGGATCATTTTGATGGAGTGGTCAGTAGCTAAGGGAACCAAACGCCATGTCTTGTCCTGTCCTGTCCTGTCCTGCCCCACTCATAACCAGCGAGAACATGTTGGAAAGCTGATGGTTACAACACATGAACCGTGACGGTGACGCTCGACCCTCGCCAACCTGTCCGTCTCAAACGATCTTGAGAACAAGATGACCCACCCAATTTTTCCTGATCTGTGTCTTTTTGCACTCCCAAGCCAGCCTTTCTCCTAGAATACAGTTGGACCAATGGTCATGCATTGCTTGCACTGGATTCGCTGTCCAAGGAGCGCCGACCAAGCCAGCCAACCAGTTGAAAATACTCCATGATGCGCCGAATTTCTCCCTGTTCATGCAGGAGCAGGTACGTTTAGCTGCTGTTTCTCATCGCTCACTATGGGCCGAGCGTGGATTGTGTCTCCTCCTTCGTCGTAAAAATCGCACAGGGCTGATGATTAAAAAAATACTGATTCAGCCTTACCCTCCTTGCCATTGCCCATTTGTTGGGTGTTGGTTGACTGTTCATTCAAGCCTCAGTCGATCTGTCAGGCGTGTTGTCGCAGCAAGCAGAAATCACTTGGCCTGATCGGGCAGATACGCGCCGCCGGCAAGTACCAGATTCATGTTTGTGAAGCGCGCGAGGTAGACGGGGGACTGCTTGGTCAGGAAGGCCGAGATCTGATCGCTACTGACGACTGCGTCCTTACCGCGCTTCTTGTGACCGCCGACACCGCCAACTCCACCGCCACTGGAGCCACCAGCCGTGCCGGATGGGCCTACGTTCGTGGCTGAGGATGTTGGGAGTGTGGCGCTGTTGTGGATCGCATTTGGGTTGTTGGCTGCGGAGGTCCCATCTGGTTTTGCACCTGGGCCACTACCACCGACACCCCCGGCGCCGGCAGAGAGATTGGCTGTGCCGTCGGGCTTGGTGGCTGGGGTGGCGGATTCTTTGGCGGGGCCAGTCACGTCCCAGGAGCGGACGGTGCAGTCGGCGCCGCCGGAGACCAAGACGGTGGATTCGGCGCTCCAGCTCAGCGACCAGATGCCGCCTTTGCCGTGACCGCGCATCTTCTTGAGGAGACGGCCTGGTGCCAGGTCCCAGAGGAGGATGACACCGGTATCGTCGGCAGACGCGAGGATCTTGCCGTTGCGGCTGCATGCCAGTGCGGTGATCATCGATGTGTGGCCCGTGAACATGCGGACTGGATTGCCATTGTTAAGCGACCACATACGCACAGTCTTGTCAGATGAGGCCGTGAATACATAGCTCGAGTTAGGGTGCCATTCAACCACATCAACGTCATTGTCGTGGCCCGCCAAAAGTCGTACCTGTCTGATCTTGTCCGTCAGCCAGATCCGTCCGGTCTTGTCATGACCTGCGCTCGCGAAGTAGTGGCCAAACGGTCCCCAGCTGACAGACCACACTGGGCCGATGTGGCCTTTGTACACCACGATGCAGGCGAATGCCTCCAGACTCCAGAGTCGGATCGTGCTATCGGCGCTGCTGGAGAGAAGCCACTTGGCGGACGTATCGCCACCGTCGGCAGAGGGTCGATAGGTGGATGGCGCGAAGGCGACCGTGTAGACTGGTCCCGAGTGGCCGATGAGACGTCGCGAATTTGATTCTTGGCCGTTGACTGCGGGGCCCACGGCTGAGCCATCCATAGTCCAGATGCGGATGTAGGATTCGGAAAAGCCAGCTGCGACGAGGTTGTTGTCGCCGGAGAAATCCAGACAGCAGATGCTGTCATGAGTGTTGTGGAATGTGTACATGACGACGCTGAGGCCTGGGCCGATGCCGCCGGTGCGCGTTTCAATCTTCAGTCGGTCACGGTTTTCGCGGATCTTTTGCACTTCCATGGCGACATCACGGGCCGTGGACGGCGGGAATGGGATCTCGGAACGAGTGGGTCCTTCGTCTTCATCTTCTTGCTTGATGTTGACCAGTTCGTGGGTCTGGACGAGGCTGGGTTGACCTGGTTGGGGTGGGACTTGCAGGTCGAGATCCATCAGGTCGCCACGGACGTCCTCTTCGGCATCTTTCTCCATGGGAAGCTTGCCCAATTTGAGTGTGGCCAGGTTGTTGCCGACATTTGGATCGGTGGACGAGATTGCATTGCCGGGACGATGGCCTGGGATACCTTCATCTTCGGCGGGCATTGCCTGGCCCTCGATACCGCGTTGGATGATGGAGGCGAAACTGAAGCGATCATCTGCAGCACGATCGACTTGGCGCAAGTCAAGATTCTGCTCGACAATGTTGATGAACAGTTTGTAACCAGCTTGTGGGAGGCTCTCGAGGAATTGCATGAAGTAGATGAAGGCTGAGTTGCTGAGGGAAAGGCGATAGCGATTCTCGCGGTACAACTTGGCGGTCTTGTCCTCTCTATGTTCTGGCAATGTGATGTGTTTGATTGCGCGCAGGTCGTATTCGTGCTCCTTCTCGAAATCTTTGGAAAATTTCTCGAACATGCGCAGAGCCTCTTTCGGATAGAACTGCTTCACCAAATCGAGGTATGCATAGATGAAAAGTGGCCAGAGAAGTCGCCGCACTTCTGGCTTGTAGACGTCAAGAGCGTCGTCAGTCCAAGCTTTGAGGCGTGAGAACATCTCAAAGTAACGTGGAGGTCCTGGAGGAGCTGGGTTGAGGTCGCCATCTTTTGGAATCTCCTGGTTCGATGATTCTGCTCGAAGTGTGGCTTCAGTTCGATGGTAGCCCTTTTTCGCGAGGTAGTCGATCACCTATTCCAAAGGTTAGCAGTCGTTCAATCTCATATCTTTCCAACCAAAGAAACATGCATTAATACGTAGGGGATGTTTTGGAGTGCGATCCGTGTAGATCGGCGGTGGTGAGTCCATCTCCGCTATGGTCGCATGTATGTGGCTATGACTCGATCCTCTTCCGCTGGGCCAGTGTAGCGCTGATCGAGATCAACCTCTCAAGGCTTTGTGGTTGCGGGGATTGATATCGATTCGTAGAGGCCGACCAGAAGAAATTGAGACGGTGTGAACTGGGTGAGATTGCGTTGAGAAGCGAAGAAGATGCGCGTATGACAGGTGATCGCAGGCCTTTTGCGTCGGGGCATCAACAGGTCCAATTTCCTAAACGGTCGTTGGGTGTCGCAGTATTGCCTCACGCGCCATAACGGGATAAGTGGCCTTGTCGCATGGTATGATTTCTCCTCATTGGGCTAATGCAACAACAAACCCACCGCATTCGCTCACAACCAAAGGTGTTCAAAGGGGAAGAAGCTTGACGCGGGATTGCTCACAATTTGATTCAGATTCTGCTGAGACATGCCACTGCCTCCAGTAGATGCTGCTGGTACAGACGGGCCAGAGACAGCTCCGCTAGCTACACCGTTCACCAGAGGAGCGGCAGTTGGAGTCGCCAGAGGCCCATTTGGAGCGGTGCTTGCGCTTCGTTGCGCTGGGCTAGGCGCGTTGTGCCCCGACATTGTTACTTCGTGTTCATGCACTGGGGAAGATAAGAAGGATCGAAGGAGCTTGAGCCAGACTTTGGACCGATCTGGAGACTGACGAAAGGGAAACGGATGATACAAGGATGAAAGAAGTGTCTGATGAGAATGAAGTCTGGTCGACGAGGACAACCGCCAAGATCTGATATGGCGCTTTACCATGTTGGGACAGTTCTTCGGCAAACCTTCTACAATTTGTCCACAGGGAATCATCACTCCGCAATGCTCGATTGCAGTCCATCATCCAAAGTGGACAACCAGACGACTCTGAGGCCGCAGGGGAGGTCATGCTCGACATTCACCCCGCTCCAAACCTGCTGCGAGAGGCAATCGACCATGGACGTCAGTTCGCCCACATCCCCGGCTTCTGCGCCACAATCTTCTCTGTCTCCTGCCGATCGCATTGCTGAATTGAATGAAATTGATGGATCCATGTCAACTCTTCTGTCCGCAGCCTCGGATGCAATTGGCATTCTCTCCAACTCGCCTACATCCGAAGGCCAAGAGCGGGCCTTAAGAAACTCTACATCAGCACGCACCGCGTTCACCACTGCCGCAGCGACGTACTTCTCTTCGTTGTCGTCCATCGAGGTCCGACTTCGTCGTCAAGTCTACGCGTTGGAGGAGGCTGGGCTGATAAGACCAGGCGATGAGAGGGACAGCAGGAGAGGAAGAACCTTGGGCGGTGACACTGGTATTACGAGAGTTGGAGGAGGTCCTCTTGACCCCAGCTGGTTGAATGCTCGAGCCAGTGACCTGGTAGGAGTTGGGATGAAACAAGAGCTTTTGGCTCAAGCGAGGCAATTCTTGGAGCGCGCAGAGCAGGATACACACAACGGCACGGTGGATACCGGGCTGGGGAAAGTTGGAGAGAAAGACCAAGACGAAGAAATGGGATGAAAGACACTTGGGACCAGGAGTCGACGTGATGAAATCAGAGGCAATGATTCCTGCCATGTGATCTCCCAGGTCTTCCCAGCGCAATACACCCTGCAGATCAAAGGAAAAGAGGTACCCCCAAGGTAGAGGAGCAGGAGCAAGACCCAGCCCCCGGCTGCAGAAGGCCTCAGATCAGGGCAGACTTGCTGGACTGTTCGAATAGACTGGAACGTCCTAGTACCAGCAACATGAGGCAGCTATGATTAATGGGCCCTAGTGAAGCATGGAAAGACAGCAACAGGCCAGTCGGGAACATCAAGCTAGTCTTGGAGTGCGCATAGCCAATGCCTCCTTCATCGCAGGGAAGACATTCTAGGCAGTGGACAGACACTCAGGCTGTGATCTTAGATACAGAATAGAGAACAAAAAGATCCAGACCATTAAGATGTGCAAAGATCACCGCCATCATACGCGCGAGTACTATTCCATGTGGCGGTGGGTGGTTCCATAGAAGGCTACCCCGTCAGGCCTATCAGGGTGGGGCTTGGCACGGATGTTGGATCGTGACTTCGCCTCGACTTTCGATTTCAACTTCAACTTGAATCTCGGACAGATGTCATAGCCTTTCTCATCGCCAGTCATCCCCTCGGCCCTTCTCGTGATAAGTCACAAATAGAATGGATCGACATGAAAGCTGACGGACCGACGCACATTTAACGCGCCCGTCCAAGCCTCCGTCCCTTCTTCGATCAAACCGGAACCCCTTGCTTGGCCCTTCATGGCCGCCAATTCACCCAATCCAAATCAACCGCCACCCCATCAAATCTTTGTCAGAGCAGATGAAGTAGATGCAGGTACTTCGATCTTATCTCCGACCAGAGAACTGCCTCTGAGCGCCCTAAGCCCTTCCGACACTGATGGCCGTCCGCAAGCACCTCCGCGGCCTGGATTGCCGCGTGAAGGATCCACTCCTCCGCCCCCTCCGCCTTCACAACCACCTCCAGCTCCGCCAAGTCAATCAGATTTCACTGATTCTCTGAGTTTACCGCAACTGAGGCAATTGGTTGGGCAGTTTCCCAAGACAGAGCAACGAGCTTACGCGTTCCAGTACAAGGAAACCGAAGAATTCGGCCCTGAAATCGATGAATGGTTCCATTACACCGAGCTTGAGCAGGACCGTGAATTTCTACTTGCGGCACTTGAAGCCTTCGAGCAGAAGTGGAAATTGTTCTGCCAAGCCCAAGACTTGCCTGAAGAAACCTCTTGGATTGGCACATCTCCAGATAAGCAGCATCAGTTCATCTCGGATCTGATCATCGACTTGAGGGATGATGATTATTCCATCCGAGTTGAAGCTCTCTGTTGTGTCTTTTATATTTTGATGGGAACCTGGAGCACCACATCGGGCTTGGAAACCAAAGAAACCTTGGTTGATGACGACTCTCAATCTCAATCGGAAAATGAACAGTTCAATGTTGTTCAAGTTCAGTGGATGCACAAGGGCGCGGATGTTATTGCCCAGGGCAATCTGATTCCGCAACTCCACAAATGCCTGGTGCAAGCCGCGAAAGCTCCTGACTCATTTCGTCGCCAACCCAGTGCCGAGAGAGATGAAGGCACTGAAGGAGTCTTTGGTGAAAATGAATATCGAGAGCTCAGCCTATGCCTTTCATGTTTCTACGTTTTGGTCGAGTCCGCAAGGGTTCGAATCAGCACGACCGATGGACAAATCATACGACAGGCGATTTCATCTTTACAACCCAACTTCCTCGTCTTTCTCGTCAGTATCATTTCACGACTACGATGGGACGAATCATACAATTTACCCTTATTGCATGCATTGCAGCTGTTCTGGAAGTCGATTCTTCTTCTGTTTGGCAACATTACCGAGGATCTGGCAAAGATCAAAAGTGTTCTGCAACCTCGAGCTGATCTGTTTTCTGCGGATGCTGCTCATCCGGTATTAACAGCCTCTCCCCTGGATTATCACTTGTTCCGACAAGAGATTACCTCAAAATATCCTGCTTACAACCCGCCATTGCCGTTGATACCCCTAGAGCTTGAGCATAAAACCATGCTCCCTCCATTACCACACAATCCACGAGCAGATATCATACCTGGGACCGGGGGTTCGGGTATGAGCGGAGGGGCAACTCGAGGATCCATTTTCCATCAACCTGTTCACATTGCCACGCCAGCACCCTCTCCTCCACCATCTCCGGTTGGACCAAGTGGGAAAGCAGGCAAAAAGCAAAACTATCAGACCAATCAAAACTTTCCGTTCCTATATCCTCCTCTTGACAGCTCCAGTAATACGATTGGTGGCAGGGGTTCGACGGAGATACAAGATCTTATGGTGGGCAAGAAGTGGGAAGGCAGTGATATTCCTCGCTCAATCATTGAGGCAGGGGAACTGTTTGCCAGCCGCATGAGAATGACTCGGGCTATGCGTCAGCTCTGGAAAGAGCGGGATTTGTTCATGGAGTATGAGCGAGGCTGGACGGGCCCGGTGTCACGTGATGACCGACGAGCAGACGACGAAAGTGAGATCGACGGTCTCGACGACCCACAATTACGATCTCGCATGTACGCGGTGAATGACTTCTTTGAACAGACGCTACCAGACTTGCAATCTTTGGTCATTGTCATGATGAAAGTCATGCTTACGAATGTCCAAGACATTGCACTCCGAAACGGCAGTTTCCAGGACTCGGGGCAAAACCCTAGTCTCAACCGGACGAAATCTAACACCAACATGGCACAGAATCAAACACTACCCATGCCCCCTCCTCCTCCACGCCCCGAAGAAATGACATTGGAAGACTTGGACAATGTCCGGTCCCGAGAAATCAGTCAAAAGGCCGTGTCAGGCGCCATCTTTCTTCTCTTAAAATGGTTTAAAGTCTCGCACGTTTTCAAGTTCGAATACATGACCCAACTACTCCTGGATTCCAATTACGTACAGTTGACGCTCAAGTACTTTGCACACCAGAATCTGGAAGATCTCGTGGCATTCACTTATGACCGTGACGATCTGAGCATGTGGCGTTACTGCCATGCCCATTCTGACCACCCACCACTCTCACCAACAAGTCCAGACGAGAGATCCGAGACGTCGAGCGCTGACGAAGCCATGCCGCCACCCATCTCGCGACATCGAAGGTCTCCGATATTAGGGTCCGACGGTCAACCGGCAACTGAACAAACCACCGAAGAATTTCCTGAAGGGCAGGGACGGCCATCAGTCGACGAGCTCGGCAACCCCCTCGGACCCCTCCCCACCTCCCCGATCACTACATATTCATTCCGTCAATTCCAAACATCAATCCATCTCCTTCGAATCCTACAAAAGCTTACTCGCGGCAAATCCCACCGTATCCTCTTCCTCGTTCAATTCAAATCCTCACAGATCCTACGCCGAGTCCTACGCGTTCCGGACCCAACCTTACGACTGTATGTCTTGAAACTGTTCAAATCACAAGTGCCGTACTGCGGTCGCAAATGGCGGCAGAGCAACATGCGCGTCATCACAGCCATCTATCTCCATTGCCGGCCAGAGTTGAGGGATGAATGGTTGGCGGGCATGCACGATGCTAATGTTGAGGGCGAAGTTGATGAGGCTGTGCCACTGGAGTGGGCTCTCCGAGGGTTAACGTTCTGGTGGCAGAAACGAATGTATCCAGGGGTCATGAGGCGGAGTGGGAAGAAGGGTGGCAAGGGGAAAGGCAAAGCGAAGTTAAGTCAAGGCCCGGATGCGATTGCAGCGGTCGCAAACATTGGACCTGGTGAAGATATTGATATTGACGACGTTGATCTCAAGATTCCAGATCCGGATGAAACCGGCGACGGTGGTGAAGATGATGAGGAGGACAACGATGAATACGAGGAAGGAGGCCAGGAAATCGACGACGACGAGCGCGACTTCTTCCAACGCGAACTCGACGCCATCGGGTGGGGTCTCGCCGGGTCCAGACTCGCAGATGGCTCCGAGGATGTCGTCTTCGGCGAAGAAGCCCTCGGCGTCAATGGCGCCGGTGCGTATCCGCAGCAGCCCACTTTTGTCAATGGAGGCGGTGGTGGCGGAATGGCATACTATGAGAACACTTCTGTCAGTCCGGGCGTTGGGCCGGGATCAGGCGGTAGCGGAAACCCCCAAACGCCCGCCCCACAGCCGCAATGGGTCGTCCCGGACGCGGCGAGTCTGGAGAACTGGCAGAATAGCTAGAAGCTTCCTGCGAGGCTGGGCTTGAGTGCTGAGGAAGCGAGAGTGTTGCAGGCGATTAACTTGGATTACTGGGAACCATTAGGGGAGTGAGGATATTGAGGAGAGTGAAGGAGGGAGATTGGGGCCAGAGAGGAAACGAGATGAGGAACAACATGGGGGTCTAACTGTCAATGACTGAAGCGGAGAGTTGTGCAGGTACTAGTATCCTTACTGAGCCCTTTAGCACTTATGGAAACCTCGATGCTTGCCTTCGGAGTGTGGAACAACAAATCAGGCTGTGCCGCCCGTCTTCTGAACCCAATGGAACTGAGTAGGACTACCACGACCATGGAGTAGCTACCGCCATAGTCGGACACAATTGATTTTTCTACGCAGTTCCAGTTACGGTCGCTAACATGAGCTGTTGCTGCGTTAACCTGTGCTGAGGGTGAAGAGGCTGCGACAACTCTGAGCGAGCAGTAAATGAACCCATACCCATTCTCCGCTATGCTTCTGAAGGGACTACAACGTAATACTATGTATTTCTGGCCCCTCCCCTTCGGCTACAACCACTAGAGCAGTCTAACTCCGTCGACCTAGTCTATTTAAACCTTATGGCAACGCGCTTTTGTAGCATGCACAAGATACGGATACAAAAGAAATGATTTCATGTTATTCTCCATGGAGCTTACTACATACAGCAAATACTCCGTATGGTGCTGTTCCAAAGTATCGGTTTTAACACGCGGAGTTACGCCCTCGGTCGCTGACCAGGGCAGTCGCTGGGCGCAGAGCTTTTGAATTACCCTACAAGAGTTGCCGCGAATCAGACCTTGACACAACGGCAGTTTAGATTTGTTGAGCGCTCAGCATGGGAGGGCTGGAGCGTTCTATGCAGCTGAAGGTGGCTGGCTGAACTACTGGTCAGCATGTGCGACGCTCTGCTCGCGAGGAAGAAAAGCGTGGGGACCGCGAATGCAGCCTCCCAGAAACGTATTGAAAGTTTCGCAATCATTGTCATTACAATACCCTCTATGTTTATGACAAAGGTGGACATCAACTTATCAACATCCTCGAGCCTCGACTCTATGCACTTACTACGCTCTCCATTCAGGCCGCAAAAGTGCAGAACTTTCACCTCTCGTGTCAACCTTGCTCATGTAGGGATGGCGAAGACAGCGTCCAAGTAGAGGGCGCCTTGGACAACGACTACCAATACTCCCTCTAGCAAGAACCATGGCCCCAGTTACCATCAATGGCAACAAGATCGACCCTTCAACCGCGGGATACTTCCCCGAAGACGCGTCGGAGACGGATTGGATCATTTTGCAGAGCCATCACGATCTTGTTCCAGCCGACCTCGATGTTCTGAAATCACGGCACGTGCGGATAGAGCGCATGGTTGGGGTGCACAGCTGGCTCTGCAGATACGAACCGGCGGATCTGAATACCCTCAAGGCACTCTCGTTCGTGGAAGATGCTCATATCTACCACCCAAACTTCGTTATCCACCGGACCCTCACCAATTTGGTCCCCGCTGAGAGCCTAGGGAACGTCGACGTCCATCATCTGGTCAGGGCAAAAGACTCGGACGCCGGTAAGCGTTCGATCAGACCCGTTGGTGGAAGCTAACATGGATAGGCCCTCTGTGTGCCGTCACGGTTGTACTGCATGACGACACCCCGCAAACTGGCGATGATGTGCTCGCGGCCATCCATAGGATCTGCCCAGAAGCCAAGGCTACAGGCTCCACCGAACATCTGCTCGATGTATGGATGCCGGCCAAGTTTCTGCCACAGGTGGCCGTGCTAGACCACATCAGGTCAATCGAGCCTACCAAGGAGGTTCACCCCTTGACGGTCCCTGCTGACAGGATACTCGAGGTAACCCAGCCGCCCGGCGCGGGCGCACCCGGGATTTATGCTGGGCAGATCACCGCCCTCGCCGCCCAGACGATCGCAGATAACGAAGTGGTTGCTGTGATGGATACCGGCTTTGACAATGGCCTCAACCTTGGCAAAACCAAAGACCTACATGTCGCCTTTTTGTCACCGGACCCAAGGAACCCGAGGAAGCTCAGATCACGAATAGTGGTGCTCACGGATCTCGCCGACCGCGGCATAGCCTCGGACACTACCGGGCATGGCACACATGTGGCTGGCTGCGTGGCTGGCAAATGGACGGCAACGAAGGCGGCCAACAGAGCTGCATACCCAGATTCGCACCAGGTGCAAGGGCCGGCCTCGGATGCTCGTCTCCATATCCTTCGGGTTCGACTTGGGGAGACAGGTTCCACTTCTGCGGCGATCCTGACTGCATCACTGGAAAAGAAGTACAACAAGAACCTACCCCCAGCTCGGGTTCGCAACCACTCGTTTGGACGAGTGATCAAGGATGGGAACAATCCGTTGCTCTACTTTGACCAGGATGCCGGAATCTACGACGGCGCAGCATTCAACACACCGGAGCTCATGCTGGTTTTTGCCGCATCCAATGCGGGCGACCGAAATGCGCACGCTCCCGGCACAACAACCGTAATCCAGGGCCATCAAGTCGACAATGTGGCCAAGAACGGGCTGGCGGTTGGAGCAACGTGGAACGACCGCTTCATGAAGGACGAATTTGACTGTGCGGAAGGGGAGCCGTTGCCGGTGCCTGCACCTCCCGCCCCGCCGCCTCCGAACCGGTATGCCGGAACGAAGGAGCCCCTGAATTCGGTGGCGTTCTTTAGTAGCCAGGGCCCGACCGGCGCGAACAGCGTGAACATGGAGTTTCTCAAACCCGACGTCGTTGCCCCCGGCGTGGGCATCCTGAGCTCACGGTCGCGCATGGCTCCGGCGACCCAGCCGACCGACCCGAATTACACACCGCTTAAGACGCTAGAGTTCATGTCCGGCACATCCCAGGCTGCCCCCATGGTGAGCGGATGCGCCGCGGTGCTGCGGCAGGAATACAAAAGGCTCAACCCCGGCCGGGAGCCCGATGGCATGCTGCTGCGCGCCATGTTGATCAACGGCACTGTGAGCTGTAGCGGCGCGCGTTACTGGGTACGCGACGCGACTACGGATCGCCGGGACGCCGCGGGCAATGTGATCATGGCGACGGATGGCACCGTCGCCTACCCGGGCATGACGCAGCGTACCTTGACCAATCCGCCGGACCCCATCCAGGGCTATGGCCAGGTGAACCTGAAGCGATCGATGCGCCACTTTGACCAGGCTACACCTGCCGCTCCGCCTGCTCCTGCCCTTCCGGCACAAGGTAGCTACCGGTCCCGCCTCACGCTCAATCTGGGACAGTCATGGCCTAACCTGACCAACGCCACCCAGGTCACGCGAGCCGCCATCCCATGCACGGTGGGCCAGAGCGTGAGCGTGACTATGTGCTGGAATGACACGCCGGGCGAGCTCCTGCAGCATGTATTGACGCTGGTCGTGCGCGAGCCCAATGCGGCGGGTAGGGCCAGAACGGCGGGGAGCTTCAAGGATCCCGATCCCGTGACTAACCCCTGGGGTGCAGGGGTCATCAACTCAGGAACAGTGAAGAAGGTGATTTGGGACAACGTCCCCGGGCCGCTGGAGGTGAGCGTCACGTACACGACAGGCGTTAAAACCGGGCTGCGGTTTTCTGTGTGCTGGATCATTGTTTGAGGTGGCTGATGGTGCTGATGGCTGGTCTCGAATACATAGTACGTAGTATGGAGATCGATGTGGTTCTAACTCCCTTCTCGACCGCCACTGGCAATATCGTCACTTCTATTCTCGAGCCTCACTCCCCATGCATGACACTAGTAGTTCCGAAACTATTCTCGAGCCCCCTATGACAGTTCAACCTTTCGCCGAGACGACACTACATAGTCCTCTGCCACGGATCCATGTCTCCCCCCTCGACCTTCAACGCGCTAGCCCAGCTAAACTTGGGGCCGTCATCGTACAACTCTGTCATTTTGACCATAGCGCGGCCAACAAACCTGCCCTTGGTGCCCTTGTCCGGCGCCTGCATCAGCGCCACCTCCTTGTTCTGGATCTTGGCAATCGCCGCGTCGCCCAAGATGACGCTCGCGTCCGCGGTCCGCGGTCCCTTGACCAGAACCATCCGGCCTGAGCTCGAGCGGGGCACGAGGGCGATGACGAGCACCGGGGTGCCGTCCCACGGCGGGATGTGGCTCGAGGACGCATTCCCGCTGAACAGTGCCGGCACGAAGCGCTGGTTTTGTACCATGCGCACGCCCGTCGTGCCCGTGTCGCCGGGCTGAGGCGCCGCGAGCAGCGCCTCGCACTTCGCCTTGGGGTCCGCGAGCGGTATCTCGATGTAGATGGCCCGCAGTTGGGGCGGCGTGCCGCTGGCCGTCGGCCGCCGGCGGATCGAGAAGACGAGATCGTACCGACTCTGCGTGTCCGTCGGGATGTAGTCGAGGGGCGAGTAGACCGATTTGGATAGCGGGCTGGCAAGCCGCGGCCGCGGCGGCGCCGGTCGGTACGCCGGGTGGATAAGCAGCTCGAACTGCGATTGCATGGCCGGCGCCGTGTTGAAGCTGAATGGGTCCGTGATGGTGAAGGGCTGCGTGGCGGGGATCTGGGCGCGCATCGGCGGAGCCGTCATCCGCGACGCTGACGGAGCTATGGGCGTGGAGGTGGCCGCGGGCAGCTTGATGGGCACGATCTTGTCTGGCGGCTGCGTCGCGTGCGGCGCTGGACGTGGTGCGGGTACGGGCGGGGCGGCGCCGCCGTCCCAGATCTGTCGGACCCATGGCTGAAAGACGTAGTTGAGCGGGAGAGGCGTCATTTGGATTTCCAGTTGGTCTGTAGAAGTCAACAAACATGTAGCACAGAGAGCAACGGGCAGAGATGAGGATGCGGGTTACGTACAGGATGGGTCGTTAAGCTCGAGGCCCAAAATGACCGAATTCGGCGTTGCGTTGCTGTAGTACACATCTCCATTACCTTTGGTCCCCCAGGAGAGTAGCGTATCATTCATGGCTTTGGCAATGGCCATGGGCTTGAAGCAGCGCGTGGTCTTGTCATAGAAACCACTCTGATCGGCTAACCAGGGCAGCTCAGGCCACTCCAGCGCCGTGGTCGGATCTACCGCAGGCGTTGTTCCATCCGCCAGCGGCTCAACGAACGGCGGTGCTAGCTTAGAATTGGTATACAGTTTTTTTAGGACAAGGTCGGCCGTGTGATTGTCCTTCAGATTCAGCGCGAACCGTTGTTGGTGAGGCGGTTGGGCCAGAACGATCGAATATACCTCCTCTGGCGCACAGTCCAGCAGGCTGAGGATCGTAAAGTCATCCAGCCGGGTGTGGCGGACTAGGGGGTCACGCTCTTCATCCTCCACCCACACCGTCTCCCCGTTCTGGTTCTTTCCCATCTTACGGCAATGGGCCGTTAGGCGCAGGTCCGGTGTCGATTTGACCACGGCGGACCGAAGCACAAAACCAAAGCGGGGCACCGGAGGGACCAGGTTTGTATTGCCAACGGGCGTCTTCAGCACCGTGTTGATGATTTGTTTGATTGCGAGCCTTGTGGTGTCATACTGGGGCTCGTGGTGGTTGGCGCAGCTCAGTGCTCCATCGATGAAACAATCGATCCAGGTATGGTCGATGTAGAAGAATCGCAGGGCTTCGGGAATGAATGTGGTCTGCCCGGCCTTGACAGGCTGTGTGTTCTTGCTCATGAGGTGCGCAGGTTCAGGGAATATCATGTGTGCGGGCATATGGCCGAGATAGAAGCAGTCGAATATCCAACTGGCGACCACCTCGAAATCGCCATTGCCGGCTCCCGAACCGTCCAGTCCGTTGTATAATGAGGTGCCCGTGGATCCAGCCTTCTGAATGGCATCATTTATTGCATTGGCCAATGCTTCCTGGCTATCCGGATGGTCGACAGAAGGCGCTAGGGGTTGTGCGGCGGGTTGATTGATGCGTGACACCGGTCCTGTGAAGTCTCCGCTGGCTAGCGACCCGGCGTTGTCGACGCTCTTGACAAAGGCCGTAAGCGCAATTTGGACTTTGGGGATGTTGTTTCCATCCATACGAACGTCGGAAGTGGCTGCATTCCATATATGACTGCGTAGACGCATCAACGCCGCGTTAAACACAGAGTCTGAAATTGCCATGAGCTTCCCCATCGACCATGCCGCCGAGTACGACGCGTCGACCATACCGAGCGATCTATCCAAGATCGCGTAGTCTTTTCCCGTCATAGAGAATCCCGGCCACTTCGGAAGACCGTCTTTTGTGACAGGTCGGTCAGGTGCCACGACAGGAACCAAGGGCCCGCGATTAAAAGCGACGCTCTCCTCACCCGTGGGCGCACGCCATCTGCTGATGGTGTAGCCGGAGTCAAGGCGGTTGAATAACTTGGGAGAGCTCTTGAGCGCACTTAAAGTCTGAGAGGGCGGCTTGAGCGGCTGCTTGTCTGCGGCAAGCGAAGCCATACTTTCCTCGAAATTGACCGCATCAGGGATGCAGGCGTATGTCCAAGAAAACAGCGACACCAGACCTACTCGCTGGGTGTTGGAAGTGCTCCAGTCCGTAGTATCCAGGTGTTCGATGGAGACAAGATGCACAATATGTGTCGTTGGAGCTGACTCGGTGACGTCGCCCGTCATTGATGATACGACCACCGAGTAGTAGCCTTCTTCCTCGACACCGGCGTCTGGAAACCCAATCGTGTTAATCTGCCGCACATGTGCCAACATCTTCTGCGCTTGGATCGATGTCATGTCAGTGTTAGATCCGAGAACCGTCTGAACCTGGGTCTTGAGTGGGAAAATGACCGAGGTAGGATCCGTAGATGACTGCAGATCCGCGAAATCACTGCTAGCCTCGTAGTTTATGCGAGACTGAAGGCTCAAATAGTCGAGTATCGTCATCGGATATGCTCCGTCGCCAGGCTGCTTGGATTCGTCATACGATTTGTTTCCGAGCAAAGTGATCTTGTCGAGTTTCAATGCCGTGGCTTCTGCTGCGTCCACCAGCAAGTCCTCTTGCTTGAAGACCATGAGCGCCAGCCATGGCACATAATTCTGGCCCTTGTCACTCGGGGTTGTAGACGTCCCCGTGCCGTCCGTATCGACGGCGTTGAACATCCATGGCTGGGTGCCGGCCGGACGGAACCACGGGACATGCGGATCGTTGAAGACGATATGAGGCAGGATATGTGCCTCATCTTGATGGCCCGCTGGAGGGTAAAAGGTGTTGATGAGCTTCGGATCCAGGCTAAATTGCGGCGCGACGACGGAAAATCGCTGCGGACGGATGTTGGTGGTGCCTTTGAAGGTGTTTTGAATCTCCTTGGTTTGGGACTTGTCGCTGGTGGTTACGTTCTGCGTGACTTCGATGCCATATAAACCAGCAGCTGGCGGAAGTCAGTACTTAAATTGTAAAGAAGATGACATTTCCGAGGTTCAATCATACGTAATGACGGCTTGTAGAAACTGAACAGGCGCTGCAAAGTCAACGTTTTGTCATCTCTTCCGGCGCGACGTACTTACCATATGTCCTGGCGCTAGCGTGTCATCATCCTTCTGCGCATCTTCGGGCTTGAGGGCCGCGGCAAACTTCTTGACGACCAAAGAGCGCACCATTTTGCATCGAGCAGTCCATCTACTCAATTGAGGTCGAGGAGGCGAAGCAAGGACGTCGAACCGGTATTCTCCTCAGTCGCCGTGAAGGTGGAGATGGGCTGAAGGAGAGAGGCACCCTGCGCGAGAGCCATGGGACAGAAGCATCACAGCGTGACCCAGCGTCCTCGCCAGTAGGATATCGAGCTAGATATCGATCCATGCCTGACATGGCGCAGCTGCAAACGGACAAAACACTCGACTTGCTGCTTTAACAGTGCTTGATGCGTTGATGTTGAGGTTGGTCACGTGGCTGATTTCAAGCTGTACTGCGTATGTAATTATTGTGTATATGTAATTACAGTAAAGTTCCCAACCTTAATGAGACGACGGCCCCGCAGTTCTGGAGCCCCGTCAGCCCCCCCAACCTCCGACTGCATGTTGTTGGCATGGAGCGCTCATTTCCCCCCCTTCTTCAACGCACGCGAGTCCCAAAGCTGCTAGCTGCGCGCTGAATGCTCTTGCTCTTTCCAGAACAACCTCCGAGGAACGGGGTTCAACGGTCTGATGTGCGACGCCACCGCGAATTCCACAGCTGAAACTTAAACAGCCCATAGTCTAGACGACGCACGGCAGACGCCAGACGAGCTGATTATGGCTTCAGCCGCAACGAACCCTGCATCGAACTCTACATTCCCTAGAGTTCTGGATGGGCTTGCAGCGACTCGTGACGCCAGACGACTACACAGAGCGTTGGAGGCATGTCGATACGCGTCGTGTGTCATGGTTGCAGATTACATACTGATACAGTCCGTCGCAGTACAGTCACCGGGGCCGGTGTGCTTGGACAATTGGCAGTGGTGAAAGCTTGATTTGATTGCGTGCAGACTGCCGACTACAGCAGCGCCACGGATGCTCCCCTTTGCAATCGCGAGTCGGTCGCGGATGCGTCAAATCTCCTTAAGCACGGCTTGATTGAAGGCGCTGGTTAATGGCAATCTGCTCTCGCCATGGATCCTGATCACTTCATTGCCGACGCGGGCAGCACGAACGTGGCCACTGCTGGAGCATGGGCAGCGATATTGAACCAGGAAAAACTTCAAGTCGGGACTGTGGCCGCCAAAGAGAGCGGCGGAAACGCCGATGTCTCAATCGACTCGACGCAGTTCTGGTCCGGAGTCAAGGACCGCGACACGCACTGGAACCACAAGTTTTCGTCCCAAGGTAACGGGACCTTCTTCAACGATGGCCAGAGTAATGCCCTCCTTAACAATGCATGGACTGGCGATGACTATGGCTGTATGTTAGCTTGTCCCTCCCTCGGTATCTCCACTGACAAGAGAAGCGGGGGTTATGCTCCTCGATACTCCGGCGAGCGATACCTCAACGACACTCGACGAAGCATGTGACGCATTCAGTGTCATGAAGACCCGGCCCAGCGTAACAAAGGCGTTCCTGGATGCTCTCGCCTCCAATGTTGCCCTCAAGCTGCGCCCGCTCGCCGATCGCAGCTCGAGCGACGCAATTAGCGGCGTATGGTGTACCACGAGCGAAGAGGGCTACTGCACGCGAGTCTCTCTGGTTTACGAGCTCGCCCTTGCCAACGATGTGCTCTCCAAGTGGATGAGCGACCATTTCGACGGCCTTGACCTGACGACGTGGTCCGGTGCGGTGAGTCTAGCATTCACCGAGCAGACTGCATACATGATCGATAGCTCGACTGTCCAACCTCTTCGCTCCACGGTCTTGACCGTTGGCGTACCCATCCAAGGCTGTCAGCTCTATATCGACCTCTCCCAGGATACTTGCGGCATCGTTCTACGGCCGCCACCGGATGTTTCGCTACTGCAGATGATAACGAGCGTCTTCGGTAAAGCCTTTGGAAATGACTCGGGATTCCGAGACGGAAACAACAATGAGGAGTCAAACATTGCCAATGACATCTTTAGTAGCGTGCAATTAGCCTACGTCTACATTTTCAACGACCTCTCGCAGCCAAAGCAAGGCGCGTGGAACTGGGGAGTGGGGCTAGTGGTCTCGCGGAAGACCACGAAGCTCGGTGATATTGCGTTCGGCCTGATGTACGACAGCGCCACCAGCACTTTTCAGGGGAAGCTGTTACTCGGTGCTGATGTTCCCGGCGCACGTGATAGAAGAGACATTTCTTACGACCCCCGTTTCGATTTGCCTGTCCCAGCAGGAGCGCCAGATACCCTCAACCTGTTGAACTTGTTCGATGCAGACATAGCCGACGCACCTTTTCCTACCGCAATCGCCGCGGCTTCTGTTAGTCTATCGAAGGCCGGCGGAAGCACAACGTTAGGCCTGCATGCTCTCTTCACGAATCCTCAGCAAAATGACCAGAACCATCATGTTCCTTTCCCTTTTACATGGGACGAGGCTTCGATCGATATTACCAAGACTACAGGCATCGGAGCTGGCTGCACCGTTGACATCATCACTACGTTTGCGCTGGTAGCCGGTGGTGACTCGGACGCAGACCCTGCCACTTTCGGCGCTGGCTTCCACTACGGCGCAGTTGGAGCTGATACCCAATGGGTCGTTAATGCGTACGTGAGCAATCTTTCTGTGGGGCTGCTTCGATCTTTTTTCGACGACCAGGCCGATCGTGATGGCGTAGACGTTATGGACAAGCTCACATTAAGCTCATTGGAGATTCTGTACGCTTTTTCCGGCGGAGCTACCAATTCTGCTTCGTCATTCCTCATTACTGGGGTGCTCGAGCTCGGCGACTTGGAACTCGATCTCATTTTTCAATTTGACAGCCAGAAAGGCAAGAAATCAGCGGCATCCATTTATGAGGAAACGAACAATACAAAGCTACCAACCAAAGTTAGCCCTGATGACAGCAAAAGTTGGAAGTTTGAGGCCCGTCTGAGTGTGCAGAGTCAAAGTGCCACGATCTCCAGCATCGCTGAAAGCATCGTTCCCGGGGCAAAGGATCGGATTCCCGGCTTCGTTGGCGACATTTTGGTGAATCCAGCCACACCCTCATCTGGCGGCCCAGTAGCTCTCGTGGAGTATGCATCCTCAAACGGATACTCTGTTCTTTCGGTGTGGCTCTCCATTGCCGGGTTTAGCTTCACTTTCCTTCAGTTCACTTCGTCGACAGACAAGACCAAAAAGAGGGCGGTCCGCATCTCGGTTGATCAGATACCCGAGATGGATAAGATTCCTATCATCGGACAAATGCCACAGCCGTTTGATCACCTTGAGTACGTGTGGGTTGAGCATGACGTTCCTCAAGGGCAGCAGCCTGTCGGTATCACAGCCCAAGAGCTACAGGAGATTGGAGAATTGTATCCTTCCGATGAAATCCCGCCTTTTCAGGTGAAGGCTGTCAACCCAAAGCCAACTGATGTTGTACTTGCCGCAGGCCACCATTTCATTGTTGTCGTTCATGGGCAGGTGGTTCTTGATCATGTCTTCGATACCGACAACGTTGATTCGCGCGGAGGCCAGAAGGCTGGTGGTCCTGCACCATCCGTCAAAGCATTGGCAACACCACCGCCATCGACGGCAACAATCCCGGCGGCTCAGCCCACGAAAGGCAACGCCACTACCACAGCAGGCCCTCTCTCGATCTCAGCATTGACGATCCAATTTCAGCATGGCACTCTTCTCGTCAGCGTCGACGCCACACTTAAGCTTGGCCCTCTCACGTTCTCTGTTATTGGGTTCACGCTCGGGATCGACATCACGCAGGTGCGCCTTGACAACCTGGCGAGCATCGTGACAGAAGGTTTGATATCGGCGTCATTGCATGGTCTCGAGGTCGGTGTGACACAAGGACCGCTGACACTTGCGGGCGTCTTTATCCACGACAAGACCAAGGCAGGCGAGTCCTACCGCGGAGGCATTGCCGTCGGCTTCAAAGCCTGGCAAGTCCTCGCCGTTGGCGAATACTATATTGCCTTTGACGCACAGGGCAACGAGCAGTTCCGCTCCGTTTTTGTCTATGGGAAGCTTGATGGCCCTCTCATAGAGCTTGAGTTCATCACCATCTCTGGCGTTCGCCTCGGCTTTGGGTACAACTATTCCATACGCATGCCAGGGGTTTCTGAGCTCTATCAATTCCCTCTCATTAGCGACTCGGCCGCCTCAGGCGCCGGCAATGACCCAATGAAGGTGCTCAACGCGATGGTCGGTACGCCTTCGGCGTTTGTATGGCCGAAGGAAGGCTCGTGCTGGTTTGCTGCCGGCATGACGATTACCGCGTTTGACCTCGTCACACTGACAGCCGTTATTGTCATGGACATTGATACTGGAGCAACCAATTCCAGCGAAAAGGGCGTTGTCCTCGCCCTGTTTGCGGACGGAGTCTTCCAAATGGAACCGCTCTCGCCTCCTGACTTCTCGCTCTTCTACGTCGAGCTCATCGTCAAGGTCGAGCTCAACTTTGTGTATGGGTATATAGCCGCCGACGCCGCCCTCGCTCCTGCATCGCACATCTACGTGCCATACGCGCATCTGGTTGGGAGTGCATCGTTCTATACATGGTTCTACCCTAATCCCCATGCAGGCGATTGGGTTGTGACCATCGGCGGCTATGCGCGAGCGTACAAGCCCGTTGACTGGTATCCTAAAAGTGACCGTATTGGCGTGTCATTTACGGTTGGCGACATGATCCACGTCGTCGGTAATGTCTATGCGGCGGTGACGCCCCAGTGTGCTATGGCCGGCGGCATGATTTATATTTCTCTCGATGTTGGCCCTGTCTCGGCCTACGTGGACGTCCTTTTCGATTGCTTCATCAACTTTAAGCCGTTCCATTTCCACGCGGAGATGTCTATCTCCGTGGGCGTCGAGTGCGACATAGGTATGAGCTCTTCACCGCGACTTTTCAAAGCTAATGGCGTAGATTTTCTGTTCATCCACATTCACGTGTCCATCAGTATTGGGGCCGACCTCGTGCTCTGGGGCCCACACGACTTTGGAGGGTACGCGCACGTTGACTTTTGGTTCTTTGGGTTTAATATCGGCTTTGGCGCCGATGAGAATCCGAAAGCGAAAAATCCCATCTCTCTCGAGGATTTCTGCGCCATGGTCATCAAGCCTGGTCCCGAGAGCGCTCCACCGTCGACCGACACTGTCGGCGGTGTCGGTGACCCTGATGCTCTCCACAAGTATACGATCGAGAGCGGCCTTGCGCCGCAAAAGCCAGCCGATCAGGGCTCCAACTTCCCTTCCACCGGCGCGACGACCGACTGGCACGTGCTGGCGGGCACGCTTAGTATAAGGGTTGACTGCGGGTTCGCCCTTTCTGGAGCCAGCATATTGGTGCCTGTGGTTGACAGCAACGGTGTGCACGTTAAGAACGAGGACGGCACGTACCAGACCACCCCGGAGCCGATTCTTCTGCCGTTCAGTGCCACGGATCCTGTCCCAACCGTGTACTCGTTCCCCATGCACACGGCGAAGGAGGCGCCGTTAACCTCGACGGCAACCGTCTCAATCTACGAGATCGTAGGGAAAAATGAAGAGATCCCTGTGGAGGGCTTCCACGCCAGCCTCGTCACTAAGACGGCCTCCCCTGCCCTGTGGACGGCATGGGACTCAGCCCTCGACCCGCTATACACATCGCAGCCCGACCACCTGCTCAACCCAGCTACGAGCAAGCAGCCACAGCTCGTACAAGCCGTGCGCATCACGCCGCCAGACCCGTTCCGCTGCCCCAGCGCGATTGTCGATTTCGATGCCACGGCCGCGATGCGCTCGACGGTACCGGGCGGGACGATGCCGATAGGGGCGCCTCCGCCGGACGTGCTGGGCCCGGAGTACTTTGATCCGCCAGTCGGAGCGACGGCGGTGCCGAGCCCCCTGCGGTGGGGCGACTTTCAGACGCTGTGGCGGAGCCAGGAGGCAGGGGATGCGCGCGAGGATCTGCTGGCAGGGCTGGTCGATGCGCTAGAGTGGGCGATCCGGCCGCCGGAGCAGATGGCCAAGAACACTGCTCCGCCGGCGCCGTCGGCGGGCAAGCCGGACCTACCGCTAACTACGGAAAACGCGCCCCGCGTCAACACGGACGGCCGGACGGACTGGGAGCTCGAGACGGGCCTTCCAGACGTCTTGATTGCGGGGGCGGGCGAGTTTTATCCGGCGTTGCCATGGGTCTGTGCTGGTGCGTAGCTGGAATACGGAGGTGACATCTGGGGGGGACTACGATGAACTTAGTTAGTACCTACTTAGTATGTAGTGCACGTCTCGGCGTTATATCAATGTGCGATGTCAACGATTCTATTGCTTGAAAAAGGGAATCAATTCAATTAATTCCTACATGACCTTGGTCCCATGTCTAACTCCCCCTCCCCTCCCCGGTACCGTTCTACCTCGTTGGCGCCCCCGGCGCAACTACCGCGGCAGCAGGAACAGACGGAATGCTCGGCGCCTCCAGTGCCCTCGCAAGCTGCAAGAAGCCCTCGACCAGCGTGTAAGGCGCCGGGTCGCGCCGGAGCTGGCCATCCTCAATGCCGACGGCGAGGGCATTGTACCGAGTTTCCAACCCCGAGTCTGGCTGGACGCCGGCAGGGATAGGGGCAGTGATAGCCTTTGCCACTGGGGCGGCGGCGGCGGCGGTCGTGGGATGCCCGACGTCCTTGTCCACGACCTCCTTCGAAACGCGGTACGGCTGTAGCCACTGCCACATGCCCTTGCCGCCAGCGATGGGTAGCTTGATGGGCTCCGGGCTGCCCGTCTGCGTGGCATCCTGCGCCGTGAGCCACGAGTCCGGGTGCAGGGGATGCGTCGGGTCGTAAACCTTGGGCACGTCCTTGGTCAGGAGGAGTGGGCCCAGCGTGAAGAATGCGGCTGTGTTACCTTTTGTGTCAGCTTCGACCTCTTCATGCATACATCGGGGAAGGGGAAATAGGTATTGGGTGAGGTTGCCACTCCTCAGCTGGTGCGAAGAGGAAAGGGGGGGGGGTTTCTCTCACTCATGTTCTTCAGCGCTTGCTGGATCGTCCACCCGGCCAGCTGCACGCTCTTGATCGGCAGGATCCCCGTATAGGCGTGGATGGGGGTATACGGGTCCATGAGCAACGTCGTGACGCGCATCCGCGCCGTGTGTGCATCCACAAAGTCCGCACCGGCAAGCGTGTCCTCCGGGTTAATAAAGTATGGTGTCAAGGTCGGGAACGAGCCCGGTTCGATGTACTGACGCGGGTCGCCCTTGGAGCCATCCTCCGGGCCGGGAAAGTAAGTCCACATGCGCGAGAAGTCGGTGGCGGGCGTGTCGCTGTCCCAGTACGCGACGAGGCCGTCGAACGGGCGCTCAGCCTGATGATGGTCAGCCACTAAGTGTCACCCCCGCAACCCTTCCCCCCACAGAAGGCGGAAGAAACTTACGTCGCCGATCTTGAGTTTAAAGTGATACTGCGCCATCACGTCCAGTGCGTCCTGCCGCAGCGGGTCCAGCAGCCCCGGCTTCGTCGGGTCCGGGTTCGCTCGCGGCGGCGGCATCGTGTGCTGCTCCCAGTACGGTGGCTGCGCCAGCTCGAGGCTCCATCCAATGTTCACCAGTGCAAGTGGCTTGCCAACAATGGCGTTGGCATACACTGCGTACTCGGACGGTGGGAAGGGTGTGGACGGCGTCGCCGACACAATCGTGTCCCAGAGTGCAAGGAGATATGCGGCGCCGCCGTCGCCCTTCATCCTGTCGATGAGACCGACGAGCTGCGTTGATACCGTCGCATCGCTGCCGGTGGGAGGATCAAACGGCCGCCATGCCTGCGCCTGGATGGTGTCTGTGGGACCGCCAAACTCCATCGACGTGTAGAAAATGCCCGTCGCTGTGAAGAACTGCAACGCAGAGTCGGCGTAGTTGACGATGACCCCTGGCAAGAGTCAGCACAGAATTTCAACAGCCGGCGAACTTACATCCAAAGATCGGACTGTCCCACTCGCTACAGATCTTCCAACCTAACCCATTCGGCTTGAGGAAGCTGGCATTCACGCGCGCTTCCTGGTTGATGGCCGGGTTTAACTGAATGAAGGGCGTCATGGGCGTCCCACTCGCATCTGCATGATCGTGGGTTTGCTGCGGGCTGAACACCGTGTTGAGTGTCTTGCCGTCCTTGAGCAGTGAGGGGATGAGCAGCTCTCCCAGGCACGGATGAACAAAGTCGGGGACCGCCACCGTAGGTGTGGTCGTCGCCGTCTTCGGCACGGGGCACACAACCACCTGGCCGAACTTGTCGACAATGTTGAGCTGCGTAAGGGCTCGGACGATCAGCAAAGCTCAGCTTCTCCTTGCAATATGAGGACTTACCGAACTGCCCATGCTGCACGGCTTTGAACGGATACATGTACTGTTCTGCGGCCGAAAAATCCTCGAGCGTGCCATACGGCGTGCGGCCCGATTGACTGGCCATCATCTCAAAATCCTCGCGCGTCAGCCCGATCTGCCCGCCCACATCCACTGCCTCCTTCAGCGGCGTCAGTGTCGTGCTGTTCAGTCGCACATTGGGTTTGACGTGCTGGCCATTGGCCATCGTCAGCAACGCATCCGTGAGCCCGCTGAGTTCACCGGAGATGAACTTCATGTTTTTGACCTTGGCCACGAACTCGGCCCGCCCCAACTTATCCTTGAACTGTTCTCGGACGCTGTCAGGGAACTGATCGCGTGGCGTGGCGTCCAGCACTTGGGCCACCACCGCAGCCAGGGCAAACGACGGCTGAGGTAGGACAAGCATACGGCCGGTGATGCGTCGCTGGTCGACGTGGGGCATTGTCGTCAGATCCACGGTGGTCTTGTAGTTGACCCACGTGTGATTACTAGAGGCCAGTGCACTGCTGGTCAAAGCAATGTCCCAGTTCTCCCAATTGATGTCGTAGTAGATGCCTTCCCACTCCACAAACTGCGGGTAGAAGGGTTGCGCAGTCCATGCTTTATGGCCGTATTGATCCAACGCTGAGGGGAGACCGTTCGTGGCCTCGGCCACTAGCTTGCTGATTGTGCTCCGCAGCCCGTTACTTTCGCCCAATTCAAGTTTCAGAATGGATTTGACAAACTGAACACTATCTGCGTCACTGGATCCAGGCTGGATCTGGTCGGGAAAGCGAGTTGGCGTCGTACCCAGGTACTCTGCGTCCCAACCAGCATCAATCCCGGCGATGCAGAGAGTGGGATCTTTGCGCTTCCAGAACGAGTCTGCAGCAGTCTTTTTGACGTTTTTAGCCCCTATCTTGGTTACTTGGTCCTGGATAGCCTTGTCTTGGTCCGTTAGCATCTGGTTTAGCCGTGCAGCTTCGGCGCTGAGCAAAGGTACACGCGTCCGGTAGATGTCGGCTCGCAGCTTAGTTCCACTGGTCGGATCGGATACGAACTTGAAGAACTCGGCGAAAAGGGCCCATCGTAGCTGGTTGAGCTTCTGATCGACGGCATCATAGGTCCGTTGACATTCATTCAGAGTTTGAAGAATGGCGCGCTCGGCATCGGTGGGTGGTTGGACCGATCCATCCTCGGGCTTGTTCTTGCCATATCGCCAGACAAACCCGCCTGGTGTTCGTGCAAAGTGAGTTGTAGAGACCAGATCAGCTGCCTTGGTGCGCGAGTCGTAGTCATCCTCGGTGGCGTAGAGCAGCTCACGAATGGCCATGAAGGACTCGGCGATTTTAGAATCGGGGTCTTGCATAAGCTCCGTTTCCAGTTTGTCTTTTTGATGGGACTGGAAGAAAGCTAAAAGACTGTCAAGTGGTGAGGTGCCGACTGACACGGGTTCCATGTCGACATCGCCAGTAAATCGCGCGGCATAGTCATCAGATGGGGTAGCTGGCTTTTTGTCATCAAAGACGACACTGTACTTCGCTGCATGGCAGACTAGCCGAGTCATATCGAGGCTACTGCTCCTTGCGGCGTCTCCGGCGCTCAGAAACAGAAGACGGAGGCGACTTTGCATGTCTGTTCCACCAGTACTAAGAGGATCGTCGTTCTGTCGTGAGTGCCAGCCAACCACAATATAGTCGCACGTGGCCGAGTCCAAATATAAGGGGTTGCCATTTTGGTCCTTGCCGCAGTAGAAGTTGTCTTTGGTGGAGAACACGTTAGGGTTGTGGGGAGCATGGTCGGCAAATAGGGGGTTGGAGCTGTTCATGACGGTCAGCTTTACCGACTGCGAAGGGTTTTGCTCGTTCCACTGCGCGATGTTCGTCTTCAGTCCGATATAGTTCTCGGCCTGGTTGTCCAAGACATTGACATTGGGATCGCCGTCATAGGCAACGAAGGGAGAAACGTCTGTTTCCAAATCAATCGGCTGGCCGTTCTCATCCGAGTTGAGATCTTCAACCTTGCGTAAGCGGTCGCTCTCGACGATCCAGGCGGTCACTGTGTTGGGCTTGATATTCGCTGGCGCCGTGTACTCACGCAGAATCCGCACGACCATCCATCGATTAGGAACGAGGCGGAAGGTGGGATTTGGGTCTCCGTCTGGATACTTGGGCTGATCAGTCCCCGTCGAAGAACTCCGGTTTGCCGCCGGCGGCGGTGTCGCCTGGCTCGCGCCTGATCTGTAGAATCGCGGCAGCGACCAGTGCAGGTATACCCCAAGACGCGAGCGATTGATAGAGGCGAGGCTGTCTGGTGTGGGGTTAAGGTTCTTAGGATCGATATCTACGAAGGCCCCGTTCTGCATCGTAGAGATGCGCGGGTTCGAGAGCGCGGGCTGGGTGCCATGGATATCGATCCGTGGCAACACATCGTGCTACTGACGTGAGCGCCGTGCAACTGCCTTGTGGCGGTGAGGGGGCATACCTCAATCTGCGAATTGTCGAGCCGCAGGCTCACGTAGTTGGGTTGCGTGATGGGTGCTATCCTCGTTGCGCCCGATTCGCATACCGCTGCGTTGAGTACGAAGGCGTCGAGGTTGACAGGGAGGCACACATGGTCCCCAGAGACGGCCATTGCAAAATCCAGGCAGGTACTCAGTTGCTTACAGTTGCAGGTTCAAAAGGCTCCCTTTTCAAGCACATCTCGCTCAGATACAGGATGAGTGTCGAGAGTCCATACATACTGTACTTACCTACCTAGGTAGGTAATGGGAGTATCTAGCCTCCACCCCCGAACGAGGTAAATGCCGTCGAGGCTTCGTCATACCTGTATGTTTCGATACACGTCTGGAACGAAACAGAACGCGGTGAGACGAAATCGAACAGCGGGCCGTGCGCCGCTTTGCTGAGTCCGTAGATATCCACCCCGTGCACTAAGCCCAATCCAGGGACGCTGTCATTTCATGGATATATTACTGAATATTTCAAATGCACACCCTTGCTCCGGAGCATCCACTACTGCCAGCCCGTCCATTAAAAGCGGCGTCGATCGCCCGGTCACCTTCCGGAAGCGTGCAAGCGGACGCCGTGACACATTCTAGACCAACTCGATTGCAAAAAGGCGTTGAAGCTGCGGGCTGAGAAACGCAAGGGATGGTGGGATGGCACAAGAACTGCTCGTTGAGCTTGTGTCAGTGTCCTCAAGTATGCACCACATGCGTTGATTGTCCTCGAAGCGTGTAAGCGACGGCCGTCACACGCTCCAGACCAACTCAGCCGCACAGAGGCGTTGAGGTTTAGAGCTGAGCGACGGCAGGGACAGCACAAACGCTTGTTGAGCCCAATGGCTTATGTTCGGATGTCCAGGTAGAGATCACGTTTTTGGTCTTCGGGGATTACATCTTTTCAGATCGACTCGAATGCAGCGTTGTACTACATCTCATTTCGCAACACAGCTTCACACGGGAACCTGAAGGCGAGGCTTCCCCAAGGCATCATGCACATCAAAAGCGTCCTGGCATCCGCGCTCGTCCTTGCCCTCTCCATCATCTCCACCACATTTACACTGCTCGCCCTGACTTCAAACGAGTGGTCCTACCAGACCTACTATTTCAACGATGCGTCGGCCGGCCTGAATCCCGTCAACGCCACCGAGGGCGCGCGCGTGTGCACCGGCACGCGCTCGCCCTTCTACCGCTGCGATGTGCCCTTCGTGTACCCCAATGGCACATGTTTCATGCCCGACTGTGCAAGGTACAAGCCATATGGCAAAGACCAGACCAGCTGCCGCAGCGCGCCAGAGCTCGGCCTGAACTGGACTGACTTCCAGCTCGCCCGAGGGCTTATGGGCTACGCGCAAGAGTGCCAGCAAGGTGGGCGGCTCTTCCCTTCCAAATACCCTCACTAACCGCCCAGTCCACTACGCGGGAAATCTGCAGATCGCAGCGTCCGTCTTCATCACCCTCGCGCTCTGCTTCGCGCTGGTCCTCTCCGTCTTTACCGCCGTCCTTGGCCTCGCTCCCCGCTCGGAACGCGCCCAGGAGGGCGGCGAAGCAAAGGATGCCCGCGAAGAGCGCCGTGCCCGTGGGCGCCGCTCGCGGAGCACGCCCCATGTCACCGCCGTGCTCCTTGCGTGCCTGTACGTGGGCATCCTGATGCAGCTGCTTGCGCAGTTCTTCGGCGTGCTCGGTCTCACCATCAACGCGACGCCGAACCAGGATTCCGCCGTTAGTTACCGCCCCAACACCAACGTGACTTTGAGGGTCGACAACTTCGAGGCCGACTCCTGGGCTGTTGGCAAGGGCCTAAGCACGTACGCGACCGTCGGATGGACCTCGGCTGTGGCATGCGCCGCGGTCGCGTCGACCCTTTTTCGGCGCCCGAGCTTCCCCAAGATATTGTAGGCCGAGACTTTGATCGGAGAGATAGCATTGGGAGGAGCGACGACGTGGGTTTGGTGCTGTTGGAGGTCCGGTTATACCCACAAGATAAGACGATGTCTCCTCCAAACATTGAGGGGACAACTAAAATTAAATCGAAGAAGTGATCGCAACCCAACTCTTCTCGGCCTGTGGCTAGTCAAACCTGTCTCTGCAGGCTGCTGTACTATAGTACGGATCGACCGTTATGTATACCTCAACCACAGCCATCGTGGCAGACATGAAGAATTCTATCTTGAGCTCTCTGGGAATGTTTTGAGCAGTGGCAGTTTTGCGGATGTTGGTCTTTGTAACATTTGCAAGCCGGCATCAGCAAACCTCGTCCCATCAACTTCCAAGTCGGAGATATCGAATGGTAACACCCAGCATAGCGACTGCGAATGCTCGACGGCATTCAATGTCTACCACACGCAATGCTGGCCATTAATTTCTTTGTCCGGAAGTGGTAGTTGGCGTAAAGCTTCGGTAATATCGTTCTGGTCGCCCTGTGTTGTTCTGGGAACAGTCCCTATGCATATCATGCAAAGCATCCGGTTCTCATCCTCGGGAGCCATCTTCCGGTTGCGAAAGTACCAATTGCCATCCTGATTGAGTTCATTGGGGTTGTCCGGATTTGGCTGGATCCCATTGGTGACATCCAAATAGATGCCCTCAGCTTTGGAACTGGCCCGGAACGCACTATCCGCGACGAAGATGCCCCAGTGATATGCCTCGGAGCCCAGCCGGGTGCGATTTTCTCCCAAGGACAGTCCGCCTCGGCGAAGGAGTGTGACGAAGATCCGCCTCTTTTTGAATGGATGGAGCATAATGGCGGCGATAGAGATCAGATAATTCTCGGGGTGTTAAGCTAAACTAATAGGTCTCTTCGAAGTTTTAGGAGATCCAATGCCGATCAAGAAGTTCAGCTGGTCGAGGGGGTGGAAATGTTATCATTTCGGGGATCGTTTAGGCCTGCTGTTCATTCCCCGTAAATCACAGCTGTCTCCTGCCGTTGATCATAATATCTTTGGATATTCTCAAACGCTGTGCTGGCTGTGGCGGGACTAGATCGGTAGGACGGGCGCTTATTTGAAATTCTCTAACCTTGATCTGAACCTGGTTACTCTAGTCAGAAGCCAGATCGACTACAGGTGACACATGAGTGAGACCATTGAATGATTTCAGTGAGGACAGGGCGAGAGGAGTAAATGACGGGTTTCATAGGCTAGTTCGATGCAAACAAAGATGTTGGAGGACTTAGGATGGAGCAGCCAAGTGGCAGATATTACTATCCACGAATTTCTTGGTTCATCGTGCCAGTAGGGGCCATGCAGGTTCCCACATCTAGTGACAAGTGTTGCACTGTTGGGGCTAGTGGTCTCCGTAAATATTGTTTCTCCCCGCTATTCTAAAGTCTCCCCTCTTCAGTCCTCAGCCTTGTTTCCACCATGGCAACAAATCATCCTCCAAAGATCCTAACCTGCTCTGATTATGGGGATGCTCTAGTGCTCGAGTATTGGACTTGCGCGAATCTGGACAATGATGGCTCTGCGAATAGTTGCGCCGCCGAAGGCGATAGTGATATAGCAGGTTATGGAGTACAGTCCCCGTTCCGCAGGCTGGGGCCCTTCTGAAATTGTTCGCTGACCCTGGAATTCAAGGTTCTGATCGCGTTCATGGTGGTTGCATATGCGAATGTCGCCTTCTCGTGGATCCGATATCTTTTCCAAAGCCATCGCCGAGCCGAAACTGCGAAACAACTTGGCGGTTTGGACCGGAATTTCTTGTCTTTTCTCTGGGCTGCTGCTCAAAACCCTCCAGTCTTGTCGGATCTATGGACAGAGACACTCAAGAGGATCACGATACTTCTCAGTGACCAGTTCATTGTCACCGGGATTGCCATGTTGGTTTCTGGATACAGTCAAAGCCGCCAGATTTCCATATACCACCTCCAGATCGTGACACGGTTGGCGTGGATTGCATCCACAAGCCATCAGTTATGTCTACTTATCATGCGAGATTATCTGCAAGACCACAGCAGGGTATTGAAATTCCGAATCCTGGGTATGAGCATCATGTTTGCCATGCTGTTTGTCGCCCTTGCTCTGGCAGGGGCTGCCCTATCGAATGACCACGGCGATCTAATATTCACACTGGATGCTCCAGCAATCTGCACTTGGAACCAAAGCTACCTCAATACCTGGGGTGGCGACGTTGTCTTTTCTCTCTGCGTGCTCAGTTTCGGGCTCATCTCCCGGGCAGTAAGATTGTTCGACTACCCAACTGTCAAATGCAACAGATGGCTCAGAGACAAACCTGGGGCTTGGATCAAATCGACCGGCGACAGAACTCTACAGAAAGCCATCCGGTCTTCTAATTGGGAGGCAACATTGTTTTGGAAGCTATGCTTGGTGCTCCTCATAGGCGCATATGTCTCAACAAAATCGGGATTTGAATTGTTTGGATCTACCCTGGCCGAACTGCTCTGGATCAGCATCAGCCTGATCTACGGAACTGTCAAAGTCTTCTCCTTAAGAAACAAAACCCCGGCTCCCCTATTTGACCTGCAAGAAAATCGCTGGACTTTTGGCCAGAACCTCCCTCTGCTGATGCTCATACTACCTTTCATGGCGGTTCTTGAGATCCATTCAGGTCCTCTATTCCCTTAATATCTCTCACCACAATATCATACGCTGACATGTCTCTATAGAAATCGAGGAGTCCCATAGGAAGGCTATTCCAGCACAGGCCGCCCCCTCTCCTGACCCGTTGAATACCAAAACAAGTACAAGGGTTAACAGCGTGAGAGTTTCAACTCAAGATATAACAACTCAACCGGCCGGAGAGGCTCCTTTGGATTCAAATGACAGAGAGGCACATGATGAACACGATCCAAGCCTCATGCGCGATATGCTACCTCGGGCTGACACTGAGCAGCACATTGGCAGTATACCAGTGACCGCAAATGGTGCCGACAACCAGTCAGATCTGCAAAGCAAAAACTCTATTCTGCCTTGGAGGCAAGACCTGTCCCAGTCTCGATGGTTTCGCGTGCTCATTGCATGGCACATCCTGATCTTTGCGGGCGTTTTTATTTCCATTATCTGGCTACAGCTGAACATGACATTAAAGGCTGGCGCCTTGGTGTTAAAGCCCATTCAGATTGGAATTATATTCTTCCCAATCGTGTTGGGCATATATACATTTGTTTCTGGGCCATTCCGGCAGCGGTTAGAAAGCGTATCAGGGCTGCAGCTAGGAACTAAATATAAAGATAGCGGGCTATGCAAGACACCTACCTCTTGCAATATGCTTGTTATCCTTAACATAAATGTGGCGAGTCGCGAGCGGTTTTGTCATTGTCATTCCACGTCAAAAGGGAAGCGATTTTTCCGAGTGTCTCTCTCGCGGATCTGAAGACCCATGTGGGCCGTCCGTCGACTCCTTGAATCCATATGCTGATTGACGTTCAGCCTTTCGTCTGTTCGAGTGTTGGGTCGGATTGTGCCTTGGCCGGTGTGGGTGTCGAGTGAGATTTATCCCGCTGCATATCCCGTGTTTCTGGTTGCCATTTCCATTCCCGGTTCGAAAATGGAGCCGTCTTATCTTTCTTGGAAGTGACCGACGCACCGAAAGGAGTGAGAATCCCTCTATAGGTGCGGTGGTACCATTTAATACCCCTCAATCAACCCTCTCGCTGAGCTCCGCAGTCAGTCAGCGAGACAGACGGGTTTTCCCGTTTCCGTTCCCCGTTCCCCGTTCCTGTAGCCAAAGCAGGAGTATCATCCGATCCAACAATGCAATGCAATCCACTCCACTCTAATTCAATTCAATTCGATCCCAAAGCAAGATCACAGTTTCGAATCCGTCCCAGATTTGGTCTTCTTCAGCCCAGCCACGCCTTCAACCGCAGCACCACTGAGGATGAAATCGGGGTATTCCCAATCCCCGCCCGGCGACCCGGAGCCGATATGCCAGGCGCCACCGTCGACGACCAAATTCTCACCCGTGACATAGTTCCCAGCGTCACTGAACAAATAAACTGTAGCGTCGGCAATCTCCTTGACCAAGCCCCATCTACCCAGCGGGATGCGCTTTGACTTCTGCGCATCCTTCCCGTCGGATGTCTGATGACTCTTGGACAAGCGTTCCATGCCCTCGGTGCCGGCGATAGGGCCGGGCGCGACGATGTTGGACGTTATTCCCAGCGGGCCGTATTCAATGGCCACGTTGGCCGAGAGTGCGTCGACGCCGGCTTTCGCCACCGCCACGTGCGTTTGAAGCGGGAGGCCAGTGTAGTGGATCGTGGCCGAGACGTAAATTATGCGGCCACCGGGGCCTGACGTTGTAGACGCTGCCTTAGGGAGGGACGAAGACGCGTTGTGTTTCTTAACAGACGCAACCAGGTGGGGGAGCGCGACTTTGGTCACGTTGTAGCTGCCGAGGATGTCGATGTCCATGACGGTTTTGAAGGCGTTCGGCGAGAGTTGGGACAAAGGAGCAAGGAAGTTTCCTGCTGCGCCGGCTCTGCATTTAGGGTCTCTCGTCAGCCATCGGTATAGAATCTCTGCATATGTCTGCGTCGACTTCGCACCATCCATGAGTTTTTCTCCCCGGGGGTCACTCACATGAGGAAATCCACACCACCCAACTCCTTAACGCACGTGTCAACAGCCCGTTGCAGGCTGTCGACACTACGCACGTCAATGCCACCGATTCCAATGACCTTACTGCCCGGGCGGGCGGTGGCGATGTCCCGTGCCACAGACTCGGTCTTCTCAACGTTGCGCCCCACGATGCACGCGTCAGCGCCCAGGTGCACAAGTGCCCGCACCTGCGCTGAGCAGATGCTGCCGTTTCCGCCGGTGCAGAAGACGACTTTACCCGCAAATATATTGTCTTTCCATACCGAGGACAGGTATTCGTGTTTCGGGAGGGGCATGTTGGGCTTCGGAGGGTTGCTGTTGCTCTTTGCTTTGGCTTTTCTTCTCGGTCGAGTGAGGGTGGAGGGAGGTTGTTGATGGGGAGGGGGACGCAAGGGGGTTTGGCGAGGAGGGGAAAGAATCCGGGGTCCGGGGTCCGGGAGATGGGTTTTATATTCAATTATCAAGTATCTGTACTCCGTATAAGCAACGGCCGTAAAAAAGGCAATTCGGCTGGTCCTCGTCGAATCGACAACTTCGACGCGGCACCGATGAGGCCCCGATGGAAGATGCCGAGGCATTGCTAAAAGATTACTAAGGAGAGATGTGGCAGAACAGGAATGTTAGCCGAGCGACAGAGTACTCCGCCGTGTCAGCCTGCTCGGTGAGCCGGTGAGTCGGTGAGTCGGTGAGACGGTGAGTCGGTACGGAGGAGCATGGAGGACGGAGGACGGGGAGGACGGAGGATGGCCACCACGGCAAGGACGGACACGGAGGACAAGCAGTTTGCTTGTCCGCATGCACCGTCAATGCCTGGTCATTATGTAACTCTTGATTCTCATCCCTATTCGTTCAATCTAATTTTCTTTAGATGGATTCTATCCTGGCAAGAACAGCGTCGTTCCCACCTTGTCATGTCATCGAACCATCTGCCAAATATGTGCACACTGCCATGTTGATGCATGGTCGTGGAAGCTCTGGCAAAGAGTTTGCAGAGGACATTTTCTCCCCAGGTACTACGTTTCAGGACGAGATCCCAGCTTGGTTTGAGGCAGCTTCGTCGGCCGATACCAGCGCCATGAAGGATCTGCAGATGTGCGGAACCAAAGACTCAGTAGAATGCTTGACTCATATCCTGGAGGAGGAAATCAATCGTCTGTCTAACCCGGGGAGGGTCGTCATAGGTGGAATCAGTCAGGGAGCAGCCGTAGTGTTATGGACTTTGTTATCTCGACATCAAATAGAACACAGAATTGGGTGATTCGTTGGGGCCAGCTGCTGGCTTCCACTGGCCGAGTGCATTGAAGAATGCATGCGAGACAAGTCCAACACAGATTCGATCAGCTGCGTGGAGGGCATAATAATTGATCTTAAATCATCTCTTGGTTAACAGGGTCTGCCATTCTCGATGCTTGTCCTTCTCGGTCATGGCGTTGATGACGCCTATGTAGATGTGACATTAGGGAGGCAGGCGAGGGCTATCCTGACGAACATCGGCTTCCAGGTACAGTGGAGCGAGTATGCAGGCGCCGACCAAGAGGGGCATTGGTTCAAGGAACTGGAACAGTTGGACGATATGGCTACGTTTCTTGAGATGGTGGAAAGGACAGGTGGTGGGCGGTTGATATGAATGAGAGACATGAGAGACAACTGGTGTTGACTGATGTCAAGTTGGAGAAGAGTAATCGGAGTGAATGGATTGGATGAGGCCGAGCTGAATCGCTAATGGATGGATGGAGGACGTTGGAGGGTGTGGGCTTGGAGAAGCAATTAATAAGTGGCGGAAGTGCATGCGGAAGAAGCAGGCAACTCGCAAGTAGTAATGCAGGCACCGCAGCTGCGACATCAACCAAGCCAGCCTCTCAGAATTCCACCCACTCCTCTACAATCAACCATCAATTAATTTCCCTTCATTCCCCTGCAAACCCAGGCGGAACTGTCGTCGCAGTCCTCCTACAGCTCCTGATCCCTATCTGACCTTCTATCTCCCTCTCAAGGCTGGTTTTCCTCCACCCGATCGCGATCCCGCGGAGCTCCTTCCAACTCTCCGCCTCTTCATATCTCTACCTCAACCACAACACTCACACCTCACAAAGATGCCCTGTCCAATAAGCATCACCAAATTCGTCGGGACCATCTCCCTCGGTCTCTTGACGGTGCGCGTCACTCTCCCACCCATCTAGAGCATCTATCGCTGACTCTCACAGGGAATTTCCTATACCCTCACCAGCATCACCCTTCCATCCCTCGCCCTCCTCCCCTCCGCATCTCTCGCCTCCCGCACCCTGTCCACAATTCAAACGAAGTCTACCCGAACGATCCTAACTCTCGCCTCCATCTCTTCTCTGTCGCTGGTCACAGCATACACCCTCGCCTCCCCGCGGGGAAAACACCCCTACCTGCTATGGACTGCTCTAGTGTCCTTCCTCGGCGGCCAGGGCGTCGAATATTGGTACAATGGCCTCTCGAGATTCCCCCGTGTCAACTCGAGATCCAAGACTAGCAGCCGAGTCAGAGGCGTGAGTCCAGCTGCGGGGTCAGATAGTGGATATATCGAGATCGACGGCCTCGCCGAATCTGGATCCAGTGAGGAGCAGATCAATGGCGAGAAGGTTGAGATGGAGATGGTAAGGGAAAGAAAGGTACAGAAAGTGAGGAGTTGGATTGCCGGTGTTGGATTTGCAATGGGTGTGGTTGGTATTTGGGGTGATGGTGCTTGAATTGACGCTTGGAAACAAAATCGGAGCGGGATTTCAGCCTTCGATTTTCACCTCCCAATGGCGAAGCGACCATCTAAGAGGCTGCATCGCTGTTCAAAAACTCGATACAACATCACCAAGACCGAAACGGCGGCGACACCAAGCAGCCCTGTCTTATGTCATTTCATTACCAAGGCCACCATGTGCAAACCAACACGGAGTTTGGATATCTTTCTTCTCGACTCGACTCGACCTCATCTTACCCAAACCAACCCATATGTATGCAGTATGACAAGGAGGCATCTTTTTTCAGCTCACTTTCCCTACCACCATGGCTACCTAATAGCTTAAGGGCAGGTCAACACAATGATGAAATGCATTTGACTGACTCACCCCCCGCCGCTTTGCTCCCCCGTCTGCTCCCTTCTGCTCCCTGCGCTTCTCTCAAGCTCTCCTTCTGCCCCATTCTGCCCGCCTTTGGCTCCGGCCTACTCCTGCCGTGCTCCCCCGTCTGCTCCCGTCCCCCCTCCTTGTGCACTAGTAAGGCTCCCGTTTCGGCCCTGGTCTTGTACGTGGCCGAATTTCGTCCCCCCAGCCTCGTGGCAACTTTACCCGATCGCACCTCTGGTAGCCAGTTTTCGGGCCTTGGTGAAAGGTGGGATCCCTAAGAGGATGCTTAGTGCGCTGCCGGACAGGGTCAACGGCATCACCCCGTTCTACGATGGCGATGCTTCTCTTCCTTTTCGCTCCCTCCTGCACTATAGTCCGTAAATTTCCCCCTACTACTCCCAGCATCTGCAGTACCCCTTGTGTCAATCACTTCCTATATCTCTTCTTCTCTCGTACTTTACCACTACCTCGTTGTGCTTTACCCTCCCTCCTTAGCGTCGTTCTCTTATTTCTTCTTAACATTCGGCTCTCCTTAAGTATCTTACCGCTTTTTGGGGCCTACCGTCCCGTTTTTCGATTCCTGATGCCGAAAAGAAAGAGAACTACGAAGCAATTCTTTGACGCGGCGGAGGAGAGCGGGTGGAAAATAATTGCGAACTCCGATATAAACGGTGATCTAGTCTCTAAGGGTCTTTAACTTTGTACCGAGGAGAACTACGCCCGAATGACCGACCTCTGGGATGGGTAAGTACTTTGTCCGCCTAGGGGCCCATATAAGTCTTCTGCTAAGGTAGGTGAAACTCCCGGTTGTAGGTATAAGAGGCGATATCGAGGAGCCACCCCGTATGATTTACGGACCGCCAAACATTTTATGGAGGGTATTGCATTAGGCTGTAAGCGTCACTGTCCTGGCCTACGTCAGTCCTCTATAAAACAAAAGTGGACGGACTTTATTGCCGGTCGGAAACGGCGACCTAATAACCATAAGATCGCCTCTGCCGTGTCAGAGTCGGTGTACTATGTCTGTATCTTATCTCTCCCGTTCTAGCCCGCTTTCTCAGGTAGAGCTAAAAGCTCATATTAGTACATCGAAATAGAGTTAACGGTTAAGTTTGTTCTTTCGATTAAGCCACGGCAACAGCACTTTATGGCGCTCTCCCATTATATCATTCTCATTAAACATAAGTGGCGAAAGGATTAGCACCAGTACAACCATCCCAGAACCCTGGTGCAGGATCACGCGGCGTATATGATCTTCGTGTATACACCGGCCAGAGTAGGGGAGTGTTATGAACCGCTCCGAAAGACCGAGGTCTACCGAATGAGATCAAGGTGGGTTGTTGAGTTTTGGGGGTAGAGCAACAAGTATTCACGTATGAGTTCCACGAAAGGAAGAGAGGGGTGAGCGTCAATGGTAACGTCTTGTTACTTAACGAGGTTGACTACGGAAGAAGGAGCGGGTCCCTCTACTGTGCTAGGGAGCGTGGTTATATAGACGTAGGATATCCTGAACGATGTATTGATACAATGATGCGTTGCATATGCACCGTATCACTGTAGCACTGTATCATTCCTGAGATCACGTGACTAGGAAAGGTTGGTCTCACCATATCTTCTTCTTGTCTCCCGTGGTCATGATCTTCTCTTGGCGTGACCGCTGTCGAGACCCGGTCTCTGACAGGGAGGTCTTCGAATCCAACGTGCGCCGCGGCACCGGGCGAGGGTTATTATACCGGGTAAGAACATGGTGCTGCCGAGGTTGGAATAAGGCCGTACTTACGACTTAGATGTAGGATGTTGTCTTCGTCATCTTCAAGAATGAGAAAGGAGAGGCTGAGATTGCTGTGCGGACGACGCGAGGCGCGAAGGGCTTCACGAATAAGCCACACAAAAGGTCGGCCGACCCTCCGCCTTCCCTCGGTTCTTCCCCCGTTCTCTTCTTTTCCACCGAGAAAGACGCTTTAAATGAGTTTCGTTTTGACGTCGAGCCCCTATCAGGCCACAGCACGGAATGTACTAGGATATGCAGCCGCTGTTCGCGAACCCAGTCCTACCTCTGCTTGCGATTGCCCTCGCCGATAATGCTTTCCAAGACTACCGGACTTTCGAGGAGATCGAGGCGATCCCGCCTCTGGCTGACGGGTCCTTATACCATCTTCGAATTCAAGAAGAGCTGCACTCTATGCCCTTCTTCCGGGCTTTATGTACTAAATGCCGGACCGAAAAGATTCAAACTGCTTCTTTGTTCACCAAAAGCCTAGCCGCTGCGGGCTACTGGGCGGGATATGAAGGAAAAATTCTGGTCCACGATTTTAGGAGGGAGGTCCTGGTTAAGGTCGACGGTAGGTTCCCCGCTAGCTAGGTTGGTAGTACTGAAAAACGCTGACAGCCGCGCAGATAATGGCTATTCAATCGCCGAGAGGATGAAGTTCACCGGCCACGCTAATTCCGAAACCATCTTCGGTTCGTACATGCCGTAAATCGGCACGGTCGACGGGCGGTCTGGTTTCTGGGGAAAGGAGCGGCGCACTGCCTACCTCGAGGGCTTCCGGGGTCTCTCGCTCCAGCATCATCCCCAAATGCTACAGTCGCTGCCACCTAAAGTAGAGGCCGATCTAGAAGAGCGCACCGACTTCGCCGCCCTTAATAGAGATCGAGTCTCTCGGAGAAAAAATCCGACAGCTTTCGTTCGAGGATGAGGGTCAGCGAGAACGGGCTCACCGGCGAGAGTTATACTGCAGAAGCGTTAGATGGTGTCGGAGGAGCTGAGTAGTGTTGAGGGGGTGAACCAACTTGAATGATTGATTAACTATCTAATTGGTTACAGTGGCGAGGGTGCCAAAAGGCCGCGAGACCTGTGTGGCTCACGTGACTGTATTACTGCACAGTCTTAGCCGTGGCATCACGTGGCATCACCTGATGATACAGCCAACAAAAAGAACCAGCAAAAAAATTATGAACCCCACCCGGATCGAACAGGTAACCTTTCTTCAAGGGAAATTAGCAACATGGTTAATGGGTTTGGAGCCAAACTCAACATACCGATCTGGAGTCGAACGCGCTACCATTGCGCCAGAGGTCCAGAGGCCTAATTGATGAAGGCTTGACTGCTGAAGGCCATTGATGAAGGCCTAATTGATGGAGGAATTGGAGCTTAAAAATATCTATTCCAAGAGTTTATCATGGTGGATTCTTTCCTAACGTACTCCGTAATTATGGATCATGGCCATTAAATGACGTAATCCGCCGAGCCGCTTTCCCGGGTTGGGTGCGTGGATGAGTGATTCTGCCAGTCGAACACAAGTAGTCAGTCGCATGATAATGACTCAGATCGATCTATTAGCTATGGAAGGTCTTCATACCCTTTGAAGGATGAAACAGCGACTCTGTCTCATCAAGCAAAAAGAGACAGAGCAGACAAGCACGCACCACGGAAAGTCAGGCGAGTTGAGTGCCAGGGGTCCACACTTTCCCACCTTGCAAGCTGGCTACCTAGTGCCTAAACTAACGACTTTTCAGATATACGATGTCTATTAAAGTTGTTATAGCCAGGTCTTGGCTTGAGTTCTAATGATGGTGATGTAATGAGAGATCTTTCGCAAGTCCAATCACATTTCCTGCAAGCGTACGTGGATCGCATTGATTGAGAGCACAGGCGGTAATGAATGACGAAGGGGCAGAAGTAATTTGCAAATGACGAGTCTATCAATGATGATACTCTAGACAACGATACTTAAATGAAATCTGAGCCCAGTACGTTGGCACTCCATTGTTTCCCAAATGCTAACGGATTGTTCCTGTCAAACAGCATGGAGACACGGGCCGTCCATGATCAATAAGTATCTGTCGGCACCTAGGCAAGGAGGCTAGGTAATAGGGTTGAATGCATGAATTGTAGGGTTCTGTCCACTTGCAAAGGCAGGAGGACAAGAGAGATATATATAGCTATAGATCGCAAGGAGTGGCGTGCAAGGCGCCTTTGCGCCTTGCCTGTGCACTCACCAAAAGTACCGAATGCACCGTGCGCGATCTATTGACTTGCGGGATGAGTACTTGCAGGCCTAGACTTGCGTGATATCGCTATCTTGAAGAAGAGAGCGAATGGCATGGCGTACTGTCTGTACTGCCTCAATGTAGCAAGGCTATGCGTGCCGTAATCCTCGCATAAAAGTTGATCCACTTGAGGCTGAAATCGCCATCGCGAAATGGTGGGCAGAGGCTACCCCCGCTCCAAATTCAGTCATCTCTGAAAACCTAGATTGCGAATCTCTATGACGATGGGTTTGGCGGCGGCATGCTCAATGTGCTGACCGTTCCAGTATTGACTCTCTAGAGGATTTCGACTGCTCGGTGTCAATGGCGATTCAATCATATTCGGATTATTGCAGCGGTTTCATTCATCTTGGTCCTGGTCCTATGGAAATGGATCCACCATCATCGAGCTGCTCCCATGAAGGAGAGTTTCATGCAGTAATCATAAAGACACAGGGACTGAGCAAAGCTCGCACTTGCATACTAAGTATGCACAGAGATTACTTTCTCCACAACCCTTCCTTATTATCAGGATTTCCCTGGCCCCAATACTTTCCGGGCTGCCTCGTCGGATCGGCCCAGGAAAGCACCCTGGTGGTAACTTAGAACGGGGCGTTCGGTTGTGTCACGGTACAGCTTCGCGCAACCCGTGCAGCCCTATAATCAACTGTTCCGGTTTCATGTTTTCAATCGAAGTTTCGGCTTCACCCACACCCCTTTCAACTGAACCAGAGCTCAATCTATGGTGCCCCTCAGATTTTCGATCTGCTCAGCATATGAATGACCTCCTTCGCTCCCCTTTTCCCTGACCGAACGGCTCCATCCATATATCCTTTCCACTCAAAAGCCGTCTCTGTTCCTACAAAATGCACCATTTCGTGGGGAGTTCTCAAAGCATGACCAAAGTTCGTCATCACTCCGGGAGGTGAGACTGGACAAGGGCATCCCTGAGCCCACTGATCTTTAGCCCATTCATGTTCTGCTATAGCTAAAGGCTCCGGTATTTTGTCAGTAACAAAAGGTCCAAAAGTACGTGCGATCTGTGCCTGCACCGCATCGAATCGCTCCTGTTGGGTACTCGAAGACAAGTCGATCCCTTGCTTTCCAGATACAAAACATGTCAATGAGTACTGTTTCTTTTCTTCGACACTACTGTCCCGTGTCACACAGACCGGACCTTCGAACGACTGAAGAAGGCCACACAAGCCGCTGGCTCGCCACCATGGTTTCGCGTAGATCAGCATTACCTTTAACTGGTAACCTAATTTATTCGACTGGCTAAGCTCCTGCTTAGCCTTCGGGAGAGGCGGTGAGAAGGTGACTTCTTTGTATAGTGGAGTGGGCACCGACACGATGACTCGTTGACAGTGAATATCACCCCGGCCAGCCGAGACAAGAACCCCTTCTGAAGTCTGCTCGATGGAACGAACCGGGGAATTCAAAATCACTGACCCGGGTACTAGTAAGTGCGCCAGGCCTTTGGAGACTGATTGAGTTCCTGCTGATCATTACTATTAGCTCACAAAGGGGTGTAATCAAGCATACCTTGGGTCAGTCTGAAGTGCTGTCCTCCATTCTTCTTGTCGGACCTCATTTGCATCAGTCCTCCTCCACTTTTGCAGTAATCTAGGAAGAACAAGGCACTCATGTCGGAAGGTTCGACACCGAGCATCGCGCGAGTCCAGACCCTCACAGACGCAATCGCGGTGTCTCCTGCGCCTTGTTGCCTTGCCCAATCCTCCAAAGTATATTTGTCAAGGTCTCCTCCCGTCTCTACAGGATTATGGATATCGATCGTTTGACATACTTTCTCCGTCAAATCACGAATGAACACCATGCTTTCGGCTCCATTTGGTTCCGCCAGCCCCTGCAATTGATATTAAACTTCAACCTTGAGGCACATGTGGAGGGGAAGCATACCGTGGGCCCAGTCCCATACGCGAAAGTAGAGAGACCCCCTCCTATATCTTCTTGGACGACACTACCAGCGGTATCCTGCGTGACCATGGACAGACCAAGCGACTTTGCAAGTCTGTATATGTGTGATTGGTTGGTATCATTAAGCCAGGCTGCTCCGAGGTCGACGTATCTATCCTTTCCCAGTGGATCAACAGACCAAGTCTTTCCGCCCACTCGCTCTCGAGCCTCAACAACGAGACACGAGTATCCTGCTTTTTGGACATCGTAGGCTGCACTGAGACCGCTCAGACCGGCGCCAACGACAACCACGTCAACTTTCTGCACCGGAGATTGCTTGACCGCAGCGTACGCCTCAATTTCAAAGATGTAACCAGGGCTGTCCAAACAAGGAACCGGGACTAGTGTGGTGGCTGGCCTGTGTCCATTTAAAAATTTGACAAGGGGTGCCCGGTACAGACGATTGTTGGGATCGTGATCCACAACGTACCATACCAACTTGAAGACATCTTGTACAGTGGCTCCCGCAGCTGCTAGGGACCTGTGCAAATTTTTGAAAGCTTGCTCTATTTGAGCCGCTGGATCTTTGATTAGGTTGCCATCCTCATCTTTACCCACTTGGCCAGCGGTGGCCACGATACGAACTGGGCCTGTGGTCGAGGAAACTTGCGAGAAAATTGGACCGGAATGCCAAACTCTGTAGGGATTTATTGGCCGTACGCTGGCGTTTTCTTTAGGGTAGGGAGACATTGTTTGAAGAGATGCAGCTAACAGACCTTTTTGACCATTCAAAGTCTGTGACGCGAAGTTCAGTCTAAACACTGTCTAAGATAGTGACACAGAACGTATTAATCTTTGTTCCAGATCTATATGAACGCCAATGTGCAATTCATCTAGAGTCTTCTCTGTCTCAAAGGACAGCAACAAGGCAGATGTGGAGTAAAAGCCGGAGCCAAAGTTCCTCATCTTTCCTGGTTTGAACCTCGGAGCCGTGGTAATGTCAAAGGTAGAGTTATTGCATCTTCAGCCGCAAAAAGGCAGCCGAGTGTTCTTTCAATGCCGATGGCAAACTCGGCGAGGGCCTCCTTTGACCCGGAGCCGATGAGGACAGGCCAAAAGTAAGTGCTATCCATATCTGTCAAGGCCAGCACTTCCTTCGGCTTAATTCTCGGCTCCGGCTGGACTACGCAGAGATGTCGCTCTAGTAAATCTACTCCGTACTCTTAACCCATTTCGGGCCAACGCCCTAACACATACCTTCCAAAATTTGCCAACAATAGTGAGTTTTGTTGTGTTTGTCGGGGCCGAAGTAATGACTGAGTAAACAACTTGCTCACTACCAAATGAAGAGCGCTATTGCAGATGTCACCTGATATTTTTGGATCCCCACAAGGAAACACTCAGCAATTGAATCTGTCGTGCGTGGAGTATTGAAGAATGTCTGTCCAACCGAGCCGCTCCATGCATCTGGAATGTGGTAGGTAATAGCATTTTAGCATTTTCGGAACAAAATGATCTCAATAATTACGTTGGACTAGAGACCCAAAAATAGATATAACTTCTTAAGAGGGTGATTCCGCTACAAAGAGACAGATTTTTGTTTGACTAGGAGCTTCCGGTCTAATCCATCAACCATATTCCCTCAATTCTACCCAGGTTTCAATCAAATACCGTAATTTCATGATGGACTGTTTGCCCTCTACATCCCACGCAGAACGTCGTGAAGCTCTTAATGGCGTCAATATCCCCCAAGGCGCAGACCAATGGCCCGAACAGAATGCGAGAGGGTATAAGATATTAGAGCAGCCATTCGGCACGATGAGACCGATGCGTGTCATATTTGTCGGTGCCGGTGCTTCAGGAATTTGCTTTGCGAAGTTTGCGGAGGACTTATTGACCAACACAAGTATCCAAATCTACGAAAAGAATACTGACATTGGTGGAACGTGGTTGGAGAATCGGTAAGATTGTGTAAGACTGCCCGCTGAGGAGATGAGTTGGTTAAATTTGATCTTCTAGTTACCCTGGCTGTGCTTGCGACATCCCTTCAGTGTGCTATCAATTCACCTGGTGTCGCAATCCTAAGTGGTCTCAGTACTATTCCGGTGCAACCGAGATCTGGGAATATCTGAACGACATTGTTGAGAAATACGCATTGAGGAAGTATATGAAGTTTAGCACTACCGTGGTAAGCACCCAGTGGAATGAGGAAGAAGGGCTCTGGCATGTCGGTGTTCGAGATGCGGACGGCGTCGAGACTGTAGATACATGCGACATCCTTATCAACGGGAGTGGACATTTGAAGTAGGTCATATCTTCCTGGCCCCCTCTGCTTGATGCGTCAAGTATCAATTCTTTCAGGACCCTGACTCAAGTGTGGTTATAGTAACTGGAAATGGCCGGATATCAAGGGTCTTCACTCTTTCAAAGGTCTACTACAGCATAGTGCTCACTATGATGAGAGCATAGATCTGACTGGTAAACGTGTGGCTGTACTCGGAATGGGAAGCAGCGGAATACAAATCAGCGCAAATCTTGGACCTAAGGTCAAAAAGCTATACACTTGGATACGTTCGCCTACGTGGGTGACGGCAGGCTTCGCTCAAAAGTATGCCGGATCTACCGGGGGGAATTTCAAATGTGCATCCCCACGCTCTATATAACCTGAAAGACTCGCTGACGCTGCGTGTACAGATTCGGCGAAACAGAAGATGATGCTTGAGCAAGACCCCGACCTGTGTCTCAAATATTCCAAAATGGTAGAGTCTGAGCTGAATAAAAGATTCAAATTCATGATCAAAGGCACGCCGGAAGCCGCCGAAGCCAAACGGGTAAAGAGAGTCTGATTCTTGGTTGAAAGGAAAAGTCTGCTAATTAGCGTGAAGTTTGCGACTGAAGAGATGACACGGAAGCTATCTGGACGCAAAGACTTGCTGAAGGCCATGATCCCAAGCACCTTCGGAGTGGGCTGCCGGAGGCCGACGGTGAGTTAGACCCTCGAGCTGCCTTCATACCTGTAGCCAGTTACATCCTTGTCTCCATGCACTGACATGATATGCAGCCTGGGGAGGGCTTTCTAGAGGTATTGGGAAGTGACAATGTCACCGTCTTTACGCAGCAAGTGTTAGAAATCGACGAGACGGGATTTATAGACAGCCATGGAGTTCATCATGATGTCGATGCAATCATCTGCGCTACAGGGTATGTGCCGCCATTAGATTAGCCCAGGATCGGAGACTCAGCTGACTTTTGGGAGTTTTGACACAACATGGATTCCTCGATTTCCCATCGTTGCCAACGGCTACAATGTTCAGGACCTGTGGGCGAAACAAATAACATCCTATCTGTCCATTGGTGTTCCGCACAGTAAGTTTCCTCTTACTATTTATGAAGCCTAGTTTGCTCGTGTGCATTCATCGGTTTAAGTTTGTCGCTCATATATGAAACAGTGCCCAATTACTTCATCGTGAGCGGGCCGTATGGACCTCATGGCCTCGGCTCATTCCTCCCCATTCTGGAAATTATCGTCGAAAATTTCATCAAGGTCATCACGAAAATGCAAAAAGAGGACATCAAATCGGTGACGCCCAAAACGCACGTCGCTGAAGCATTGACGGAACATGCCGAACTCTTCCTTTCCAGAACAGCATGGTCAAGTGGCTGCACGAGCTGGTTCAAACAGGGACGAGCGGATGGACAACTGTGCATGTTTCCTGCTTCACGTCTCATTTTCATGGAGGTCATGAAGGAGCCGCGATTTGAAGACTACGAGATCGCCTACAGGCATATGAATCCATTCTCCTTCTTCGGCAACGGCTTCAGCACCCGCCAATTTGATGGTCGGGATCTATCCTGGTACCTGGGCCTACTGCCCGAGGGAGACCTGGAGCAAAACTTGGAAGACGATTTACAGCAATTTCTGGCCGCAGCGGATATTTAGAGATATCTCAGCTCATTTCAAAATATTATGCATACACGAGGTTTTAGACGAACGCCTCCATGGCGATCAACATGTTTTTCTAGAGAGCTCTTGACCATTATACGAATCTACAGCCGGAAATTTGTCTCTGATAATTTCTTGATTGGGCCCGTTCTCTTGTAGGATACTGACAGTTACAGGCACAGGCGGTAATGTGGAGGATTCATGACCGGCCAGGTAATGACAATTGATTAGTTAAACTAATCCCTAGAACCTGTGAACTCCTTAATGGAGAACAAGGATTCATTCAACCTTCGACAATAGTCACTTGCCGTGACTGGGGTGAAACGTCCATGGGCTCACGTAACTGCGTCCCAGGTGTCCCTCGTCGCCCCTCTCTGCTTCGAATAGAGTTCTGATGTTGGGGAGAGAAGATGCCGATAACGTAACCTCCCAAGATGTGCTGAGAGCACAGATTTGCGACGTAACTCGTCTAGAATCTCTACTAATGTCTCGGTAGCGGAGGTTGGATCCATCGGAAAGACTCGGTAATGTTTCAGTGTATGACTAAGCTGACAAGGGACTCTGCTATCTTCTCGGAGCCGAACCATTCATTCATTGTCTTGCAGTCTTATGACGCCACTGATCGAATGATCACAGTTTGGCGGATCTGCGGGCTACATAGACGCTACGGACTTGGGAGACGACTTTCTTCGGGACCGCCGAGTCATGAACCACATCTGTTCTGCGAATGTCTAGCAATACTTTACCAACCCTGCCCTAAGCAGATCTTGCTCTTAAGGTCGGTCTCCTTTTAACTCTTGTAACAGCTTGACGCATGCGAAAATTGTCCATAGGTTTTGGGCTGCTTGTTATCTGTAAGCACAATGACGACTATCGAGAAACCTCCTGCAAACTACCCGGAAGAGATTACCGGCTATGCAGAGCCATGGATCGCGGACCCTGGCGATACTATTGCGATCAAGGTAAATAACCGCAACACTCCCAGTGGAGAACAAAAGCGCTCATACTGAAGCCCGAACCTCCAGGTCTCCTGTACGGAGCCACAATACTCGCACCGTACGGTGAGAGTAATTCAGGGCGTTGATCTCCCACACTCTCCCAAGCAGAAACTCGAAGAAATCACGTCCATTCCGACCGGAAGGATCGAGGGAAGGTTTCAACTTGCTCGTTGTGGCTCCTACGCTAGAGTGGAGCACTGGTGTAAATCGCCCGTCACGCTCGGACTTGAAGTGTCGCTGTATTTCCAGCCCCATCTTGTTCAGGCTGGCCACGGACAGTCAATCATCTCCACCATTGATATACCATCAAAGAATGGCTTTGCTATACTCATCAATACAGAGGGTGAAGTTGAGCTCTGGATAGGCACGGGCATCGAGATTGATGTATTTTCAACCAAGTTCGTCCCAACTTATAAACGCTGGGTTTCTGCACGACTGCTTCTTAAGGGATCAAAGTTGTCGCTAACACTGGAACCGATTCCTAATGGGACCGAGAAAACACCACGGACGGTATTCTTGGAGGAAACCATTTCTGGCCCTTTTGTTCAGAATGCAGACTCCACAATATTACTTGCCGCTAGCTACGCTGAATCACCGGTGGAAGCATTCCCCCGGGCCACTAATTTCTTCAACGGACGTATCGACAGTCTTGTGGTCAGATCTCCCGAGGACGGAGTCTTGGTCCGCTACGATTTCGCACGAAACATTCCAGAAGACACCATCCTCGATGTCTCGGGGGGTGGACGTCATGGAATCCTTGTCAACGCCCCGACCCGAGGTCTCCGTGGCTATGACTGGGACGGCACCGAAGTCGACTGGACAAAGGCCACTTACGGCTACGGTGCCATCCATTTCCACGAAGACGACCTCGACGATGCCGCCTGGGAGACTGACTTCACCATCACCATCCCATCTGACGCCCGATCTGGCATCTATGCTGTCGAGGTCAAGACCACGCAAGGTAGGCCAACGGGTGACATGATTGCCTTCATCGTGCGGACCACCTCTCCAACGAGCATCCCAGCCACGCCCAAAGTCGCGCTAATCCTCCCCACATTCACCTATCTCGCGTACGCGAACGACAAACTCGGCGACCCCAATCGTTCCTCCTCTGGTGGCACCGGCGCCGCCCTCACCGACATCCAACCCACCCCGACAGTCGACTCGGAGCGCAACTACCGGCGTATGGACCTCGGGCTTTCCACCTATGACGTCCATAATGATGAGTCGGGGACCGTCTTTTCCTCGTCAAAACGACCGATCATGAATTTCAAACCTAACTTTGTCTCGTACGGTCTAGGGCGCCCACGCCACCTTAGTGGCGAAACAATCATGATCGGGTACTTGGAGCAGCAAGGCATCCCCTATGATATTCTAACTGACCATGACCTTCATCTCCACGGCTGCTCAGCACTCCTACCATACAGCGTCGCCATCACCGGCGGCCATCCCGAATATCCGACCACCGAGGTCTACGATGCATACGAGCACTATGCCCGTCGCGGTGGGAATTTGATGTATCTGGGTGGCAACGGATTTTACTGGGTAACGGCGTTCGATCCGGCGCGACCATGGCGCATCGAGGTCCGACGTGGCGAGTCCGGCGTGCGCTCGTACACGGGTGATGCAGGGGAATGGACTCTTAGCCTGAACGGGCAGTTGGGCGCACTTTGGAGGTCGCGGGGCCGCTCATCTCACAGGCTGTTTGGCATCGCATTTTGTAGCCAGGGTAGGCCTCCTGGAGTTCCATACGAGCGAACTGAGGCCGGGCATGAAAAAAGGTTTGAGTGGATGTTTGAGGGGATCTCAGATGATGAGCTGATCGGCGAGTACGGACTCGGCGGCGGCGCGAGCGGGGACGAGATGGACAGCTTCGATCTCAAGCAAGGCAGTCCGTTGGACGGCATCGTGGTGGCGACGACCATGGGCCATCCTGACGGCTTTGGTATTGCCAGCGAATGTGCCACCTACCCGATACTAGCCACGAGAGGCACGGAGACGAGAGAGATTCGCTCGGACATTGTGTATTACGAAACGAATGGCGGCGGAGCCGTCTTTTCGGTCGGGAGCATCAACTGGTATCCGTCTTTGGCTTGGGATGGGTATGAGAACAACGTAGCCAAGCTGACAGGCAACGTCATAGATGAGTTTTTGAGAAGAAGCATAGATAGGAAATAGATAGACGGCGCTAGATTAAACGGCTTTAGTACCTCAGGCTTCGATATTAGCTTTGCATCCATTGAGACGCAGCCAGGGCCCACCCACTTGATATTTAGCATGTACTTTCATCATTGCAGACCCTCGTTGCGCGTGAACGCTTTGAATGGATCAGAGCATACGAAGGCCCTTGGCACACTTGTGGGCGAGAACCTCGGCTACCTCCACGATCGTTCTCTGTTACGAAATACGAAGTGCTCGGACCCGAGAGCTGCTAGTGGCCAAAAAGAATCTTGAAGAAAGCAGATTTCCGGCTTAGATTGCCATTGAAACAAGATGAAAAGATGCCTAAAATCTGGAAGCTAGATAAAGCATTCCTGCGTATTCAAAGAACTAGTTGTCGTTAAATAACAGTTGATCCAAACGTTGTCAAGGATCTCGAATACCAAGGCAGCAGTCTAAACTACAAAAATGACCAATCCAAGCAGCTTGGAAAGACTTCGCTCGATCGGTGAGTGGACTTTCGATGCAATCTAGTCTTTGAAACTTGTCATTGTTGATTCAGCACGCAGGACGGCTTGAAGAGCATGCTACTGCCAGACACTCGCTGGACTTTTACAACAACGTGGCCACCAGTGCATTCTATTCAAACCCAAAGAATGTGCGAGTTACGGAGCTCCACTCTCTCGTGTACCGGGCACTGGGCGAAGTTATTGCCGACCACCCAGCGTTGGGTGTTATTGTGGTGGATGAGGACACACCCTCGCCTTATTTTGCGCGATTGCCAACTATCGACCTCAAAAAATGTGTTCGATTCATTGCTTCTCGGAAAATCCATGACACGTCTAACCCCGATGCTATCAGAGAGCTCGATCAAATACTAGAGGAGCAGCATAACCGGAATTTCAAACCTTTCGATGGCCAGCTTCCAATATGGCGAGTGCTCATTACACATGAGCCGGAGCCTTGTTCCCGCTTCGTCACTACTTTCGTCTACCATCATGCGATATGCGACGGCACATCCGGCCTCGTGTTCCACCGATCTTTCCTCTCTAAGTTGTTGAAATGTGCCAAGGTGGAGACGGCCTCGAACTCAACTTTTGCTTCGGTCGTGAAAACTTCAGACAAGGTCCTTCTCCCGAGTCTGGAAGATCTTCATCCACTGCCGGTCTCATTCCGCTACATTCTTAAATCGCTTTGGAATGAATTTATTGCTCCCCATCCAAGCAGTGTGTGGACATCCATACCTATTACAACTGCCCCGTCGAAGAGGAGGTCATGCTTCCGGTCAATCTACTTCTCAAAAGACACGACTTCTCGGCTTGTGGTTGTTTGCCGGTCGAATCGTACCACTGTCACGGCAGCCGTCCAGGTCATGTTGGCCAATGCAATATTGGCCGAGCTCCCAGCCGGTAAATTCTCAACCCTTCGCGTCGATGGTGCCGTATCGCTGAGGAAATGGCTGCCGCAAGATGTCGTCAATGAGGACTCCATCGGCAACTGGGTGTCTCGATATGTGGAGGAACATCGGCTTCCCCTCGTCGTCGGGCATAAGCCGACGACTAACGCCACGGATATGTTCTCTTGGAAGGAGGCTCGAAGAATCAGAGCCACTATTGAAGACGAGCTACGAAAGGAAGGCAAAGACAGCCACGTTGCATTGCTGCGGTTCGCCGGAAATCTCCATGATTACTTCAAGAGCAAAGTGGGCAAGGTGAGAGACGAGAGCTTTGAGTTCTCCAACATTGGAGTGTTCAGAAGTGGTCAGCAAGAGGATGACGACAGCAAGTGGACGATTGGAAGAGTCGTCTTCAGCCAAAGTGCAGATGTGGTTGGAGCCGCGCTTGAGGCTTCGTTAGTTACCGGCGCCGACGGGCGTCTCAATATCGGTTTCTCTTGGCTGGAGGGTGTTGTTGAAGGTAGTTGGGTAGATCGAGTGATGAACTCTCTAGAGAGCATAGTGGAGGACATCGCGTCCAAATCCTGAACCTCCAAAGGCCCTACATCATCATCCCCCGTCCGGACGCGACAAACTACTATGTGCTGACCTAGATCATCGGGCGACATTGGGGTTTATGGAGCCATGCTATCAATTCAGAAAAGGGCTATAGATACATAGTATAGTGGTGGGTTCAACACGCTCTTGTTCCTTTCCAAGGGGTTCAGGGAAATTCAGTTACAGTAATTCTTGATGTCTCCTTAGGTAGGGCTGCTCCTAGTCCTAGCGGGGGGGATGACGGGCTGATTATCTAGTTGTAGCCAACAAGCATACATCTGCGGTCTCCTATGCATTCAATTGCTTTCTTCAATACGAGTTATTCTCCTGCACCTATGGGTTTATAGTGTCTTGTCCCTTGACAATACCCAGATTCCCTTACCTTCAGCGAGGATCCGACCGCTTCCATTCTTGATACAGCCCTTGACCAGCCATTTTCTCCTTTCCCTCTGCTCCATCCAGCATTCAACATAGATTGTACCTGGAGCGAAAATGGGCCCGCAGAACCTCACTTCGAGATTTGCCGTATACAGAGTCCCTCCAATGTCCTGGTCTGCTTTCCGATGAAAATCGGCACACAGGCTGAGGCACTGGTCTAGAATGGCGCATATGGCACCACCGTGAAGCGTGTCGCGAAATCCCCACAGGCCAGTCCCAAGTTCGAGGATGAAGATACAGTCGGCCTCGCTTGGTGCCGGTGACGACGAATCGGGAGAAGAAGTCGTAGGATTTCGGACATTTTTGGTCAGCGTGTCGGTTTCGAGATTTTCGTCTGGAAACCTCTGATGGAGCAAACACAGCCAGTATGGCAACGTCCGAGATGATTGCAATGTGTCGCCGAAGAAAGTGTCCTCGCGAGGCCCTCGGATACCCTCGCGGAATGATGTCAGTGTAGGTCTATAATGATGGTTGTTGATCATCTTCTGGGCCCAATCGATCAAAGAGAAATATTTAATCGTTTTTCGCAGAGTAGGTGAGATCTCCCTCTGGTCTCCGTCGTTAGCACAATCTCGCTCCTCCATCGAATTTGAATAGGACTTGGAATGGACGCAGAAATCTGGACGGTCAACATCGGACACCAGCAGCCATCAATCATCTTATCGGGGTTTCATGAGATCCGGAGTGAAGTCACCGCAATTATTGTTGATCTCTGATCAGATCTAATCTCCAGTTCTGGCCAAAATCCAATTCTCGGCTCCTCGGCTCCTCGGCTCCTCAGCCCGTGTTGAACTACAACTCAGGAATATTAGTTTCGCCACCCATCTACTCGGTAATCCACATCCCTCTGAATACGAAATACGAATACGCAAGCGAAGAGGTCTACCTACTACGCAAAAGTGGCCTCGGGTAATAATGGGTGGAGGGGCCTCGCGAAGATATTCATCCCCCACCTTATGGCCGTTGCTTCTCATCCAAACCCGTCTCCTTAGGTAGCCAGCATTGACATGTACCCACGGGCTTCGAGATTCATTGCTCTGGCTAATCTCTTACCTTCCTTACGTACATCCACGTGTTCCCCCTTCCCTGTCGAGCCCCGCCACGCTGGCCAGCACTGTCTTAGCACGTGGGCTGCCCGACATTCAGCACGCTGACATCTCGCTCTCTCCAGCGACATCCCATACGCTACTGATCCGCGACACCAAGAAAGAATGAACTCTGTGGTAGACGATGCTCCTTCTCCTCTGCAACCACAAGGTCGTCGGCGACAATTGCGAGCCTGTAATGCTTGCCATCGGAGAAAGGTACGCTGTGACGCGGTTGGGCGACAGAAATGCTCAAATTGCAAAGCCGTAGGAACCACATGCCGGTAGGGACTCATCCACCGAAAGAAATAGTTGATTAAGAGGTGCTCACCATTATTGTTTGAGAGGCGAATAGGTTCGATGTCGTCGAAGCCTTGTCTCGAAAAAGAAAACACCAGAAACGGGCTGGCGTGGCGGCATCCACGACGATCATCGGCCAAGGAGCAGAAGTCAACCTGTCGCCGCCACAAACGGTTCCAAGTCCACAGGAACAGGGACCTACACCGACAACAGATTTGGACCCTGCGCTGGATTCTGTAGCCGACGAGCGAAGCAAAGAACCCCTTGGCGATGATGGGCTCGTGAACTTCTTCCAGCATGGCATCTGCTCGCAGTCGTGGGCGCTCTTCGACAAGCCTTCTGATGCTCGCATGTGCTATATTGGCACATCGTTATCAAATCTATCCCAGCTAGTCAGCGCCAAGCAAAGTGTTGACGGCAGTACTTGTTTACACTATCCGATCCCCCAGATTCATCACATTGTCTCGTGGAAACCGGGTACAGATTTACCCGAACTTCAATCACGTAACACTATTGCACAGGAATTGACCTTATTCCCAATACAAGACGTTCGAGACGCCTTAGTCGAGGCTTTCTTCACCGAGATCAATCCCGGCTTTCCCGTTATCGACGAGAGTGAGTTCCGAATAAGTTACAATGACAAAGAGTCTCCTCCTCCGCTATTATTATACCACACAGTCCTGCTCGCCGGCGCCCACGTCTGCCAACACCCCAAAGTGGTTGAGTCCAGGTCATTCGTTAAGTCGGTTCTTTTCCAGCGAGCCAAAACGTTGTGGGACCTGCGATTCGAGAATGATAGAGTAACGCTTGTTCAGGCCGCGCTGATTTTCTCATGGCATGTCGAGAGTGCAGATAATGTCAGCGCAAATAGTTATTATTGGGTATCGGTTGCTTGTGGTATAGCCTACGGTTTAGGGATGCATAGGAACCTCACACGGGCCTCGTCCACCGTGATGCCGCAGCCTACAAAGAATCTTTTACGTCGGCTATGGTGGACACTGTTTCAGTCAGCAGTTGCAACAGCACTTGAGTACGGAAGACCGTTACTAGTTCAGATGAACGAGGCCGACCAGCCACCCCTTACGGAAGACGACTTCGTCGAGACCGACGGGTCGGTGAACAGGAACATTAATTTACACTACTGTGTGCAGAATAGTGCGCTCTGCGAAATAATTGCCGACATCATCAACCTACATTCTCCTGGTTCACTACGAAGGAATGGTCTGTCAGAAACGAGCGTCATTGACTCACGCCTCGCTGCTTGGTGTATGGCTCTTCCACCAGGAAATGACTTCTACACGCTTCAACTGCGTCTGCACTACAACACAGCTCTCCTTCACCTGCATCGCACGGCAATCCAGATAGAAAGACTTTCCGATCACACATATTCAACCAAGCTCTGTGGCACTGCCATTGACGCCATTTTGAGCACGTTTGGTTCGATGATTCAAACGCAAACCATTCGAAGGTGTTATCTTACCAGTTTGACCGCCATCATGGCTGCTGCGATCCATATAACGCGCGAACTCCACCTCGCTGTTGAACAGCATTCCATATTACTCGCCCTGCAGTCGCAGTCTCAGCTTGAGGGTCTCTTCCCTATCATGAGAGAACTGGCTCAGTACTGGCCGACATCCAATGCAATTCTCAAGTTGTTTCAACATATCGTTGAGAGATCCAAAACAACAATGACATCGCAGTCGAGTAACAGCACCAACCTCGACGGTCTGCTCAATTTGGATCATGAGTATCCGCAACTAGATTGGGATCTTATATTCTCGACGTTGCATCCTGATGCCCTCGAACAGCCTGACCACGACATTTCTAACGCCGTGTCTTGGATAAGAGATTGAGGATTTTCGCATCCTGTTTCCCGAGTTTAGATCAATACCATGTTCAGGAAAAGACCAGGGTCGGACCCTTGGTAAGGTCATGTCACAAGCTGGATCATTCTCCATACTTAATACACATGACTTCTCAAGTATCAGTGCTCAGTCATCGAGCGTGCTTAACTCGAGATATGAGAAGGATATAACAATGAGAAGTCCCTTATTCGTTCACAGGCCCAGTAGATGCCTCAACTTAAACACAAATTGCCGGTAGAGGTCCAGTTTTGTATACCTTTCCAAACGAAATTTTGACCTTAGGATAGGTCTAGGGCTGGCGGCGGAGTCCCGGAGCGATCAGGCAGAGGGATAGGTTGATGATTTAGGAAAGCCTCGTAGATTTTGCCGCTGGCTTCTCAGACAGGGGGGAGGAAAGACAAGTAAGGGAAACCCATTCTAAGGTCTTGACTTTAATCCACAACGTTATCCCTAGGAGGAAATTCAGCCGAATGTATCTCATCGATATGAAGACTCGGAGCCGGGTGATCGAGCCGGTTTCCGAAGTTGACTTTGAGTGTAGACCGAGTCTTTCGTCTTTCCGGCCTCAGAATAATGGACAGGGACATAGAGGTCGCCTGAGGTTCGTACTGAGCTCGTAAAAAGCTCGTTACTATGTTACCCAGGTAGCTATGGACTGGAGCCGTCGGACCACAAAAGCTGAGTCACCGACGCCTTCTTCGGCTCTTCGGCCCAACAAATTGGCTTTCCACAAGCAGGCCACTCGACATGTGAAGGCGATGACTGCAGAGCGCGGATTAGCCATTGTTAGCTGGAAACGAAACAATACAATAACAGGCGACCGCTCTGATACAGCTGCTAACAGACCAACAAACTATTTTTATTTCTTCAAAAGATATCTCCACTTTAAACGGCCACAGGCCTATCAGCCACATTGTTTTAAGCAGTATCCTCAAAGGCTCATATAGTGACAACGAAAGAAGCAGCACAGTCAAATCTTGGGCCATCATGGTGAAAATACTTCTCACGGGTACTAGCTCCAACTTCCGAGCATCAGGGACTAAATCAAGAGGCTAAGTCAAGAATTTAGGTGGTAGCGGCTTCATTGCCGCGCACATCCTCGATCAGCTCCTAGATAAAGGGTAAAGAAGAATTCCGGGTCCGGCACGCACGTACACTGGGGCAAAGGGGCTAACATCTGAGTCCCTTTCCAGACATTCGGTTGTGACAACAGTTCGCTCGCAAGAAAGGGCCAACTACATCAGACGTTTCCACCCGGGTGTGTCCCCCAACCAGCTCGCCTTTGCTATCGTCCAGGACATTGCACAAAAGGGTGCCTTTGAGGAAGCCGTCAAGTCAGACCCTTCATTCAAGATAGTCATCCACACGGCTTCTCCTTTTCATTTCAACACGCAAAACCCCCTAAAGGATTTGGTGGACCCTGCCGTCGTGGGGACGGTGGAAATCCTCAAGTCGATCAAGAAGAATGCTCCCACAGTGGATCAAGTGGTAAGACAAGCGACTCAATTTCCTTTTCCAAGCGGCCTGGCTGCTTGCTCAGATACACGAAAGTCCTGACAAAAGAGTGTCCCACAGATCATCACGTCATCCTTCGCATCCATCATCGACGGGCCTCGGGGCCGCGTATCCCATATTTATACTGAGAACGACTGGAACCCGGTTACTGAAGCGGAAGCAGCAGCCGACCCGATCAATGGATACCGGGCTGCCAAAACATTTGCGGAAAAAGCGGCCTGGGCTTTCTTAGAGGAGGAAAAACCAAATTTCACCATCACGACCATCTGCCCGCCGACCGTTTATGGGCCCGTTGCCCATCCACTTTCGTCCCTCGACAGCATTAACACGTCGAACGAACGGATTCGAGACACTATCAAGGGAAAATACAAGGACGCGGAAGAGATCACGGGGGCTTCCATCTGGGTTGATGTCCGTGACGTGGCCATGTCACACATTCTCGCCTTCGAAAAGAAAGCCGCAGCCAATGAGCGGTTTTTCATCACCGCCGGTTTCTTCACCAACCGCGAGGTCATTGAAATCATTCGTGAAAGTTTTCCCGAGCTCTGTGACCGGCTTCCCCCAAAGGATGTTCCGGGCGCTGATTATCCTGCAGGTGGTACTTATGGGTACAACAATACCAAGTCGCTTTCTTTGCTCGGGTTGGAGTACCGTACCTTACGAGAGTCGATAGTTGACACTGTCAAGAGCTTAGCCACTGTCACAGGACCTATCTAAAAAATTGAAAGCGGAAGGAAGAACCACAACTTGAACCTCAATAGATAGCGTTTTCTATTTAATGAAACCGTGGAACCAGAAGCTTCCATGTGTGCGTGTACATTGTTTTGTGAAAACTTCGTACAGTCGCTTCTTTAGTTTTTCCCCTTCTTCTCTCTCTCTCTAATCTGCAGACTTGTATCTGAAAGGAATTCTCCACAATAAGTCATCCATCTCACACCTCCATGTTTCGTTGTAGCTAAGTGTTGGAAAGATTCAGACTTCTTGGACACTTTGTAGACCAAATATCTCCCCCTTGGCCAGTATTTCGATAATGTCCCACTAGCATTCGATCCTGACTTCCAAGCCTAGTGTTTCAAGATCTCCTAAATCGATTCGTGGTCCCTTGTAGTGCTTGTGGGCGTATACGAACCAGTTCACGAGTCCCAAAATGGCCACAATGCCTATGACGACGGAGGTATAATCTGAATAGAGTTGGGAGACTTTAGCATATTACATTTCGCGAGGGACAACCGGGTTTGAAGCCGGGTAGATTTGGGAAATAGCATGTATCACGGGGGGGCAGCACTCACTCATATTTGTGGGAGTGACCGGCAGAAACGGTGGAAGCACAAAGAACACCACGAGCACAGGTATGATTAACGCCACGAAGATGGAGACAAGCCAGCCCAACCAGCGTGGCAAAGCGAATTTTCGGCTTCGTGGCAGGTACATCTCTGAGCGTCGCCGATACAAGAGTAAGACAACTGGGATCCAGATGGCGAGTAATTGATGTACTACCGAGGCGCTGATGATGGCGTTGAAAGCTGTATTGACCTTGTCAACCAAAAAGCAAATCCCGCAAAATATTGGCCCAAGTAGCTCATGAAAAAGAGTCTCGGTTCAAAAGGGCTTTCGTGCAGACTTACCGACAGAAGATGCCAGTATTAGACAGCCACACAGTGCAAGTAGGAACCAGTTCAGGATTGTAGCCCAAACTGGGATCTCCAATGTAGGATGGACGCGACTGATGATGTGGGAGAAGGCGAATCCGCCATCCCTAGCAAATGCCCACAGGATTCGCGACGAGCTCTGGAGCACCGCGTTCAGGATGAAGAATCCCAAGACAATTCCCGCGCACAGCAAGACTGCGGCAGCCGTGCCAGAACGTAGTCCTTGTCGATTGATCTCAAATGGAACATATCTACACCGTTGAGTTTGAGCAAAAGTCTTTTATCCCATTTTTGACCGCCCAGAGGGGCACACTTACCCTGAACTTGTAATAATGGTTTCGAAATCGTCGATGCTGTAGAGTAGAGCAATAGCGAACGTAAATGCTGTACAAAATCCAACCACGATGACACCGATACAGGCCTGAGGGACCACTTTTTGGGGATTCTTCGCCTCTTCAGACAAGTGCAAAGAAGCGTCTAGGCCACCGTACATGAATGCGGGGGTAAGAAGGCCCGTCATGAAGCAAACACCGTCAGACCAACCGGTTTCGTTGATGAAAGTGGCCCAGACAAATTTGTGGGAGGCCTTGGGAGAAGCACGAACCAAGACCCCAATGAATATGGTCGCAAAAATAGCAATATTGAGCACGACTAAGAACCATTCAAGTCAGCATAGGTGTAATCGGGATTCTGGCACCGGAGGGTCTCTTCTAGCTACTTACAGCCAAGTGTGTGCGTCACCGGTAGCCTCTGTAGGGCCAAGAGGTTATAAACCAGGACTATTACTCCCAGCGCTTGATAGACGAGGAAAAGCTGCCACGCGTGTCCCGAAGTGCCCGGGTTGAAATTTCCCACGAGCGCCATGATTTGGGTCGCAGTGATGACCAGCACGGCCGCACCCGTGGAGACCCACTGGAAGACTGTGATGAAACCGCAGGCGTACGAGACGGATCGATTTATGCTCCTCGGGGCTAATATGGAGGTGAAGTGATACTGGCCACCTGCTGTCGGGTATACGCTTGCTAGCTCGGCAATGATAAGACTGATGCATAGATATACCACAGTGATGAAAATCGTTCCGTATATAAGGGTCACGGGCCCGCCTTGCAACAGGGCAATCTGGGCGCTGGTGGAGAGACCGGCCCAACTGCTGCAAACGTTGAAGCATAATGTTATCATTATCAATGGTCCGATATGTTTCCTGATTTTGGTATTCGCCAAGGTCGTTCCCGAAAGATCGTGGGGATCGAAAGATGACTTTGGACCACAATCACTAGCCTGGCTAAAAACCTGTACATCTTCAACTTTGAAAGAATAACAGCAGAGTCAGCGGCCTATTGAAACGGAGATAAAACAATGTCTATCCAGGTCAGAATCACCCACCAAACTCGTCCTTGGAGAGTTCCATGGTAATCGATTTATCATCTCCAGAAGCCATTTTGCAGCTCATCAATGCGTAAATGGAGGAAGCTGGAGGACAGCTAGCTGTTGATATGGTTGCAACCACGAGAGAGAGTTGGAGGTAGGTATGATTGGGAAGCCAAAAATTAAGTGGCTATCAGCAGGCACAGCCGTGAGATATAGCTTCATGCTTCCTTGACGACACTGGGCATCAACCCCGGTAAGTGGCAGATAAGCCCCCCGTTGTCATACAACCCCGCGGCCTCGGCTACATAAATCCTGGGGAAGAAGCCCTTGGCGAAGTAATGTTGGCAGTGTAACATCTCTAAGCACGAGATACGTGCGTAGTCGTGCCTCAAACCTGGTCTCGGCTCTCGGAGCCGAAGGAATACGGCAAAGCCACGATAGCTGAGAAGAGCGGCGAAAGGGCGAGTGAGTTCCGAGGAACTATTGGCGACCTGACCTAGCTAGATCTCCAGTAGATACGCATGCTCCTTCTCTTCAACCTCTCCTATCGCAGGGTATGGGCGTCATACATTAACATCTGAGAATGCAACAAAGCAGTTGCAGAGACGACTATGGTAATAGTGTCTGGATTACAGACTTCGAAGCCGCCAATTAGAGTGCAAAAATGAATAAAAACTTCGTAATAAAGCCCCAGAAAGCGCTTCTTCTTCTTCTTCTTCTTCTTCTTCTTCTTCTTCTTCTTCTTCTTCTTCTTCTTCTTCTTCTTCTACTATCAAACAATAGTGTTAACAAAGTCGTAATTTGACCCTTTTCACATCACCTCTAGTGACGATTACAAGAGAATTTGAAGTCGCGGTGAGAATTTTACTTGGTCTGTCTAATGCAGCTATTTACCTGGGTACTATCGGACCGAAGAGTGATGTAAAGAGGCAGACAATTTGGACACTATCTGAGATACGGTCTTCCTTTCGAGAAGAAGCACTACCATCCTCACAAATTGACAGGCTCGTTGATCACGGGTGATGCTTCACCTTCGCGAGATCGTGTTTTCTCATCCTCGTCACACCGTTTGCTTGTCATGAGCGGTTTTCATTGTAATAGTCGGTACCGTCTCCTTTTCGATTGCCAGTTGCATTTCCTTTCTCGTGTGGATGGGGACAATAACATTTGCTTCCAGAAAGTAGTTAGTGTCGGTCGTGTATTTCCAGACAACATAAAAGAGGCTTGGCCAGCAAAGCATCGTCAGAGCGAAAAATGCCGCGTTTTCGTTTTCATATGGCTGTGAAGTAGCATCGCAGCCAAATGAAATTGCCGTGCCGGCGCTCAGAACTGTGTGGTTGAAGCTGGTCAGCAAAGAGTTCCTCCTCCAAAAAACCGAGAGATGATGATTGAAAAAATTGAACCTACGTCCCACAAATATACCAGCCATGTGGGAAAGCTGGTTAGGGTCATTGGTCAAAGAGCCGATAATCCAGACAACAGTATTCTGAAACATGCCATACTGACCCCCATATAAAAGGTAGATGATGACTGCTCCTGGATACGCTGCATCTTTGATATCAATGGCAGGTCCTGGCAAATGGCGATCAAATTTCCAGCTGGCGAGCCAGACGGTTTGAGCGATGTAGCTTCCAGTGACCCAAATCATGATAATCGAGACAGCAATGAAGGCTTTTGTCTTGCGTCGAAGTTTTTTGTTATCAAGGAGCATCCCGCATCCAATTACGGTCGGGATCTGAGTGACATTATTCAAGACGTTGTTGAGCGAGCGAGTTCGCAAGTTGTAGGCGTATGCATTCATGGATGCTTGTAAAGGCATGAACATCTCTGGAATAAAGGCAACAGGCAGCATAACTAGTAATCGTGGATCAATAAACATCTTGGCTGTCTCCTTCATGGACTCCTTTAAAGAGATCGTTTCAAATTCGGCGATATGGGTTCCATCGGGTCGAATGAGCTTCTCTGGAGGAAGTATCATTAAACCAAAGAAAAAAGAGCAGCTTGCTAGGATAATAAACACGATGTAGACGGAGTGTGGAACGCCAGTCGAGGTTGCTAATTAATGTTTCGTTAATCTCGCAATGATAAGGAGAACCATTCTTTGGCAGCGACTCACCATTCCAGTTGATCCTATACATTAGGGTTGATTAGTTTATTGATTCAACCTTTGATAAGAACACCACGGCAGAATGACTCACCCGAGTGCGATACAGCCACCTGTAGTTCCGCCGAGGAGGTTTCCAGTCCACTGGACTGCTCTCCACATTCCCTTGTCTTTCTCCTCCGGATAGGTGTTTGCCATGTAAGCTTTCTAGGTCAACATTATTCTCTCCTCGTAGAACAATGATCGGCACGTACAGGCGGTTGTCCAGAGGCATCCAGCGCTAACGCCGAGATAAGCCCCTGCAAAGACGGGAAACCAGAGATGGCCCGTCACATCATAATACCACATTGCGCCTAGTAAGCTCCTTTAGATATCCAAAGTATTGTACCTAGAACGCAAGATGGGCTTACCGGTATATATCGGATATCCTGAGATTCCGATGCAGACGGTAATGCGAGGACCCAACACGTTGATGAGCGACGACGCCAGGAAAGAGCTGAAAACAAAGACCCCGTAGAGGACGGCATTACTGGTGTCGGCCATAGTCACAGAACTTGGTTTTCCGCCACCAGCTCCCAGTCCCTAAAGAAAGATCACCTGTGTCAGTCTGGATATTGAAGTTTTATGGAAGAATTTACCGTGATTGCCGCATAGAGTCCAGGGTTGCAAAACAAACAAACGGTGCACAAGACGATTTGGATAAAGGGGCTAATGAGTATAACTATCAGTGGCCCGACTACCACATGAAAGGTTATCGCGTTACTTGTTCAGGCGCAGGAACGGCAGCTTCTGTTCAATCTCTCCAATCTCCACCGCGGTTGTTGGGGAATTCTCAGGGGCAGTCATGGCTGGAGTGTCGACGAGAAATCTTAGTATTGATCTGTAAAGTTGACCAAGGCTTGAATTGTACCCAGTACGTCGAATTTAATACTCTGGTATTTAAGAGGGTGCTGGGACCACAACTATATTCATGCACCAAGTATCCTCAACCCTGGAAGAAACTGGCCGCTATCAATATCAAAGATGGAAGAATCTCGGCTCCGAGGTCGGCTCACTCGGCTGTGCCGCTTCTGGCCAGATCAACTTCACGATAACCCTAAGCAATGAGAGATACTACGCTAATACCTCAAGGGTGGTTTTCACGGCTTGGTATCAATATACATCAAGAAGACTCAGGATGCCGCCTATTCGACCAATATGATGCACTATCGCGAAGATATCTGAGGATAAGACGCCGACCCGGTCAATCCCAGGTATTGGAATTGCCGGAAGGGTGGCTGGGAGTTCCTCCCTTCCAACGGGGGACCACGAATGTGTCTAGCCAGCAATCTACCTTAACTGAGGTTGTTAAGTAATCACACGCCTCCTACAAAGATTCGATAAACGGAACCGAGTAGGCGAGTCGTGGCATCAGTACAGCCTGACCATCCACACCGAAGAACGTCCGTTGTAGACTATACCTGAACTAAACTATTCTCAATTCGCTGGAGAGCTTCAATGAGATTTGGGTTGTACAAAACACGAGCTTTGTAGTATCTACTTGATGTCTAGATAGGAGGTAGTATGATAGTCATGTGATACACTGACAACCTGTTGCAAGAAGTTTCCTAAATGATAATGGCTGATTCTCAAGCATAGCTTCTATTCTTCCTTCACCACGATACCTGATAATATTCGGAGCCGAATACCAAGTATCTGCGTCTTCTTAGTCAGCGTATTTGGGGACGGCTTGTCATTACTCTTCAGCAGCACAGGACCATGCGCGAAGAGTCTGACTCGTAGCCGAGACCGGGAGCTGAAGTTATCGCCGAAAAGGTAAGAAATGTCGATGAGGAGATTTTTGTAAGTCAGACTCAAAACATACAGAACACTCAGTCGTGACCACAATATAGAAGTATCAAACCAACAAAAGCCTGGCTCAGTCAACCTCAGTCATACTGCCCCCGACAATGACGACGGTAATCTCGCAACTAGAGGCTGCCAGCCTCTTCACTGTCCATGGCCTCAACGTCGTCATTACAGGCGGTGGCAGTGGCCTTGGTGCGATGATGGCTCGTGCTCTCGCAGTCAACGGTGCGGCTAACGTCTTCGTCCTCGGCCGACGTCTTGCATCCCTCGAATCAGTCGCGTCCTCCGTACCAACCAAGAATATCCATCCTATCGTCTGTGATGTCACCTGCAAAGACAGCCTCCTCTCAGCCGCACAGCAAGTCAGATCCTTCACCCCCGTCCTTGACGTCCTGATTTGCAATGCTGGTGTCATGGCTCCAACCACTCCTGTGACCGATGAAAGTGGCAAGTACCTACCGCTAGAAAAGTTCGCCGACAATCTTTGGGCTCCTGACTTTGATGCGGTCAATTACACGTTCGCGGTGAACGTAACGGCAACCCACTTCACCATCGCCGCCTTTCTCCCTCTGTTGCACGCCCGCAACAACTTGCGTCCTCAGCCACCGACAGAGCAGAATTTCACTCCACGCCCACAGATCATTGCCACTGCCTCCACCGGCGGGTACAGTCGCAAATTTCTCAATGACATGATTTACTCACCTGCCAAAGCGGGTCTGATACACATGATGAAGATGCTATCCACCGTGCTGGTCGAGTACAACATCCGCGCCAATACTATCGTACCAGGCTACTACTATACCGAGATGACGCACAATATGTACAAGGGTGAAGGAAGGGCGGATGGGCACAATGTCGAGGGCATGTGGGAGAAGGATCGAGTACCTGCGACGAGGACTGGAGACGAGCTTGACATGGCAGGCGCAGTCCTTTGGTTGTGCAGCCGTGCGGGCGCATATATTAACGGCATGTCGTTAATTACCGACGGAGGGAGATTGAGCGTCTTGCCAAGTACCTATTCGTAATTCAAATAGGGATGAACATAATATCGGAAGACAGAAACCAGAAATAGAACCTTCAGGAACTACAGATTTCTTTGTCACCGAAATAAAAAAGAGACTGAGACCGAGTTCACACGGATAGCTTCATCGGACCACAGCTACAATCGCCCCTACCACCAACGTGTCTGCCCAATCGGTCCCACCTAGCATCTTTCTATTTTGTTTTGCATAGTCGCCAGCATTTAGACTTAAGTCGAGGCCTGATCGACAGTCAAGATATACGACAGGATGTTAATGACGAAAATTCGGATTACATCCTTGACGACAATGACGGTGACAAGAAGCAGAGCAATGACTTGACTTGCAAATCAGTCAACTCCTGTGATCGCTGGTCCGATGATCTATAGTACTGTTATTACTCATTTCAAGGAAGGGGAAGGTATAAATTGTGAGGACTAACAGGTCCTTCATATTCGCCCTTTTTGGCGAACGCATAGAAGCCAATTATTATGACCCAGCAACCTACAGCAATTACAGAAAGGTAATCTGCGTTGATCATGATTTTAAGCCAGCCTTCACATGAACTGCAAAATGGGACAATGGCAGTGAAGGTCAAATGATTGGGGGGCATTCATCACTTACTCATGCTCGAAGGCATCACAGGTAGGTCAATTGGAAGACATAATATGACAACGGAGAATATAGCCAGAATGGGAGCAAGTATGTTGAGAATCAATCCTACCCGGCCAAGGTCGAATACGCGGGGCGGAAGATGATGTCGACCTCGAATTGCGAGGATACCTTGGGGCAGCGCTGGCGAAGATTCAATTAGCCTGGTATCAAAAGATTGCGCAGCTTCTTCTTACCGTATGTAGCGAACATCATAATAATGCATGAACCGACGAAAGACTGGAATGCCGTTGCAGAGCCTACGTATATCGCCCCGTAGCAAATCGAAACGATGACTGATAGCAAAGTCGCACGAAGGGGAAGTTTTGTTGTGTCGTCAATTATGCTGAAATATTTCGAGAACGGTATTCCATTGTCGCGAGCGAAAGCCCAGGTAGTCCTTCCAGCAACCGCAATTGCTCTGTGATGCGTGAGTTGCAAGCTATGGTCAACGACAATCTTTTGTTACTCACATGATTTGAGCGAATAAAATGGCGATAAATATAATGATTGTAAGGGCCGTTGCCGCAACTTTGCTACCGGTTGCTTGGTAGAAGATGGCGAGGACAGGGACACCGGTCGGACTTTGCACCACCTAGTGCATGATCAGCTTCTTCCTCCAATGGGAAATTCAGACAATAGGACTCACCTCGTCTATATCTGTAATACAGAACAACAAGCTGGTCAAAAAGCAGAACGCAGTTACCAAGCCTATGGAGATCGCTCCAAACATGGCTCGAGGAACGTCAGCTTCTGGACGATGCATTTCCTCCTGCTTAACGTCAGTATCCGGCTGAATACATTGGCAGGTCTTGCAAACCGAGAAGTGTGTGGCAGCATCGACGCCGAGGAACTACCGTTTCTATTAGCATCGCCGAATAAACGACTGATTCATCATGCGCACGTTGTATGTAGATAACATCCAGCCGATGACAAATGCAATCCCTGAACTTGACCAGCCAGAGTTATTGGTGAAGGTGCCGAAGACGAAGCTGCCACTCTCATATGGCTGACCTTGGTGCATGGAAACGGTCGTGATGACGCATATGAAGAAGCCCGCCACGCTCCAGTACACTGAAACAGGCAGGCGTTAGAAGAATCTGCTTAGTGTCATAGACTTACAAACACTTACACGAAAAGGAGGTGAGTAGATTCAAGATGCCGTTGAATCCGATCGCAATGAGAGTACTAATGACGTTTATGGCAATGTACATTAACCACAGTTGCCAGGCGGTAGGTACCTAATCCGTGTCAGTAATGACAGACATCACCATTTCGTTTCTACAGACGTAATTGGGGTTCCAAAGGACAGTAATTCCAGTCACAAAGGACGCCAGGAAAAGGGCTGCTGAACTAAATGGGCAAAGTTTAGCTAGACAATCGAGGCGTGGTGCCTAACAGGCTAATGTACCTGATTACAAACCACCAAGAAAGAGTCATACTCCAGCCGGAGAGGAAGCTCTAGTAATTTTGTCAAAGATGGTTCGAATGGACGAAGAGACGAGGTGATCCCACCCAGAATTTTCTGTTCTTCTCAGAAGCTACCATGAATGTATAGTGGTAAGGACCTCCAGCCCCAGGATAGGCCGACGACAACTCGGCGACTCCAGCACAAAGGACACTTGTGAAGATGGCGCCCGCAACGCAGCCCCAGATTACGGTAACAGTACCTCCCAGGGCCATGTAACCGCGAATGCTGGCCGCCTCGGCCACCCAGGAGTTCATGATCGAAAAGGCGACGCCAAGTGTGGCGATAGTACCGAACTGCTTCTTCATCGGTGCGCCAGTCTAGTCGCAAGGTCAAGTTAATCCGAGAGAGTGGACCACATGTGACGAACCTCGTGTACATGACCAACTGCGATCTCAGCAGAATCGAGCTGTGCCAACTCAACCTCCAACGGATCCTTCATCTTTTCCCTTAGTTAAAATACTGGATAAAGTGGAACTCAGCAGTTGTGCGGAGAGCTGACAGAGATAAGACTGGCGAAATTTAAGTTGTCAAAAGGCGTTTGTATGTCTCAAGCTTGAGATATAAACAGCTGATCATTAGAACGATTGATCCAAGGAATGCCAGCCGCCGACTCTATTCCTATTGGCTGCTCGTATTGCTCCGATGAAGGTTCAAACCTCACGACGTGGTCACGAGCATCTTCGTGAAAAGGAGAAAGTATCATCAATTGGTCGCTCGGAATCTTCCGGTTAGCGCATACCCACATTCCTTCGGAAACAGCTTCACTATCTTTGAGAGCACGGATCTCTCCCCAGTGAGCGTGCCAAGGTAGGCCACGGACATGAATTGGGGTTACGCACATTCACTTTACATCAACAGCCATCCTCGTCCTGTGTCGCCGCGTCGTCAAAGCTTGACTCTGTAGTGTACCTCAATGGCCATTTTTATCCTCGTCCATGGCGGCTGTCATGGAGCGTGGTGTTATTCGCGCGTTGCGGCTAAGCTGCAGGCGCAACTGCACCACGTTTACATACCTACCCTTAGCGGAGTCGGCGAGCGGGCGCATCTTGCCTATCAATCAATCAATCTGTCGACCCATATTCAAGATGTTGTGGCGCTCATCGAACTGCACGATCTGAACAGTATAATTCTATGTGGTCATTCCTACGGCGGGATGGTGATTACTGGCGTTGCCGGTCGAGTCGGCGAGCGCATCAAGACGCTGTTCTATCTCGACGCTGTCGTGCCCGAAAACGACGAGTCGCTGTTCGACATCGTTGGTCCCGAGCGTACACTACGCATACTCAAGGACACTGGAGAGACAGGGACAATGATGGCGGCGCCCACGGCTGAAGATTTCAAGGTCAATCCTGGAGATAGAGACTGGGTGGACAGAATGTGTACCCCTCATCCTGTAGGCTGTTTCATCCAGAAGTTACGCTACACTGGCAAAGAGGCGTTGGTAACACGCCATACTTTCGTGCTCGCCGAACGCTATCAGTCGGTCAACCATACGACGTTCGCTAGAGTGAAGGGCCTGTCCGGCTGGAAGGCGGTTTCGCTGCATTGCGGCCATGATGTGATGATTGACGAACCTGACGCGCTTGTGGCGCTGCTGCTGGATGAATTGCAACGTTAGAGCCTCGTTCACGGGCTAGGAATTTAAAATAACAATCTCGGTGTCAGTCATCTTAACCTACATGTTGTAATAGCAAACCGCAAGTACGAACAAGGCCGTGCACCACCTTCTTACCCAATTATCGATCTATGCCGCTATCTACAGGTCTCTGCTCTTCTTCGCCTTCTCCATCAGAATTTACGCATATCGGGTCGTCCACGCCATCTTGAAGTGAAGATTGCAATCTCAGGTTCCTTGACGTAACTTTTACCCAATTCTTTGCACAATTCGACCTGGCTAGACCCTACAAGTGTAGTCTCTCCAAATCTTGACCTTACGTTCTCACCATTTGGGCGAATAGACAGGGCAAGGCTAAAATCTAGCCTTGCGGAATTTCAGTCTCTACAACACCACCAGGTCCCATTCGCTCTTTTCTCCGACAACAGCAATCCTACGCAAGTCTAGGCCTACGAGGTCTCCTGTTGTAACCCGCAGAATTTACTTCAAGAGAACCACGAGTGCTCTGGGAAAGCGTGCTCGCATTCACTGTTTAGATAGATATCTCCACAATACGCCTCTCCTGCGTGTTCCAAAGTGCCATGACAGAGCCTTATAATTCATTCTACCCAATACAACTATCTTTTGCGCACAGCCTACAACAATACGTCACATATCTTGCGCACCGGCACAGTGGAGCAGTGGTTCCGAGAGACAAGTCGGCACCGAGTCTCATTAGACCTTGGCGATAACATATACAGAAGGCAACTGGTCATATAGCGTTCCTTTTTTCTGCTGACAATAAGTGATGTAGTCACAATTTCAAGAGAAATTGAAGGATTACCAGAGAGATTCACAAGCATACTACAATTTTAAGGTTCTGCGCTTCAGGTTCATCCCTATGAAAGCACCTTCTGTGCCGGTTTGATCACCCTCTGATAGGTTATAGGTCAATTAGTTGTGAATGGTATCCTGTCGATCTCGCTGTCTTCCAACACCTTCAATTTGGCTTTGCCAGCTCAAAACTGCTCAGAGGCCACTCTTTTCTATGTCGTAACATTCTGGGTATTCCACTCTTTTTCCTCTGCTGTCCTATTGAGACTAGAAATTATAGCCTCGACTTCGAACTCATCTGTTCAGGGATCACAATAGCACACCATCTTTCAAATCCCTCACCTCACCGCCTCTCCACGCCGCAGTGTCGGTCCTAGTCTTTCCTTAACCTTGGGAGGACTCCCACCGCCACCTCTGAGCCTTTTTCTCATCGAATTACACTAAGTCTCTGACTCATTCAACGAGAATAGGTAGAAAATGGAAGGTGTGACCACTATCTACGCCCGCGAGGACTAAATCTTAGTGACCGGGTACGAAATCGACAACCAACTCAAGGTGGCCGCATCTGTGCACCAGCAGATAGAGTTACGAACGGACGGACATTCATAAAGCGGCGGGGAGGGAAATCTTAACCGGCCTCCAGAGTTGTGCCTCATCGACAAATAGAGGATTTACAATGATCGTGTCAATTCCCGGTATCGAGTAAGATATGACCTCTTCGTCTTGATCCTCATTCGAGATTCTCAAAGTTCGTCCACCCGCAGGCTAATTTCAGAACATTTCCCCTCTTTTTATGCCGGTCGACAATCTGCTGCCCAGTGATCCGGTTCAAGTGGTTGCCGACCATTACAAGATGAAATCCGAATCTCATTGGCTGCTCGTATTCGTCCGAGCAGGGGGGTAGCCTCGACGACTTGAATCCCGGTGGTTTCCTTGTCCCCTCGTATTCTTCCATTAATGCATGGGAAGAGTCGCTTTTGTTTTTGTTTTTTTTTTGCCTTTGATTGCCGGGCCTTCGTCTATGCCACGATTATATTCTGTCGGCTGCTCGTCATTTTCCGATCGATGCCTGAGTGGAACGTACCTGATGCGAGTAGACGTTGCATGTAGTCAAGCAATGAGGCGAAGACGCGACGGATCTAGGCTAGGAGATTTGTGGATGAAAGATCAGTAGAACATGAATAATCTCGTTAGACTTGAAGAACACCAGCCTCAGTAAGGGATTTCCCATTCGGTTGCCCCTTTTTGAGTTACACCCGTTTCGAGCCAGGGAGGCATGATTAACAGAAGGTAACGGACCACTTTTTCAAGATTACATGCCTTCGCTTCGTCTTGACCTAGCGCCCGATCTTTATAGTACGAGGATGATCTCTCGACTTGATCACAACCAGGGGAGGGACACCATGTACCGGTCACAAGTAGCCAGCTTCTCCAGCCTTGTCGTTTTTCGTTCAATCGACGATGATACTGATCGCCAAAAAGGCACCACCGTGACACAAATTCAAATTCAATGAATCACATCAAAATCAGTACCACAAATATCCCCATTTCGCGTCAAATTCGGGCCCAATCCGCCACGCACGTGGATCCCAGCCATTCTCGCCGTCCTTGACAGTGAAAGATCTCATAGTGAAGAAATCGTACATTAAATCCTTCGTGTCTACAACGTCTTGTAAGATGATCAGATTGTCCCGCATGCGTGGGAATGGGAAGCGGTCGATCCAGTCGTGGTGCGGCGTCGAGCGTTGCAGGGGCGTCGGATGCAGCTCCTTTGGGATTGTGGGCGGCTGAACCGGGGATTTTATCATCCGCGTGTTGTTACACGCCAGCCCTAGTAGCACCCCGTTGATCCAGAGTGCCGATATGGCGCTCCATTTCGGCTCCGTAAAGTGGATCTGGTCCGTGGGGAGGGGAGGGGAGAGATTGGAGAGGCAGGAAGATGAGATGGCGGCGGTGGTGGTAGTTGTGGACGAAGCTGACGAGGGTGATAGCGTTGTCGGGATAACTATTCCCTCCGTCTCGGATAGGAATTGCAAGGACGAGCAGTTAGCGTGAACTGGTTGTGTGTCAATCATCGCGCTTGAATTTACATCTGAGGCGGGCGGAGCAATGTAGACGTTTCGCCATGTACTGGTGCTATCACCACTGCTAGTAGTGACGGTGGCAGACGTGGCATTGGCATTGCCTCCGGCGCTCCCCGGTCTAACTCGCCGGCCGACGGGCACAGATTGGCCCGGACTCTTGTTCTTGTTCTTGTTCTTGTGAATGGGTCTGCCCTTACTGCTCAAGTCATTGACGGATTCTGACAGTCGTTTCCCTAGGCAATAAATTGTCAGCCATGCCGAATTCGGACGGCCCCGGTCGAGAGGCAGGTACGGAGTACACACGTCTTGCTCTTTGGGCTAGCCGATCTTGGATCTGCTTTCTCTTCCGGGGATCCTGGACTCCGTACCAGCAATCTCGGTTGCTGTCATTGCTGGCTTCCGGGTTGTTGGCGTTTGAAGGTTCCATTTCTGGCCATTAAATGCGGGAGAGCCGATATCTTAAGATCGCTGAGATGGTCGTTTCCCTTCGTTCTTGGTCGTCATTCAATTCTGACGGGGTTAATCTTTGGCCTCTGACGGGATCCTCTCTTCAATTTGGACGCATTTCTAAATCAAGACTCAGACTTTGTAGCCTGTCAGATCATGATGCGTCGGTTTGTCGTAGATGGATTGCGGTTGGAATAAAGCCGCAGTTCATTCTTACGCGGGCGAAGGAAGGATCTGACTTAGACAAAATTTGACGCTAGTTTCTGACAATGCCCCACTACTTAGCACCGATCAAACCAATCTGGCGAATCATCTCACGATCCACTAATATCTGACCAGCCTGGCGAGTCGCAACTGCTTAATTTCTGACGTCCCCTTCGGAATTTCAACCTCAAGGAGTTTCAACCTATTTTTCAGTTTCTTAGGCTATGGGGACGCTCACCGTCAATTCATGAAGTCCTCCTGCAGGCTGAGTATTTCACGCCTCGCTAAACGATCCGGGAATGGTTAAGAAAGTCGGCTGGCCGCGCACGTGACTGCAGTAACTTCTTCCCATCTGGCGTTATTCATGATCAGTCCAGAACACCACCCCGTCTTTACTGACGAGTCTTGTTGCCTGTTAGCGCAACCCTCAATACTACCTTGATACTGGAAGGTGGGTGTTGATGACTGCTTGCTTGATTCAGTTCTATTTAGGCCGCAGCCAGGTTACCAGGAGGCTTAGCAAGCGGGACCGGAAATGCAGATCTTGCCGTAACATTCCCTGAGTTTGCCTCGGTACAGAAACAAGACCACTCGGCCGACAACTGCGTTAATGCCTTTGGACCTGAGTTCCGGAGAAGATAGTCATGAATTCATCCGTCTCCCGACCGAGAGCGCAACCCATACGTTGATTGAACAACGATTTATCCAACTTGGGAGTGAGAAGTTTGGCACGAGCACAAACAAAAGACCACTGGCTTGACGGCGATGGCCATATAACCCTTCCGTCATCTCAATTATTCTCCTCTCGCAGCACCCGGCTTAGACCGTTCTATTGTTTCTTCAACCAGAGTCCTCGAAGCTCCCGGCTGTCGTACACTTTTACCTACCACAATTTCGTGAGAGTCCACACAGAGAAGACCACATCAATTCAAACCGTCAAGGCATTCAAAATACGAGAGACAAAATGTCCAAACCAACCCTCATCTTCGTGCCTGGTTCCTTCTCTCGCGCATACTTCTACAATACCGTAACTGACAAAATCACCGCCCTTGGTTACGAGACCGAAACCGTCGAGCTTCCCTCCTGCGGCCGGCGAGACCCAGCCCCGGCAGCGACGATGGCCGAAGACGCCGTGGCAATCCAATCCGTCTTATCCAAATACATCGCCCAGGGCAAGACGGTTCACATCATCACGCATTCGTACGGCGGGATCCCGGGCACCGAGGCCATCAAGGGTCTAGCCAAGTCGACTCGAAAGGCTCAGGGCTTGAAAGGAGGTGTCAGCCGCATAGTGTATACCACTTCCGTGGTGGTTCCGGTCGGCGGTAGCCTGAAAGATGGCATGGGCGGCGAACTTCCACGCCACTTGATCATCGACGTAAGCCTCCTTCCTTGTCTTGTCTTGTCTTTCGGGGAAGCGATTCGACCACGGGGTGCCATGGTTGTAGTGGATGCTGACATCTCCTCTCTCTCTCTCTCCTATCAGGGAGACTACCTAACACACGACCTGCCCAGCATGGCGAAGACCACATTCTCCGACCTGCCGGAGGCCGAAGGGCTGGAATGGGCGCGAAAGATGCCCGAGCATTCCCTAACCAGCTTCGGAGGCCCATTGACCTACCCGGGATACCGCGACGTCGAGCTCTCGTGGATCTTTTGTGACGAGGACCTGATCATCCCGGCCCAGGCGCAGCAACAAATGATCGATTTCCTGGAAAACGACACGGGCAAGACCGTCGATGTTCACCACATCAAGACCGGCCACGTCCCCCAAGCTAGCTTCCCGCAGGTGGTGGCGGATTTGGTGACGAAAATTGCTGAGGCATCGACTTAAGTAGGGCTGAGCACTTCGCGGCGGTTATTGAGAACCAGTAATACTGGGAGTACTGATGTTAGGAGGAGTTGATGATGGTTTGTTCAGATGATCAAAAATCAAATTCCTGTTCATCCTCGACACAATACGTCCGTGACGAGTTCAAAGCCAAAATTTACTATCATGATCTTGTCGGCAGTCAAAATCGACCAATACGTTCTACCCATTGCAATGCAAGCTCAAACTGTGCGGTACACCTTCCTCTGTAAAGGCAGCAGCGAAGTAGCACGAGCTAGACACCGGTCCTCTATCTCTAGTACTATTCTTACTTCGGCTCTTCCATGCACATAAATCATCGGATAGTACATGGTTTCCAAAAGAAAGCTAGTGAGATTGGGAGGCAGGTAAAGCGTAATATTAACTTAGAAAGTAAGTATGCGCAGACTGGAACTAGTTTGCTTATTAGACATCCTTGCTTCATCCTTCCCTCCTCCCTCTCCCCTCCTCCTCTCCCCGTTTCATTATGCTTCAATTGCCGCCCCTCCCTTTCGTCTTCCTTTTTTTTTTGGTGTTCCTCCTAGCTGAACCAACCCAGCTATGCAATTTTGACAAAATTCATCGACTAAACATTCAGACAAAGTACCTGTAAATGCCTCACTTTATGGTTTTATACGTTCAATCGGTTTCAACCGTTTGAACCGATGAGAAGGCCGTTATCGCCGCTGCAATTTTTGTCGTTGTTCACGCTCTCCACCTATTGTGAGCCGTGGTGGTGGTCGTCGTCTGATGCGGTGCTGCGGCTGTTGTCGTCCAGTCCACCCATTGGCTAGTTGTTGTCGGGGAATGGTTTCGTCCCCAAGTGGTGGTAGTTGTCGTAGTTCTATGGGGGGTGGTAGTTGTAGTCGTGGTAGGTGAGGTGGTGGTTGTTGTTGTGGTCGTAGTGGTCTCTACTGCGGGAGTGGTTGTAGTGGTGGTGGTAGTGGTCTCTGCTACTGGAGTGGTTGTAGTAGTGGTGGTGGTGGTGGTGGTAGTGGTGGTGGTAGTGGTGGTAGTGGTCTCTAATACTGGAGTGGTTGTCGTCGTCGTCGTCGTAGCAGTGGTGGTAGTGGTGGTCTCGACTACTGGAGTGGTTGTCGTAGTTGTTGTAGTCCAGTCCTCCCATTGGCTAGTGGTCAGGGAATGATTTCGTCTCGAAGTCGTGGTAGTTGGGTGATGGCTCGTCGTGGTGCTACGCGA